>MNCI01007673.1:493433-508441 GCA_015680685.1 Gnetum montanum | reverse complement strand
GATAAATTTCACACCATCATAATTTTCATGCCTTCATAACTAGTTGAATTGAATTACCCTAGAACCCTTTAATAATCGTCCAGATGTCCTTAGTTTACATCATTTAATTTCAAAGAAATATTAAACATTCGGTACATTCTCTAAGTGCCCTAACTTCAATGAAAATATATATACGTGACCCCCCTGTGCTAATCAACATCACTTGCAATTGTTCACATAGGGGAAGTTTTTCAATTCCTCTCTATGATGGCGTGTCCCTTATTTTATATCCATAACTCACTCGCTGGTACTCCGATTTTCATTCCATTTTGAACCTACTTGCACCAGAAGTGTTCAGCTTAGTCGTGGGGGAGGGGCACATGCTGAATAGTGCATAAATTTTTTTGAAATTCATCATCACCTGAAGGACATCTTTAAGGGTAATTAGTTGTAATATTAAGAATAAAATGTGTCAAAAAAAAATTTCATCCCCTTAGCTATACCAGAAAATTAAATTTGAAAACCATCTAAGCAAAGAGGACTCAACACTATAATCTTTCGGGGACATGTTCTTTCAATAATTAACATCACACGGAAATAAAGTAAATCTATTAAGGCAAGAAGTAAGGTATAAACTAACTTTGGCAACAACCTTACTAACGATTGGCCCCGTGTGATTGTAGATGGCCCCGAAACATGGACAATGGGAAGGTCCTACTCAAGCTGTGGTCAAACGACCTAGGAGAGGTGAAGGACAAGTTCCTACTGAACAACATGTAGAGCAAGAGGAACAATCAGTTAGTATCCACCAAGAAGACCCTGCTACTGTACAATCAAGATAGGCAAAAGGAGGAGCTGCAGCAGCGCCTGAACAGGGACTACATCTCACGTTGCCCCAGGATTGTGTCCAGCCTATCCACGAAAGGTCCACATTCACTATGGTGATTGTGGAATTAAATTTTGAATCTTTTGCAGATTTTGCTCCTAAGGCTATTAGGGACCACCTCAAAGGATCTCCCTTATGGCCTACCCTCTTTGAAAGCAGTACCAAGTATTTAGGGGAAACGTACCAATTTTGGCACAATAAAGAAGAAGGCACCATGGTTAACAATTGTGTTGTGACTATTGATTTCTCTGTTCAAGCCATTTTGGAAGTATTAAGCCTTCTGAATATAGGGCCAAAGGTTGCTCAGAACCAGCTGGATACTTTCAGAACCGAGTAACTTAATAAACTATTGACAGAGAATAAAAGGATGGTGGAAGAAAAAGAGAAGGCTGATTGGGATGCCTCTATGACACAAGTGCAAAATTACACGCACGCCAAAGCACTCAAGGCCTTACAAGAGGAGAAATTCTAGGCCATACTTTAACACCATCAAATCCCAAGACCTGGAGCGCAAGAACAGGGAAACACACCCATGGAGGAGCCACCGCTACCAGGAACTACATGAGTTCCATCATTTTGTAATCATAGGATATTCTTTTGTGTTGTGCTTCAGTTTTGTTCTGACTCCACACTGTGGTATGAATCCATTCTAGTCAGTCAATAATCCCATACCTATCCACTGTGTAATCAATGGAGCTTATTCTCTCTGTAACTTGAGGACGAGTTTTCATTCAGTCGTGGGGGTATGATGAGTCATGAATTTTCTGGCTGTGATATCACTGCTGTGATATCACAGTGGCTATGATATTGCTACCATGATATCACAGCCATGTTATCACATGGGCTACGATATCACAGCCGTGATATCATGTCCTTCCTTGCAATATCTTGTACACAATATCGCAGCCCGCTACCAGTTCTATAAATAAGAGGTGGCTTTCCCTTATTTCATATCTAGGTTTAGTCCCTTAGCAAAACTCTGGTAGTTTTATCCCTCTAGAGATAGAATTATTTTTCAGTGTATGCCCGCAGTGTGATGAATGTAATTGTATGACATCCTTTATTCGAGTGTGACATACTTGGACACACACATGACCAGAAATAAAGATCGAGATTACTTCATCATTGCAGCATTCACTTAGTTTAATTATATAATTAATTGTTACTTACTACCTTCCTAGTTAATCTCTCTCACCCTTAACTCATGTTAAACCAAGGAATGAGTACGACTTGATTATGAGCATTTAAGTGTGACTACTTGGTAACCCAGTAGCGTACCTAGGATCTATGCTTGGTAATCCTAGTGGTAGTCATCTATGAAGTCCAAGATGTGTACAGATAATCAAGGAATGGATGCTCATCACACTTAGGCTAGTATAGATTCTCTCACCCTTCTCTCCTAGCTTAGTTAATATTACTTTCCATTGCCTTTAGGAGTAGGATTAGATTAGAAACCCATCATACACTTCACTTTGGACTAAACCATACATGATAAAGATAATACTAGTCCATGTGGGAAGATAGCGAACTGCGACCTAAGGCTAACTGTCTAGATGCCACAACTAGTCCATCTGTGAAGTTCGATTGGATTGTGCGTGTAACGCTTGTATTCGTATGGTTGAGTGTAGGGGTACCTCGCCACTCATTAGAGGGGAAGGTTGTATTGCCACCTAATCGATCTATTCCCAAGATGCTGCTCCAAACTCTTACAAAGTTGGGCATCACAAAGAGTATGTTGTGGAAGATCATGACTTCTAGGACTACCATCCCACTGAGACACAATGCAAACAAGATTGGTAATAGGAAAAGTACCTCAAGACATGAAGGGGAAATGGTTCACTAACCCATTATTTCTGCTAGATCAAAAGGATAATGAGGAACCTCTTTCTGAGGGTTCTCAACATGAAAGCTCTCCATCTCTTGACTTTGGTGAAGGGGAGCTGAACCCAAATCCTAAATCAGTGATCAACAATCCAAGTTCTAGTAATAGTGAGCCCCATAGTTGTGGGAGTTCTAAGAAAGAGAGTCGAAGTGGAAACTTAGACAAGCATAATGATGGTCACTCTAAAGATCATGGCCATGACAAATGAAGGGCAAGTGGCAAACATCATAATGATGGTAGTCCTCTTTCCTCTTCGCCTTCTTTATCTGGTTTAACTTCCTCCTCCAAATCTAAGTAAAATCGTAGATGATGGGACAATAATGATAATTGTAGAGATTGCCATGAATGAAGAGATGCCAAAGGACAGCATAGGCATTATCAAGATCATGATGATGAACCTCTATTGGCCACTTGAAATATGTGCAACATCACAAAGGCTATCAAAATTCCTACCAGGCATGTGAAAGATAATTAAATCAAGAGGCTAGACATGAACAATATCCTTAGATTTGAGGGGGGATATAACTCAGATCCTCAAACATATTTACAAGCCTTTCACAATGCCTATGTCTTACCAAATATTGAAAATGATTAGCAAAAACTCAAGCTATTCCCAAAAATGCTCACCAAGGAAGCAAAAAGCTAGCACCAGTTTCTAGAACTAGAATCAATCTATCGATGGAATACAATGCTAGGATTTTTTAATGACAAATATCAAACGTACTCTAGAGTGTCCAATTTGAGAAAGAAAATCCAAGGCTGGTGACAAGAAACACATGAACCCTTGGATGTAGCCATGGGCATGTATTATTTCCTTTTGCATAGATGTCTTGACCATGGTTATTCTTAACGGGAGCAGCTTCGCCATATCATAGATGGATTTTGATTAGAAATAAGGAGAACTCTTGAGGTCTATGCCCAAGGAAGACTATCAAAACTAAGAGTTCATTAGATTCAAAGGATGATTGAGCAAGTTGCAAAAAAAGAAGGTGAGCTGAGAAAATGGGAAAGTACTAAGGAGTATAACCTGGATCCTTCCATCAAAAAAAGGGATGTCTAATTCTATGATAGTGAGAGGAAAGCACCACTTGATGAGGTGGTATAGCAAAAAACCTTGCTAATTAAAAATTCTATATTTGAAATTTCAGCTAAGGTTGACAAAATGTGAGAATATTTGGATGAAAGATTTCAAACTACTCTAAAAATTATGAAAGAATCCAAAGAACAAGGTAATCATCATGATTGCAAGAGAAAGAAAGAATTGAACATGCCTACCAAAGGGGTAAGGGCAAGGTTGCGGTAATAGAAGAGGTTATGGAGTCAAAATTAGATGACGACAGTGGGTGTGACATTTGCTAATATGAACATCCCAAGAAATGTTGTCCTATTGTGTCACACTTACAGGTATTTGGGATGTATACTCTGAATCCTAGACTAGCACAAAGTCAAGCACACAAAAGGTTACCTTATCCTCAAGGCAACCCAAGGCAATTCCACAAACAACAATAGGCTTGTTATTCAAGTGCAGCTCCACCACAACCGTATGAGAAATATCAACGATGGTAACACCCACATTTGTGGGAGATGCCACCACCAAGGCAACAATACCCTTATAGGAAACAAAATTCATATGGATACTATGTTTAGCAACTAATGTCTCTACATGAATTTTTTTGTCATGCTTCTTTTCAACATCACTACTACCCTCCAGAGTATTACAAAACTCATTCTTCATCTACTATAGGGAAAACCCCATATCCCTATTATCCTCCTCATCCTTTAGCACATGCTCCTCCACCCTCAACCTAATTACCACCTACTCCATCTATGTAGGGTGAGCTTCTAGTCTAACTACAATAATGTAATGCTACCAAGGTTATTAACTTATAGCTAACTCCTCAGCCAAGTGGTTTGGAACCAAGATCTTGTAAAAGACCATTCTTTCAAATCAATAGCCCTAGTAAACCCTTATCTACTTATGTAGTTGGTTGCTTTGTATCTCCTTCATCCTATGCATCCATTCGTTTTGAAAGCCCTTCAAACCAAATGCTCCGCAAGATCTGCATAGTTATGTTAAACTATGCTATATTTGATTGGATCAAGGTTGGAAATCTTCCTACGAAAAGAGCTGATCCTGGAAGTTCTCTCATCTATTTGTAGATTGCTGGCAATGAGCCATGCAAGGCTCTTCTTGACTTAGGTTCTAGAGTTAATTTGAGTTCTCATGAAATGTACAACTTCTAGCACTTGCCTCCTCTCAAGAAGAGCAACATTAGTTTAGAATTGATAGATCAATCCATCACTATTCCTTTGGGACTAGTGGAGGACATTGTGACCATTGTTTGTGGGTGGTCATATCCTACTGATTTCTTGGTAATCAAAGTTGACAATTATAAGGAAGAATTTTCAATCATTATGAGAAGGGCTTGGTTGAGCACTGTTGATGCAAAAATGGGCATCATAGATCTTTCCATGGAGATTTCCAAGGAAAATGCATTTGGAAATATTAAGAAGAAGTGAGTTCCATGCATTGCATACAACAATACAAGGTGCAATTACATGTAGAAACTTTGGTTCGTGAAAAGAGCATCCATTTCTACATGTAGGCAGTGTGCAAATAAGGTAGATATTCAAAGGTGCTTGTACGTAGTAGCCACAAAATAGGATGGCACCCAATGGCTAACAACTGATTTTAGAAGTAGCACACTTTGCATGGAACTTGCTAAGAGCCTGGCATGTGCTTATGTTGAAGGCATGGATGAACTGGAGCAAGCTCATCATCAACTCTCTGATGATGCAAATGATGATACCTATTGGGAGGAGTTGGAAATTCTTCAAAATTTTAAATAAAAGCCCTTAGAGTTGAAAACTCTATCTACTAGCATGAAGTATGCATTTTTAAAAAATGGCAAGCCAGTTATCATCAATGCCAGTCTTGCTCCTAAATAGAAATGGATGTCGTTGAGAGTGGTTAAGAAATGGCCAACAATATTTGCTTAGTCATATCCTAAAATCATAGGGATTAATCCTAGGATATGCCAACATCACATTTATATTGATCCAACCATGTAGCCAAAGAGGTAGTCGTAGTGGCAGTTGAACCCCAAATTAAAGCAGATCATCAAAGAGGAAATTGAACAACTCCTCAAGGTGGGGTTTATCTATTCCATTATGGATAGTGAATGGGTTAGCCCACTCATGATTGTACCAAAGAAAGGTGACAAGTGTTGGATTTGCATCAACTTTCAGCTATTAAATATGACAACATTCAAAGATCACTTTCCATTGTCATTTTTGGATCAAGTGTTGGATACTATATCTGGGCATTACTATTATAACTTTCTAGATGGTTATAGTGGCTATAACCAAATCCAGAATGTGTAAAAGGATCAAACTAAAATAAAATTCATGATTTCTTGGGAAAATTTTGCATATTGAAAGATGCCTTTTGGTCTGTGCAATGCTCCTGCAACATTTCAATGCTTTATCTTGAGCATTTTTTAGCAGCAGATTGGTAGTGAGGTGGAAGTCTTCATGGATGACTTTTCCACCTGTGATGCCACAATTGAGTAAGATCTAGACCACCTTGAGCAAGTGCTTAAAAGATATATGGAGATGAATCTTCGAATTAATTGGCAAAAGATCCACTTGATGGTCTAGGAGGGTATTATACTAGGGCATAGAATTTCTCAGGTAAGGATTGAGGTGAACCCTAAAAAGATTCAGGTCATCCAATGAATAACTTGTCAACCAGAAACTATTAAAGATGTTCGATCATTCCTTGGACACACTGGCTACTACCAACGATTTATAGAGAATTTCTCTAAAATTGAAAAACCATTGGTTGAGCTCACAAAGAAAGATGCTTTGTTTATATGGACCAAGAAATACAAAAAAAGCATTCTAGTAGCTTAAGGAGAAGCTTGTAGAGACTCAAATTCTACAAGCACCTGATTGGTTTTGTTTATTTCACATCATGATGAATGCATAAAGTTATGCCTTAGAAGTTGTCCTTACATAAATGGATAATCAAAAACATCCATATTACATCCACTACATAAGTCAAAGCATTGTGGGTGCACAGCTCGATTACACCATGAAAGAGAAAGGGCTAATGGCCATGGTGTATGCTTTGGATAAGTTCAGGCACCATGTGCTTGGATATAAGGTGCTTGTGCACATTGACCATAGTTCCATTCATTTCTTCATGAATAAGCTAATGGTGAATCCCCATATCATATGATGGTTGATGATCTTGTAGGAGTTCGATCTTACAATGGTAGATCGAAAGGAGATTGAAAATGTGATCGTTGGTCACCTATCTTAGTTATGATGGGATAACAAAGAGAAGGAGAGCTTGCTCTCTAACCAATTTCTTGATGAACTCCTCTTTATAGGTGCAATAAATGAAAAAGTTCTTGATGAACCAAAATGGTATGATGACATCCTCACTTATCTTCTCACTCAAGAGATGCCACAAGATCTGGACTACAGGAAGAAATAATAGTTTCTTCATCAAGCCAAATGCTTCATGGAAATCAACAAACATCTTTACAAGGTGTGCATTGATGGCCTAGTTCATTGATGTGTACCTAATACTGATCAATTGCACATTCTCTATGATGCTCATGAGGATCCTTGTGGGGGCCACTATGCTAAGAGACATACAACTATTAAGATCATGATGGTAAGGTATTATTAGCCAATCATGTTTAAGGATGCCCAACACTTTTGTCTACTCTTGTAAATGTTGTTAATAAGATGGTGGGATGACTACTCGAATGGAGGAACCTCAATAATGGATTCAACCACTGGAACCCTTCAACATTTGGGGCATCAACTTCATGGGCCCCATCATGCCCATATCAAATGGAAAGGCATACATAATCATTGCCATTGATTACTGATGGGACGCGATATTGCATGGGTTGCGATATCGCATACGTGATATCGTAGCCATCGCGATATCACATCCCTCACGATATCACATCCTTCGCAATATCACGTACGCGATATCGCGGTGCGTCGTCATATCTATAAATAAGAGGTAGCTCTCCTTTGTTTTACCATCCTAGGCTTAGACTGTAGTGAAACTTTGGAAGATTGATCACTCTAGAGATAGAATATTTTACATGTGCCTGCAGTAGGAGTCCTAAAGTGAACAGATCTTTATTCGAGAAAACATTGTACCTGAACACAAGTTTGTGTACGACAATAAAGATGAGCTTCTTGGATAAACATTGCAGTGCATGGAGTAGGCTAATTAGGATTTATTTATTTTTATTTACTATTTTTCATTTGCATGCTTTATTAGTTATTAAATCTTTCTCAACCCTTCTCTCCTAGTTAAGTGCCTTAGTACGACTGCTTCGAGCATGTGTATTACGCGTGGTGATCCCAGCAACAACTAGTGTTTGGTAGCTGCGGTTGCATTGGTTCAGGGTGTGTACGGTAAGTGGGAACGGATGTTGATGCTAGGTTAAATTAGACTTAGTTCATTAGTTAAAGTTAGTAATTAGTCTCTCAACCCTTCACCTCAATAGCATAGGAGATAAAACATAAAAGACTATAAAAATCATATACCTCAGACTTACTTAACCATGCACCGTGACAAATACAAGTAAGTCTAGGAAGACAAAGAATAATTAACCTTAAGTATTCCATGAGGTGTGTAGGCACTTAGTCTATGGAGTTCGACCAGATCACGTNAGCTTAAACGAACCTTAGGGTTAATTAAATGAAAAAATTATAACGGTTAATCAGCACACCAAATTAAACTAAGATGTCTTCTTCTCACAAGAGCATTACACCACCTAGGGACAATACTAGAGACAGTCAACAGTCTAAAACACATAACCTAAATCTGCCAGTGCCTCAACAATATAGGGTGGTATATACTCATCCCGATGAGTATATACCTGATTTTACTTTTATCCTCCATCAAGATGAACAGATGCGCTGGAGAGATTTGTAGGGTAACATAGTGTTACCTCCGNTTTACTTTTATCCTCCATCAAGATGAACAGATGCGCTGGAGAGATTTGTAGGGTAACATAGTGTTACCTCCAGACTGTGCAGTCCCCAACATGCTCCTTCGTGCTTTGGCACAGATTAGCATGACATAGCTCTATGTTGAATATGTTATAGGTGACTTTGATACAAGGGATTATCATCCCACAGAAGCACAACGTATGAGGGACTCAAAGCAGGAGAGCCAACATACACTGTTGAAGGGCAAAGAGGTCCCGCACGTCCTAAGTGAAATCGGAGATGGTGAACCACTCATAACGGGTTCTCTATCGAAAGATGTTCCCCCTCCTAACGATAGTGAGGAGGTGGGGTATCAGAACCTATGCTCCACGATACACAACCCTAGTTCTGATCCCCGTGAACATCAACTGTTCACTGAGGGAACAACAATACATGACAAGAACGGGCACTCAGATTGTCATCATGATCAGGGCCGAAGCCACAGAAGATAAGGTAGGAATCATTGTCATGGTGATGGTTCTCCTTCTTCTTCCCATTATTCACATCATTCACCCTCTCCTTCCACCTTTGGGCATAGTCATAGAGAGCATCACGGTGAGGATAGAGGTAGATAAAATGAGAGACCTTGATGAGAGAGTCGAGAGAGAGGACAAGGGCATGAACGAAGGGAAAGTAGGGAACAATGAAGACATCATAGACATCATGAAAGAGAGGATCATGATGAGCCCCTACTTGCAACCTAAAGCATGCTCAATATAATGGAGGTAGTGAGAATACCAACAAGGCATTTAAGAGATAGTTGGATCAAGCATTTAGACATGAACAATATCCCATGCTTTGAAGGGGGATACAATGCTAATCTGCAACATCATTTACAGGCATCCCATGATGCCTGTGCCTTGCAAAACATAGAGAATGAGTGGCAAAAACTCAAGTTGTTTCCCAGGACACTCACAAAGGAAGTAGAGAGTTGGTACCAGTCGTTTGAACTGGAAACCATTAGGAGGTGGAGTACGATGTTAGAACTCTTCAATGATAAATACCAAATGTACTCCAAAGTGTCTAACTTGCGTAAGCAGATCCAAGGAATGGAAGGAAGGTACTCATGAACCCTTGGATGCTGCCATGGGCCACTACTAGGCATTGTTACATCATTGCCTAGGCCATGATTACGCACAACGGGATCAACTTTGCCACATCGTAGATGGGCTAACTTATGAAACTAGGAGAACCCTTGGGACTTATGCCCAAGGAAGATTATCAGAACTTAGAGCCCATGAAATTCATCACTTGTTGGAGCAAGTAGCCAAAGAAGAAGGTGAACTATGAAAAAGGAAAAGTGCGGAAGATTATAACTGTGATCCCTCTCTTTGAAAGAAGGGAGTGAAATTTTGTGATGAAGAGGATGAGTCACCACTCAAAGAGTTGGTGAACAAAAAAACCTTGCTGATTCAAAAGCTAACAATAAAAGTATCAACTAAGGTGGATCAACTATGGGATTCCTTAGACTCTATACTTGAAACTGTTTTGAAAATTGTAGAAGAGTCTAAGGAGGAACAAAGTAGAAACAAGAACAAGACAAAGTGGAGAGATTCAGGCCCTGCACGTGACAAGGGTAAGGGGAAAATAACTATCTCCTATGAGGTTGTGGATTCGGACACAAATGATGATGGTGGATATGAGATCTACCAATATGACCATCTTAAAGGATGTTGTCCAATCATCTCACATCTACAAGAGTCTAGGATGTATGCACTCAACCCGAGACTCAACAGAAGGTAAACACGCCAAAGGTTACCTTATCCCCAAGGTAACCCAAGATAGTTCCACTAACCGTTAACGTACTATCCAAGTGGAACTCCACCACAACCCATCGGACAAAATGAGTAGTGGCAATACCCATAGTCATGGGGGATGCCACCGCCTAGACAACAATACCCTTACTGCAACCTGATCCTTATGGCTATTATGTGTAGCAACCGATTTCTCCAAATGAATCTATGGGTCACATAAACCCACCATGTTACTACCAAGTTTAGGAGTATTTTAGGACTCCTCCTCTAGGAGACGCTCCATACCCATACTATCCTCCAAATCCATCTGCATCTCTTACGTCGGTAGCTCCACCACCAATCGCTCGAAGAAAGCCCAGGGTATTTCCCACTCAACCGCAACAACCCGATATCACGAGGGCTCCCAATCATCAATTCTCAATTGGTTCTAACAATCATATGTCAAAAAGACCTTTCTTTAGGACCAACAATCCAACCAAGCCCTCACCTTCATAAGCGGTTAAACATCTAAACACCTCCATACCAAATAAGGTTTCGGGACCCCCTTGAAATAAAAAATTGAGGCCAATGCATACGGTTATGTTAACACATACCATTACCGACTGGATTAAGGTAGGCCACCTTCCCAAGAAATTCTTTGATCCCAGAAGCCCCCTAATTTATCTCCAAGTTGCTGGGAATGAACCTCATAAGGTTCTTATTGACTCAGGCTCCGGAGTCAACTTATTTTCACAAGAATTGTATAAAACCTAGAACTTGCCTCCACTCAAGAAGAGAAATATTCACTTAGAGCTAGCTGACCAGTCCATCACTATCCCTTTGGGACAGGTTGAGGACATTGTCACCACCGTAGGTGGTTGGTCATACCTAGCTGATTTCCTGGTGATCGAAATAAACAATGACAAAGGGGACTTCCCGATAATAATGGGAAGGGCATGGATGAGCACAATAGATGCATGCCTAGGAATTTGCAATCGTTCCCTAGAAATGTCCAAGAAAAATACTTTTGGAAAGATTGAGAGGAAGAAAGTTCCATGCATCGCATATAGTGACACAGGGTGCCATTGCATGCAGAAATCATGGGTAATGCAAAGTTTAACATTGCCTGCATGTAATTGGTGTGCATAAGACATCGACATACAAAATTGCCTATATGCAGTAGCCACATGACAAGAAAACACCCAGTGGCTAATGGCTGACCAAGAGAACAATTCAATGACATGCATGGAACTGATTGAGGGGATAACTAGTACTTACGTTGAAAGCATGGATGCACTTGAGCAAGTCCGTTTCCAACTTCTAGCCCTTAACCCTAAAAACATTAACTTGGGGAAGTTGGAGATTCCTAAGAAGTTTAAACAAGAGCCCCTAGATTTAAAATAGCTGCCCACTGGTTTGGAATACACGACCCTTAAAAATGGAAAATTGGTAATCATCAATGCAAACAAAGAGAGTTTGCTAAAGGTGATAAATAAGTGGTCAACAGCCTTTGCTTGGTCATACCTTGAACTAACTAGAATAGATCCTAGGATATGCCAGCATAGGATTTACATGGACCCCTTCATGAAGCCTCACAAACAACCATAGAGGTGATTGAACCCGAAGTTAAAACAAATAGTGAAAGAGAAGATAGAGAAACTTCTCAAGGCTGGGTTCATTTACCCCATTGCTGATAGCGAATGGGTTAGTCCTCTTGTAATCGTACTAGAAAAAGGAGGAAAATGGAGGGTATGTATAGACTTTAGGCTATTGAATATGGCAATGTTCAAAGATCACTTCCCATTACCATTTGTTGACCAAGTCTTAGACACTATAGTAGGGCATCGCTACTACAGTTTTCTAGATGGGTATAGTGGGTACAACCAAATACGAATCGCACCAGAAGACCAAGCCAAAACAATGTTCACCAGTTCTTGGGGAATATTTTCATACAAACAAATGCCTTTTGGCTTGTGCAATTCCCTTGCCACATTCCAACGATTAGTTCTAAGCATATTTCAATAAAAAATAGGTAACAGAGTAGAAGTCTTTATGGATGAATTCTCCACTTATGGGATGAGCTTTGATCAAGCCCTCAATCAGTTAGAGTAAGTATTGAAATGATGTATTGAAACTAACCTAAAGCTCAATTGGTAGAAAAGCCATTTGATGGTTCAAGAGAACGTAGTACTGGGGCATAAAATTTCACAATCAGGAATAGAGGTGGATCCAAAAAAAATTAAATTCATCCAAGGAATTACTCGACAACTAGAAACTGTCAAAGACATTCAGTCATTCCTTGGACACATTGGCTACTATAGGAGATTTATCAAGAACTTCTCCAAAATTGCCAAACCATTGGTGGAATTAACGAAAAAATATGCACCATTCGAATGGACCAGGGAATGTGAACGAGCATTCCAAACTCTCAAATAGAGGCTTGTGGGAACTCCCATTCTACAAGCCCCTGACTGGTCTAGGCCATTCCATATCATGACCGACACATCTAATTACGCCTCAGGAGCCATACTGACATAATTAGATGAACAAAAATGACCTTATTACATCCACTGTGCTAGTAAGAGTATCACCGGTGCACAACTCAACTACATGACTACGGAAAAGGAATTAATGGTTGTAGTGTTTGCACTGGATAAATTTAGGCACTATGTATTAGGCTACAATGTATACATCCATACAAATCATGGTGCAATTAGGTTCCTTATGAACAAGCCAATGGTTAGCCCATGTATCATACGTTGGTTGGTAATTATTTAGGAGTTTTATTTAACAATAGTAGATCACAAAGGCATCGAGAATGTAGTCGCAGATCACTTATCTTAGTTGCGCTAGGACAACAAAGAGGATGAATATGCCGTATTTGATCATTTTCCCGATGAAACCCTCTTTGCCGGTGTAGTGAATAATCAACCCACAAAGATAAATTGGTATAGTAGCATTCTTAATTATCTCATTTCCCAACAAACACCACAGGGGTTGGACTTTAGGAAGAAAAAAAAATTTCTTTACAAAATCAAGTACTTCATGGAAATCAAGGGACAACTCTATAAAGTCTATCTTGATGGCTTGGTTCGATGGTGTGTGCCTGATAAGGATCAATTAAAAGTTCTCCAGGATGCTCATGAGGGCCCCTGTGGGGATCACTATGCTAGGAGAAGAACGGCTACCAAGGTCCTAATTGCAGGATATTATTGGCCAATGCTATTTCGGGATGCCCATCATTTTGCCCAATCTTGTGAACGCTACCAACGTGATGGTGGAACGACTGCTAGAATGGAGGGTCCACAACAATGGATTAAACCTTTGGAACCCTTTGATAACTAGGGAATAGATTTTATGGGGCCCATTACACCGATGTCCAACAGAAAAGCCTATATCATTGTTGCTGTTGACTATTTAACCAAATGGGATGAAGTAGCTGCAGTAATAGACTACGCATCATCTACGGCTACATGATTTGTACAACAACAAATCGTAAATAGGTTTGGTGTGCCACATGCACTCATCTTTGATAATGGGACACATTTTACGGGTGCAACCTTTCACAAATTGATGCAATGCTTAGGGGTTGAGCATAAATTGACCACACCTTACCACCCCAAGCTAATGGCCAAGCTGAGGTTACTAACTGGGAGATTACGAGAATATTAAAGAGAACGATTAGCAAATTTAGGCGAGATTGGAGCATGAAACTGAATGATGCTCTCTAGGCATACCAATCCACTTGGAAGCTCCCTACAGGCTACTCTCCCTATGAGTTAGTGTACGGGAAACTACCAAAACTCCCTATACAGAATGAGCTCCGTACACTATCCATGGCTTGCGACCTTCACTTGGACCTCGACCTAGCACAAAAACAACGATTGACAACTCTTAACGTGCTAGATGAGAATAGATTGGTTGCATTATCGTTAAATGAGTTGCATAAGGCACATAGTAAACAACGTCATGACTTAAGAATTCAAAGGTTGAGGTACCAACTAGGAGACAAGGTCCTTTACTGGAATCCCACGCATGTACCACAGCGTACAAAATTTCAAACATTGTGGGAAGGATCCTATATTATTCATACAACCTTTCCCTCTAGAGCCATGATGATATACAAGCCTGAAAGCCCAGATAAAAGGTTATTGGTTAATGTAAAATAAAAAAAACCTTTCCGTGAACCAAAAATAGCCAATATAAAGTTCACCTCTACTAGTGGGAAACCTTGCTCTCTATTTCGGATCTCTCCCTTTCCATTCAGTCATGGAGGAGATGGCCACCTATGCTGATCATTGGAGGCCCTTAGTTCTTTTTAGTTTTTTTTACATATTTTTGTTTTACATGTTTTTTTACAAGTTTTTGTTTTCCACGTTTTTGTTTTACACGTTTTTGTTTTACACATTTTTGTTTCACACATTTTTGTTTTATGCATTTTTGTTTTACATGTTTTCGTCTTACACATTTTTGTTTTACAAATTTCTTTAACTTTTCT
>MNCI01007673.1:458981-482104 GCA_015680685.1 Gnetum montanum | reverse complement strand
CTTCTCTCTTCTCTCTCAGCTACCAAATAAGGCTAGATGTCAATTATGTATAGTGTTCACTCTTGGTGTCATGAACACTAAATTTTTTCATGTTTTGTAATGATGATCCATTCATATGTCACCCCATTCACCATTAGTATCATTCAAGTCAATAATCCCATACCTTCCCAATATTTTGTAAGGAACTCAAGGATGAGTTTTCATTCAGTCATGGGGGTATGATGGGACATGATATCGCATGGGCCACAATATCGCGTATGTGATATCGTAGCCTGTTACCTTGTCTATAAATAAGAGGCGGCTTTCCCTTGTAAGAACATCTAGATCTAGACCCTTAGCTAAACTCTGATAGTTTTACCATTCCAGAGATAGAATAATTTCCATGTGCCCACAGTAGGAGTCTCAAAGTGAATGGATCTTTATTTGAGCAAATTGTACCTGAGCACACATTTGTGTACGGAAATAAAGATGAAATTTTTGATAAACCTTGCAGTGCATGGACTAAGCTAATCAGGATTTAATTAATGTTAAATTCTTAAATGTTTTCTTAGATAATTAATCTCTCTCAACCCTTAACTCCTAGTTAAGTGCATTCAGTACGATCGCTTTTAGCACGTGTGCTACGCTTGGTAACCCAATAACGAATAGCATTTGGTAATCCCAGTAGCATTGCACTGGTTCAAGGTGTGTACGGCAAGTGGAAACAGATATTGATGCTAGGATGATTAAAGCTTAGTTAGTGAAAGTTAGTCACTTAGTCTCTTCACCCTTTCCTCTCTTAGCATAGGTGATAAAAAGATAAAAGACATAAAAATCACATACCTCAGACTTACTTAACCATACAACTATGACAATACAAGTAAGTTTGGGAAGAAAAAGATTGATTAACCTTAAGTGTTCCATAAGGCACATAAGCACTTAGTCCTTGGAGTTCAACTGAATCGCGCGTGAGACGCTCGTATTCGTATGGTTGAGTGTAGGGGTACCTCGGCACTCATCACTTGATATGATCAAGCCTTGTGATGTCCAATGCTTAGTTCTCTAGGAATTGGACTTTGGATCATTCCTAGAACATGCTCCATTAGCAGTCAATATGTAGTTGTAAAACTCTCCCATGTGGACAATCATCACTTCTAGTGGAGAGTGGTATATGGGAAAGACATATATCTTCTAGAAAAACAAAAAGATAGGAGCCATTATGAAAATCAAGGACATTCAGGTGTCCTACTTGGTGGAAGCTATTGTGCAAGCTCTTGGTCTACCTAATTCTGGGATCCATCTAGTAGAGATCTCCATGTAAGTAGATCCAGAGGTAGAAAAGAAGTGGACCCAATGGTGTTATGGGTTAACTGCAAGGAGTTTGGTGTGCTCACATCGGCAAAGTGCATATACTTCAAGATAGTGGCTTATCACCTCAATTTTTTGGTGAGGTCTAGCAAGGTGATTGATTTCTCTGCCTATGCATGTACTACTTTAAGTAGCAAACTCCCTATAAACCTTCCAGAGCTAATCTATTTGGAGATAGAAAAGCACTTCAAAGAAAATGAGTGTGGAAGGAAAACCCTACCTTTTCTATGCCTTATTAAAAAACTTTGTAAAAGGGTAAGGATAGTTTGCTATGCAAATGACATAATCAAGAATGCTCCCATTGCCTCCTTTTCTAAAATGATGAAAGATAAGACCCCTCCCGTGTCCAAAGAAGAGGAGCAGCAACTACCACCTCCACCACCCACTTAAGAAATAAAGCTAGAGGCTAGCGTTGCCATTAAGTTCGTACATGAAATTTGAGAGTAGCTCTTACATGAGTAGGAGTAGTAGGTAGGAATAAGAGGGGATCCATCTATGTATCATTCTACAATGAGTCATCTCAATGAAGTGGCTTGAATAATTAGTTAGATGGAGGAAGGTGGACCAATATTCTTAGCCCAAAGAATGCAGCTGCTTGTGAGGTCAAATCATAGTGCTTAATAGGTAATAGTATCTCTCTTGAAATAATAAAAATTCCCAAAAATCTTTGAGAATGTCGCTACCTTTTCAATGTGCTTGGACGAAGGTGAAGGGATAATTGTCTTGGTGATGCAACACCAAGGACAGGAATGGTAGTGGAAGTGGCTATTGGTTGAATTGCTAAAGCACTGAACACACTTGTGGCATCTATACTATACATTTTTACACTTAGAGATGTGTAGATGTTTGCAAGAACTATTAGTAGCTGATTGAGTGCAACCGAGCACGAGGAGTTGCTGGATCGACTAGTGGAAACTAGGCAATTGATTTTGAATATCTTTGATTTTTCATATACCGTTACCACAACCTAGTTGGATCACCTTGAAGTAAAGGAAAAATGCATGATTTTGAAAGGGAAACTTAAAATAGCTCAAGTGCAAAACCAACACTTAGTTGCAGAGGTTGCTAAATTAAGAACCTACCTTATTGATCCTACACTCCTCAATCCTACACTAACAAGAGATGAAGCTTTTCAATAGCTTCAAGAAAAACTTAAATAGGTTGAGGCAAGGATGGTGATAACTATATTTGCCCAGTCCATGGCCATAGCCAATACATATTTAGTTCAGAAGGAGTTAGTCCAAATGCACCTAGAGAATGAGATGCTGGCTACAGAGAATGATCAGTTGTAGATTGTTAATGTGTAGAAATAATAGATGCAAGTATTCATCCATAAATAGCAAGAGCAGCTAGCTAGAGTAAATATTGAACTAAGAAGATTGATAGTTGAAAATAGAAATCTCTCTATGGAGGCAGTCTGTGCCTTATGTCAAAAATCTACGATTGATATTGCTGCCTAGAAGAATGAGCCTCTGAAATTTGAGGGAGTCAAGAACCACTATAGAGATCAAGTTGACTAAAGAAGGAAGTTCATGAAAAACACATCCAGATGGCTAAGCCAAAAGTTAATGAGATCCTCCAGCAACTCTAGTAAGTAAAAAAAGGTATGACAATCTATCATTGATGGGACAAATGCGTACAACAAAGCGAATGTCCACATGAAGGAGTTGCAGATTGAAGAGATGAAAAAATACATGAAACTTGCCAATATTTGATATGCAAATCTAGCAATGTTGATTGTTGGATGTCTATAGTTAGAGTTAGAGAAATAACTGGCCAGCTTGTACTTACTATACGAGGCAGAGTTCAAGCACTGTAAGGAGACCAAGCAAAAGCTTGAGACTACAAACATTGAACTCAAAGTTCTCAAGGAAAGATTCATTGATCAAAGATCAATTGTTGAGAACCTAGCTAGAAGAATGAATAATTACAAAGAACTACAGAATGCAAATAGAACATTTGACATCGAACACAAGTAATTTTCTGCCTGGTTCATGAATGTCAAGGAGCTGTTTCCAACAATGCCTTGTCCTTGACATGTGCCCATTCTAACCCACATTGGCAAAGCTACATGGACCATGCACGATCCTAGGAGTAAGGAGGAGAAGATGAAAGCATTGTTGAATGCTTTTTGTGTTTCACCAGAAGTTACAACCATAGCAAGGCAACCATAATAGCCTCAATTACTACTTGTGCCTAAAGTATGAGAAGGTTCTTCAGAACCTTAGGAGCCTCCATCGCTTGGGACCATTTAATCTTCTTCATTATCTTCATGCCATCAAAGGGATTGTGTTTGTCAATTTTTTCCTGGTGTTCAATTTTGTAGTGTTGAACATTAAAAAAAATTTGTAATGATTGTATATCCATACACTTAGGCACTTAGTGTTTGTTTGTATTTTTCGTATGTTTGTCATCAATCAATAATTCCATACCTTTCCAAATTTGTAAAAAACTCAAGGACAAGTTTTCATTCAATTATGGGGGTATGATAAATCATAAATTGGTTGTGTTAACTGGGCCTTGTCAACTAGGATCCATCAATGCATGATTTGATGTGTTGATGTAGTCTCGTCGACGTAGTGTCTATTTTTTCCTATAAATACATGCTCACCCATTGTGTTTATGGCATATCATTTTTTATAGTTGTGGTGGAGCTCTTGTAGTTTTGTCATTTGAAAGTTAGAATATTTTTCTAAGTGGTCACAGTAGGAGTTAAAAAGTGTATGAATCTTTATTTTAGCATTGTTGTACCTAAGCATGGGAGTGTATGCGGGAATAAAGATGAACTTTTTGATAAACTCCTTAGCACTTTGAAATAGATTAATTTTTTATTTATGAATTTAATGTTTTATGAAATTTTCTTTAATGCTTTAAGTAATCAAGCTAAATTAAGCTAGATTAAATAGCAATTAATTAAGCACATAAGTACAACCACTTTGAGGTTATGCTTGGCACTTGGTAATTCTAGTAACGCTTAACGTTTGGTAAGCCAGTAGTGTTAAATGTATTTAGGATGTGTACAGTAAGTGGAAACAAATACTTATGTTAGAATTAGTTAGGAGTAGTTCATTAGATTAAATTAGAAATTTAATTATTTTATTTTATACATTATTCTCATCCTTAGGTGACTTAAAATAGAAAACATAAAAAATGATAAATATCATATGACTCAGTTGCAATTAACGATACCTTTGCATTTCACAAATGTAATTGGGAAGACAATGATTGTAACAGTTAGTTTCACTTCCTAGAGACTAGTGTACTTAGAAGACTATATGTTCATAGACTTCAACTACATGATGTGTGAATGCTTAATGATTTTTATGGTTGGGCATAGGATCTACTCACCACTCATCACAAGGTATCTAGGCTTTTTATGCTTGTTATTATGCTTGTAACTTTATTCTTGCAAAAATATTTGATGCCTCCTAGGTTTAGAAGGCGCTTTCCATTCAGATTTTTTTAGCACCTAATGCAACTCTTATTGCACAAGCTTTGAAATTTGATTTTAATGTTAATGATGAAGCTTATAATATTATTTTCTTTTATCTTGAGCTACCAAATCTTTCCTTAATATTTTCTACTATGGATAGAAACATAGTGGATACCCTAGGTTGTATTATTTCAGATCATGAAATTGAGGTTAATGGTAATCATTTTGTGTTAAACTTGATATCTCATAAAAGAAGAATTTCTTAACCCTTGCAACAGGTGGCAAAGTCTTTATTCAAAAAGTATATTTTTTTTATTTTCCTTATTTCTGTAGGTATTGTCATCAAGTTGAGCATCATATTTTTGCATTTTCCTTGTTGGCGAAGAAATAAGGATTAGCTGAGCTTCAAAAAAGATGTTCATCATCTATTCTAGAATTCCAACCACCATAAAAAAATTTCAATCTTAAAACCTCTTATAGAAGTCCCTCTAAATCTTCATCCTCTTCAAGTTCTTCGAAGAAGTTATAGGTACCATAGTTTGTTTCAACAATGAAGGTTGCTTTTCAAACATAAGCTACTTCTTCAAAACCATTTAAGGACTCAGTTAAAAATGATGAGTTTGTGGAATTCAATGGAAGGAAAAAAGTTAAACCATCATCACACAAAGTTCAACAATCTACTTCTTTCCCAGTTTTTAATTCTTCTTTTCTAGTTACTACAAGAAACTCTTTTGCTATTTTCTCATATATTATGGAACTTGATACTTCAAATTTAAAATTTTTTGAGGATATTTCACAAGATACTCCCTCTGCTTGCCCATGAATATTTGATCTTAGAATGTTCAAGGCCTGATTGATTGGCTTCAATGTAAACATGTAAGCAATTTTCTCTCTAGTTTAAATATTTCCTTTGATTTTATTTATTTTCTAGAAGTTAAGATTTTTGTCAAACATTTAATGTTTTTAGCCCATTAGTTTCTTCTTCACTCATCAATTATTGCTACTTTACATGAGTATGGAAAAGGTAGTGTTGCCATTCTCTTTTCCTCTTATTGGAAAGATAAAATTATACAGAGTGGTTCTAATTCAAGTCATAGAGTTATTTGGGTGATTGTCTCCTTCTCATATGGTCCTTTTAGTATATGTTGAATTTATGTTTCTAATAATTCTATAAAACATGCTCTATTGTGGCTAGAACTTGCAGTTTCTCTTTTGTTTATTCATTGGATTTTTGGTGGTGATTTTAATATGAAAGAATTTTCGAATGATATACTAGGGTGTGCTTTTTCTATTACCAACACATGAGTATGAAAATGTTCTTATTTTAAGAAAACGTTTTATGTTATAGATGTGGATGATGCTTTTACATGTGATCTTCTTCATAAATATACTTGGAGTAATCTTCATCTTAGACAAGCTCACATTTAGAGGTAGTTGGTTAAGTTTTGTTTTGGCAGGCTACTTATGCTACGACTATTTATCAATATACAAATTTGCTAGATCATTTCCCCATCATTATGGGAATTTAGATTAATGACAATTATCTTAAATATAATTTCCATCTTTTTCAATTACATAGTAACTGTTTCTCATCTCTTATTGCTTAACAAGTTCTTTCAAGACTTTGAAATGTTGAACCAAGGCCCTCAGTTCAAGTAAGTTGGATTCAATGATGGCATCGTGCTACTTGTAGAGTCAGAATTTTACTCACTATTATGTTAAGAAAGTGATCTCTTGTGCTAGAGAAGAGTACACCAACATTTAATCTATTATTGAATGAGTTTGAAATCAATTGGTTTAATATCCTTTCAACTCACAAGTTCATGAGGACTTGGCTAGAGCCTAATAAGCTTTTCAACAGTGGGATATTGATAGGACACAAAGTGCCTTAACCAAAAGTAGGCTTACTTGATTAAAAATTCAAGATGAACACTATAAGAAAATTTTCAAATATCTAAATAGTTCATTTCCTTTTGCAATGTTTAGACAAAATTTCAATTGATGTACCATCATCACTAACCAAAGCATGCACCTTTCCTACCTTAGAAATCATTTTGAATCTTTATTTACTACTATCCCTTATGGATATTTCGTTGTTTGGGCAACTATTATTAATTATCCCATTCTAGTTAATTCTACTATGTTGCAAATTTTAGAATTGATCTTACTCAGGTTGAACTTCAAGAGACATGTTTTAAAATGAACATTAGTAAAGTTTCAAGTTATGATGACTTTCCAGTTGATTTTTTTAGGAATCATTGGGATCTTATTAGTAATAATCTCTTCTAGGTTATTAGCAAGGTTATTCATGTTGGTTCTTTGGGACCAAAATTAAATTAGGGAATAATTTGACTTCTACAAAAGTTTGGAGATCTTACTCATATATCCAACTAACAACCCATCACACTTCTTAACATGGTGTATAAAATTTGGGTTAAATGCTTAGCATTACATTTGAAGAAGATTCTTTGTCATATTTTTTTTTCTTTTCTAGTAAATATGTTTTAAATAATATGGTTACAGCTTGGTAAGTTCTTTAGTGGGTAGAGGATAAAGGTTAGGATATTCTCTTTATGAAGCTTGATTATGCAAAGGCTTACAACATCATTGAGTGAGACTTCATTTTGTAGATCATGACTAAACCTGATTTTGACCCTGAGTTTTTGCCTATGGTGAAATGTTTATTCTTAGATGCTACTAGTAGAATAGCTACTACATTTAGTATCACTTCTCTTATTTCTATTCATAGGTCAGTAAGACAAGGTTGTCCTCTTGCTTCTTACTTGTTTATTGTTGTAGCAAACTTTCTTTGCTATTAATTAAATTATGATATTTAGAATAAGGCTATGACTGAAGTTCTTCTTTCTACTCCTTAACATTAGCTTCTTAATATGCATTTGTTGATGGCTCCTTTTTCCTTTTTAAAAATACATTTGCTAATTGACATCGCCTCTTGTTTTAGGTGGATCAATAATTCTCTCTTTCTAACTCTATTATTAATTGAAGTAAATTATTTATTTATCGTTTCAAAAATAATTATTGTTATTTCTTGATAAAAATTGAAAGCTAATCTATAATCAATAATTCATTAAGATTTTGATAATTCCCTTTCATTTTAAAACATCTACTTTAACTCTCTAGGATCAAGTGATATCTTAGATTTAGAAGAAAATTGATAAGTGGAAGGTAAAACCCCTTACTAGTGTAGACGAGTATCTAGTTTTCAAATCTATTTATACTACTACTCATGTGTATTATTCTTCATGTTGGGCTCCCTCTAAAGTTGCTTATTAGAAGTTGGAATGGTTATTTTGAGATTTTATGTGGTCTTCTAAACATTCTCAAAAAGGCTTGTACTAGGTTATTTGGGATATTATTAATCTTCCTAAGAAAAGGAGTAGTTTAAGTCTTTTAAATTCTTTCAAACAAGGGCTTACTTTGGTGGCAAAGTGGTTGTTTCAGCATTTGGATGCTTATGACATTATTGAAACTCTCCTCAAGGTAAGGCTACAATAAGTGTTTCCAAAAAAAAAAAAAAAAGACATTTTGGAAAGATATTCACTTCACTAATTATATTCTCTCTCCTCATATGATTATCATTCCTAGATCTCATGTCTTCAAAACCATTTGAAGGACTTAGCGAGTATTATACCATTATATAGATTAGACTGATGTTAAGATCAATCCTACTTTTCTTTCTAAGCTTTGTTCATGGTGGTTATCTCTTTTACCTGCTCCTCTTACTATTATGAATTCTTAGGTGGCTACTTCTTGGTTTTAGAAGGAAGTGATTTCTCTTAGCTATTTATGTCTTGAGGACCAATGAATTTCTTTGGAAATGTTTGGTAATTTATATGAGGTATCCAAAACCATGCAACATTATTTTAATCAACTTTATAAACTTATTCACCACTATTTATAGTTAGATGCTTCGATGTAAGGTATTTTTCATTGCCTTTATTAGACTAATGACTTTTGCCTTATAAGCCACATGTTCCATTTCAACTTTCACAAAACTCCTTAATTATTGTTAATAATTACGATAGGTTTTAGCACAAACAAGAATTAGAATAATTTTGGATGTCCACCTTTAAGCAAATATGGAAGCTTCTTGCTCTACCTAAAATTCAATAGTCTCTTTGGTATCTTCTTCATCAGGGATTATCTATTGGAAAACACCTTGAACATGTTAGGGTTCATACTCCTATTTTCCCTCCTTGTGAAGCTACAGATGATTTTGTTCATGTCTTTTGTCAATGTCCTTTTGCTTAGCACACTTTGATCTAGGCATGCAAAGTTAATCCAAATTTTTAGCTATCTCAAGATGATTTTTTTGGATTTTTCCTTATTACTTTGGTTTAGGGACACATATTCTGATTATCTTTGTTCTTCCCTATGTGTATATTTTTTTAGGTTTTAGGCTTTGTGAATATGTCTCATAGGTCAAGGAGACATCTTGTCTAGAAGTTGGAATTGTGTAGAAGACGTCTTAACTTCAAAGAAGATGTCTCAATTGAATGTTAGACTGCTCAGAGGAGACATCTTATCTTGAGTGAAGACATGTTAAGAAGAGACATCTTGGAAAGACATCTCATTCTAATAAGAAATATCTCAGAAAATACAACTTTCCAAACTAGAAGATGTCTTAACCAAGACATCTTGTCATGGAGAAGGTGTCTTATCTAGGGAAGAGACATCTTTCAAAAACAATAGAGATCTTCCCCAAAAGTTGGTTTTTATTAGGAGACATCTTGCAAAGATTGAAGATTATCTATATGGTTGAAAAAAATTTTAAAACTGCCTATCCCAATTTAGAAAATAGTTGAGGTAATTTGGAAAAGGATGGAAATAGCTGGAGAGAAGGTGAGAAGGCCATGGAAATAACTGAAGAGCCTAAAGTTGCATAGAGGGAAGGTTTCTAGGTTTCTTATCTTATTGATATTCATAAATATTAATGTAATTCACTATTTTTGGTACCATAAGTGAGAAAAAAAGCTCTTGAGTATGGAAAGCTTAGTAAGAGAGGTGTGTGAGTACCTTGAGTGATTACAATTTGTGACTATGTGGTGTGTTAGTCTATGTGTTCTATTCTCTTGTGCCTTACTTGTAGGTTGAGATCTTAGTCTTGGGGTTGTGAAAGAGATCCTCTATTGGTTTTGTCTTGCATTGAGAACAACTATTGTGTGGTTGTAGAGCCTCATGCTCTACAATATTGGTTGGGTGATTAAGAAAGTTTTGGATATTTGTTGGTTTTGAGAACCTTGTTATAATTTTTTAATTAAATAATTTAAGATAGCTAGTTTTCTTATTTTCTAGCAAATTAATTGTCTTTTTCATAAGATCTAGATTTAGTATTTGAAGGTAATTAATTATTGGAGTGAACCTACTCCAACATTATTGATATTGGACTTAGCTTGTGTTGAGCTTAGATTTGTGTTAATTGTTACTCGGAAATTGGTTGAGGATTTTGTCAATTTTATATGGCACCAAAGAAGAAATAGGTACAAGAACTAAATAGAGATATCAAAAGCATGAAGTCCACCTTCTATATGATGGTTGCTTAATTAAATGAAGTCAGAATAAAGGTAGATAGGAATACCAGTCCTAGCCATATCCAAACACAAGGAGTTGAAGAGCATGCACGTTCAGATGTAGAAGTTTTACAACTAGGTAGAGACATAGTAGAAGAAGAGGAAGGATAACTAGCTATATGAGTCTCAAAGAATTTTAAATCAAATTTTATGATCTATTCTATCAAGCTAAGATAAAATCGTAAGAATATGAATAGACTTCAATCTTTTTAGAAGGTCTCAAAATGGTGTACCAGAAGGAGTTGTCTTTTTCTAAGTGATAAATTCTTGATGAGACTTATGAATTGGCACTCAAGGCTAAGAAGAAATTAGGTGGATTTGGAAATAGGAGTAAACAAACTTCCAACGGAAAGGAAAAGGGATCCAAGTCCAAATCTAAAAATAAGGATAGCAGTCATGACAAGAAGACTAAAAGAGGTGATGAGAAGGGTATGGCCAAGAATAACCAAGATAAGGGAGGTAAAGGTTAAGGTAGCAGCTCATCAAAAATCCAATGCTTCAAATGTAAAGAATGGAAACAGAAGCAATGGAAATGTTCACTTCACAAGGTAGCTAAGGGTAAAGATGTACAAACCATGGATGTAGAGGATACATCTAGCTAAGATCTTTAGAGAAGTAAACCTAATGTTCCAAAGATTAAGGATGTTTCTAAATTAAATTCTTGTGCATTCATGGGAAATGTGAATAGAGGAGAATACCATAATAGAATATTATTATTTTGAATTGAGACTAGATGTTTGCTTAGTGAAAATTGGATTCATGTTTTGATTGATGGTAGAGCCCAGGAAAATGTTATTTCTTCTAGGACAATCGCTAGATTGGGTTTGGTAACTAATTCTCATCTTAGACCATCTAAGGTGCATTTTTTGTCTAAATATTTTTTTGAAGAGGTGAGGGAACAATATACTTTGAAATGTAAAATTGAAGGTTTTCATGATGTTGTGAAGTATGATTTATTCCAATAGATTATGATAATGTAATTCTTGGTAGACTTTGAAATTTTGACAATGATGCTTAGTTTAATGAAGCAAGAAATGCATAGAGTGTAGTTAGACCTAATGGAATCCATTAGTTGATGCCTATGACGGTTGAACAAGTGAGGTAGAAAAGCTCACTTAATGATTTTTTAATTGTTCTAAGAGAGAGGAAATATATTAAGAAATATGATCAAACAAGTTTTGGTTTTGTTTTTATGACAATAGTTACTACTAACCATGATGATGTGTAAGTTGAACTTCCTATAGGTGTGCTAGGCTTGAAGGAGAAATTTCCAAGGATGTTTAAGAAGGAAGAAATTTCTAGTGAAGTAGAGATCAATAAGAAAAAGAGTTATCAAGAATCTATTATTGAGAAAGGGAGTGCTTAATACTCAATATTTTTAAGAGAGGAAACCAATAGCTTCATCAAAGGGACCAAGAGATCTTCATAATTCGAGATGGTGTATGTTGTTGATTAAGGAGAGTTCCTACCTCATAAGCTATGGAAGGTGAAATATCAAGGTTAAAGGAGTGGAAAAGATCAATGGACTTCTTCAAGAAGGATCAAGAACATCATTAGGGAGTATGATACACATTCTTTGTGTAATTGTTCTATACCTTATGGCAAGGGAAAGAAGGTTCTTTACCAAGTTGAGGCTATCTAATGGGATAGAGGTGAGTCTTCTAGTCAAAGCATGTAAAAGAATGATTGGTTTGGTGATGAATTTAATGTTTAAGTCATGGAGAAGAATTTACCTTTTGAGTTGGTATCATAAAAGTGGAATGTAGAAGTTATTGATGGTTCCTTTGAAGAGGAGAAACCATTCGAGTTAGAGACTCCTGTGTGAAATCTTGAAACTTTAAGCTTTGATGTGATTGGACAACCATATGTTGAAGATGAAGTTGAATCAAAGATGAATAGGAAAATCCATAAAGAGGTAAGTGAGTATAAGATTTACCTTGCATATGGTAGTAACATTTCTTATGTGGAAATAGTGTGTTGGATTCTAGTTTTTCACTTTAGCTTGGTAGTGTTTGTTCGATTATGATGATGAGCATCATGATAATTGTGGTGATTGTGATGAAGTTCAGAGTTATGTTGTGCATGATGGTAGCAATGTAAGTTCTGATGTTATCGTTGGTAAGAGAAAGACTAATAATGATAATTTGTTTGATGATGATGGTTATTATAGTAGTCGTTATGAGAATATCATTATTGATGTTAATGTGAACATTAATAGTTATGAATTGGATTACACTGACAAAAGCCCATTTTATGTGAACTATGAATTTTATCCAAAGATGATGGATACTTTAAAGAGATTTGATGATAAAGCTCAACTTAGTGCTGATTTTGTATAAGAGATGAGGGATCTCCATTCACAAGTAAAATCAAATCTTAAGAAGAGAGCTAAAGAGAGTCCTCAAGAGGAATGAGGATAAATGAAAGCATAATGTTGCTATTGGTGACTTGGTTTGGATGTATTTGAAGAAGAAACAATTGAGAGATGTTAACTTCTCCATGTTGAAAGCAAAAAAGATGAGACCTTTCAAAATCAAGGCTAAGATAAATGATAATGCTTTACGAGATAGATTTACCAAATGATGTTTGTATGTCTTTTGTATTTAATTTTTCAAATATTGTGTACTATCAGGGACCAGTTGATGAGGAGACCATAGAAGATAGCATCGATGAGTTGAAAGGGGTTATTGATTAATTGAAGCCTTCAAGGAAGAGGAAGGTAATCATACTTAAGTAGAGAAAAGCTTTCAAAACTTAAGGATTGAAAAGGCATAAGTACTTGATTCATTGGTAGGATCAATTCATGGATGATGTTGTATGGGTTCAAGCGACCAAAGTTCATGAGTGGGGAATCACTTTGATCCCTACTTTCTTATTCACATGAGTTCACTTTTTGAAGAATGGGAGAGCTAGTGTAGGAATACTTCTTTTGATTCCCTTTGTTCTTTCCTACGTGCATATTTTTTTAGGTTTTAGGCTTTGTGAAAATTTCTTAGAGGTCAAGGAGACATCTTATCCAGAAGTTGGAATTGTGCAGGAGATGTGTTGACTTCAAAGGTGACATCTCAACTAAATGTGAGACTTCTCAAAGGAGACATCTTGAGAAAGATGTCTTATTTTGAGAGGAAATGTCTCCCCAAACTAGGAGGTGTCTTAGGTAAGACATCTTTCCAAGAAAGAGACACCTTGGCCAGGGAGGAGACATCTCCAAAAAATAGCAAACATCTTCTTTGAAAGCTAATTTTATTAGGAGACATCTTGCCAAGGCTAGAGATGATCCATACATTCAGGGAAACTTTTTAAATCACCCATCCAAATCTGGGAAACAGTCAAGGTAAGTTGGAAAAGAATGAAAATAGCTAGAGAGAAGGTGAGAAGACCATGGAAACAACTAAAGAGCCTCAAGTTAAGTAGAGGAAAGGTTTCTAGATTTCTTATGTTCCTATTATCCATAAATATTGATGTAATTCACTATTTTTAGTATCATGAGTGAGAAAAAGAACTCTTGAGTATGGAGAGCTTAGCAAGAAAGGTGTGTAAACACCTTAAGTGAGAGTAATTGGTGATTGCATCTCCAAGATCAACTTGTGGTGTATTGGTATATGTGTTTTATTCAATTGTGTTTGACTTATGAGTTGATATCTTAGTCCCATGTTGTAGAAGAGATTATCTGTTAGTTGTGTCTTACATTGAGAATAGACATTATGTGGTTGTAGAGCCTCACGCTCTACAATATCGTTTGAGTGATTGAGAAGGTTTTGAGAACCCTCTTGTAATCTTCTAATTGAATAATTGAAGATATTTTTTTATTTTCTAGAAAAATAAATATCTTTTCATAAGATCTGGATTTAGTATTTGAAGATGATTAATTATTGGAGTGAACCTACTTCATACTTTCATGAATTTTAGATTTCTTTGAAATGTTATTAGGCTTATTGTTCTCTTTCATATTTGGAAGTGTAGATGTAATATCATTTTTTAGAAAATATAATATTCAAATATTTATCATCTAACTATTACAGAGAAATCATAGATCTTCCACCTTGTCCATTTTCAAAATTATATCCCAAGCTTTAAAGGCTCAATTAGAGATTAATTAGTTGATTCATATTTTGTAGCCTTCATTCAAATTTATGAATAGTAGAGGCTCTAGTGCAAGTAATCTCATTCAACATAATTCTCTACAAGGGAGTTATTTTTTTTATTCTATCTTCATTTGATTTTTTCTTCATTCTACTTGTACTATTGATTATAGTTGGTCTTTAGTGAGAAGTGAATTTTTGAAAGAATGCTTGTTTCTTTTGTTATTAGCTTGATTATAAGGATGAATTCCTAAGTAGGCACTCCCAAATCCATTGGGTCTTTCCTTTTATGTTATTTCTATTTATTCCATTAGATGCTACTTGTGTATTTTTTTACCTTTTCTATTTGGTTTATTAGATGCTACATGTGTATTTAATGCTCTATGTTGATTAATAAAAGTTTTTGTTGAGGTCCAACATCCCCTCAAAATTTATACAAATAAATAATTTTGGAATTAAAAGATGAAGAAACTTCACAATATTGTTAATTTTACAGTAATATAGGAGTAAAGTAGGGTAGTGATCTTTCACCAATTTTGTTTGACATTTTTATTGATGAACTAGAAGAGCTATTTAATGAGGCACCTATAAATTGTGCTATTGAAGTAGATTAGTCATGGATATAATTTCATTCTTTGTAGATGATGTATCAATAATATTAAATTCAAAAATATGGTTAAAAGAAATATTACATGAACTACAAAATTTGTGAATGTACAAAAATGCATGTGAATGTTGATAAAACAAATGGTCTAATTTGTAAAACTAATAAGAAAGATTATACAAACTTAAAATTGCGGTTACATATAGATTTATGAACAACATGATGATAAAATATATTTATTGTACTTGCTACAAGTGGTAGAAGATGAGAAACTTGCATTATTAGCATATTGTGAAATAGATTTCTTAAGAAGAAAATGACAAATCTATAGTTAATCTTTGTAGGAGCTAGTCAAGTTACTAGTGCTAGTTATAAGGAATTATATAGAAGAGATGTTCATGTTGGATGAATATTGGACACATCTATCATACATAGGATTTAGTTCATTTTTTGATAAATCCTTTGGGTTTAGACAAACTTAATAAAAATATCAATATAAAGATAACTCAACGATTATAATTTTTAAAGAAAATAAAATAATTATTTGCAAAAGTAGTGATAACGTAAATAAAAGTGACAATGTCAATAAAACTATTTTAGGTAATATATATATAAATTTTATTTTGAATATTTTTTATGAGTTTAAGTTATAAAATTTTCTTTGAAAAATTACTCAATTAGAATACAAAAGGAAATTTCTATGTGTAAGCACAATAAAACAAAAACCAACATAGTTTACTCTATATTGAAAAGAAAACAAACATTAGTAAAGTCACATAACTTTATTGAAATAATGAGATGTTAGCTAATGAGTGGTGAGGTACCCCTACGCTCAACCATACGAATACGAGCATTTCACGCATGATCCAGTTGAATTTCAAGGACTAAGTGCCTATGCGCCTTTGTGGAACAATAACGGGTTGGTTAATCATTGTCTTCCCAAACTTACTTGTATGTCACGGTTGTATGGCTAAGTAAGTTTGAGGCATATGATTTTTATGGCTTTTATGTGTTTTATATCTTGCGCTAGTAAGGAAGGGGAGAGAGAGGTAACTAAGTAACTAATCTAATTTAACTACTCATTAACTAAGTTCTAATTACTCCTAACACTAGTATCCGTTCCCACTTGTTGTACACATCCTGAACCAGTGCGATGCTATTGGGATTACCAAATGCTAATCATCACTGGGTTACCAAGTGCTACATGCATGCTCGAAGTGGTCGTATTGAGTGTATTTAACTAAGAGAGTTGTAAGGTGAGAGAAATCATTAATCAACTAGGAAAGAATTAAATAATAATTAATGCTCATTAATCTATTCTTTATGCTGCAAGGTTTATCATAAAGTTTGTCTTTATTGCCATACACAAAGTGTGCTTAGGTACACAATGCTCGAATAAAGATCCGTTCACTCTATGACTCCTACTGCGGGCACATAAAAATAATTCTAACTTTGGGGGAAAAGTGGTAAGAGTTTGGCTAAGGGGCTAACTATCTAATGTGGAAACCAAGGGCACTGCCTCTTATTTATAGGCAAGGAGATAGGCCACGATATCGGGTATCTGACATTGCATGGTTGGATCTAATATCATGGATGTGATATCGCAGTTCATCATTAGCCTAGTGGTACATGTCTTGGCCTACTAACTCCATGTCAGAGGTTTGGTTCTACTAGGTAGCATTGAGTTATAAACTTCTATAAAATTTGTCGTGTACCTATGTTTCACTTATTTTGGGTTCAAAAACCCCCTACATAACTTCATTGAAGTAAACTTGGCTTACAATATTTTCTTCCTTTTCATGTTTAAAAAACTTAATTCCAATTCACTACAAATAGTATAGATTAAAAAATTAATATTAAACATATAAAGCTAGCATCCATAAATTCAATCAACTTTTGAAAGCCTTTGTACAAAAATAGTTATGCTAACTGCAAATGATGCTTTTGATGTTAAAGTTTCATTAATCTTAAAAATCTTGGGTTCATCCAAGTTAGAGAGAATAATTTTTCTATGTTGACAATCCTTTTTTAATTGATAAGTCTTATTATTTCATGTACAAATTTATCAAAAGTGCATGAATCTCCTTGAACACAAAAAATTAATAAATTTTCAATGACTCACCATGCATTACAATATATAAATATATTAAAATTTCTTACTTTCATCTATTGAGACCCCTTGGATATACAATACTAGTTTTAGAATTCCTTTTATTGAATGTTTTTTTTTTAAAAAAACTTATAACTTAGTATGACCCAAGAGAATTGAAGCTGTTGGCTTTTTAGAGTAGAAGACAATAATTTTTTTAATTATATAATAGGAGTTTATTTTAATAAAATATAAGAAATTCCCAGATTTATGGGAAGTTGTAATATTATTTTGGCTTCAATCCATATATATATATATATATTTAATTTTAAAGTTTTTTCTACTATTAGGACTATATTGTATTATTTTTAGTAGACTTTGCCACACTTGTCAAATATATATATCTAAGACATGTATTGAAAATTTTTATCATGGAATAATCAATATAATATTAGCAACAATTTCACTATTTCATCATCAATTCATCAATCTTTCATTAATTCATCAACATGAATTGTCATTATTTACTCAATCTTGGAAGTTGAATAGTTAGAATTGGTTCATTCACTATTTTGATAATATCTCTATTATTTCACAACATTTTTTAGTGATTATAGATTTATTAGTAAGCTAGAAAAGGTGGCTACATGCAACGAAAATTTTAGTTCAATATCTATTACAGGTTAGGAGAAATTAGCTCTATAATTTGAAAGATCTTCTGAATCCTAACTTTTTACTAGAATGAATGATAGTCAATAATTAGATCATTTTACCTTATGAAAAAAATGATGTGATTTGCTATTAAATTTATTTGAAAGTTAATATTTGTGAAAATATTTACTTAAAATTTTAGCATTAAAAACTTAACAGCTTTTAAGTTATCATTTGTCAAATTTATGCTACTAGAATTGTTATGATTTTTGATAAATTGGAAAGAACATAATATAACCCAAGCTCATGGATATATTTTGTAGTAATTCCTTTTTTTTCAAATTATAGATAACTTTCTAAGCTTTCCAAAAATATAAATTTTATTAGTTTATTCTTTGTAAATCAAGATAACCAAGCAATTCTTTTACTACATGAAATTCCTTCACTTGGTGTCAGAGCACCATGTTTACCTTCAAAAATGAGCATAAAAAACATAATTAGATGCTCCATCATCTTCAATGGCTTTCAAGATTTCAACCTATGGACCAGGATAATGAAAGAACTTGTTGAACATAATGGCTATTGGAAAATAATTGAAATTGATTTTGAAATCATCAATAATTTTGAAAATTTCACTATATTACAAATCAAAGAATATGAAACAAAGAAGAAGAATAACAATTTGACTCTCATGATGCTGTTGGCTAGTATCTCATAAGTTATTTTTAGTAGATACAATTTTCATACTATTGCCAAGAAAGTGTGCGATAATCTCCAATTAGAATACAAGGGAATATTAGAAAATCAACAATTGCAGTAACTAATATATAAACAAAAATTTGATATCTTGGAAATTGGAAGAAATGAAAGTGTCAAAGACTTATTTATTAAAATGTATGATAGCTTAGAAAAAATAGATGAATATGGATATGAATATACCAATAGGTAAAAGGTTTAGGAAGTTGTTCAAGCTCTCTACATAGATCCAAGATTTGAAAAGATGATAGAACATTACACATTCAAAGGACTTTAGCATGCTTAGTATCAATGAATTGGTTGCTCAAGCTAGAACCCTATAAATGATGAAGAATAACAAAAATTGAGTGAAGGTGATTGAGCCTACATAGCTAACCAAAGAGGAAGAGGTAGGCTAGAAAGCTTTAAAGAGTGAGGAAGATTCAATTATTAGAATAGAGATCAAGAAACATACTCAGAAGAAAATGGTTGTTAAAATAAAAGAGGAAGAGGAAAAGGTTCTGCTAGAGGAATAGGTAGAAGGAATCAATCTGGAAGATAAAAATAGGATCAAGACTCAATACCATATTGCAACTTCTATAAAAGGAAAGGACATACCATCAACTAGTCCTAGACCAAAATTGATTTTGAAGCAAGACATGGATAAGCTTCACAAATAGAATAAGATAATCCCTCATCACCTCAAAAGGATACTCAAGAAGAAAAGCCAGGTAATAATGCAATCTTCAATTCCATTAAAGAACTAAAGTAAGATTCTTGAATTGTAAATAGTGGGTGTACTAATCACATGAAACCTTACAAAAATTATTTTTTAAATTACAAAATAAATAATAGTCTTTGAAATATAAAAATTGGAGGTGGAAAATAATTAGTCATAGAAGGAATAGAAGATTATGCAATTAAATTAAACAATGGAAAAAAAGTCACTATTTCCTATGTGCATTATGTTCCTAATCTTTCCAACCCTCTCATGTCTATTGGACAAGTCTCTAATAGAGAAAATAGTGTCAGTTTCAAAAGCAATTTTTGCATTATAAAAAAACCTCATGGTGAAGAAATAATGAAAATTAAAGCCTTGAATAACAAAATATATTATCTTAAATGCAACTATCTCAATGAAAAAGGATACATTATAAGAAATCATACTACTTAAGAAAAGCATGTCCTCACAACGGAAGCCCATTAAATATTATACAAAGATAAAGTTAAGGAAAAGGATAATGAGGATTTTAACAAGTTTAAACTTTGGCACAAAAGGCTTGGCTACATCTCATATTAGAAAATTTAAAGGATGATCAAATAAGAAAAAGCTACAAGAATAAAAATCTCAAATATTCCTCAAAAAAATGAGACTTGCATACAAGGAAAGCAAACCAATTCTCCTCATAATTGTCACATGATAAAGAAAGAAAAAATGTTTAATTTTCTATACATGGGACTTTTTGGACCAATGCCCACTATTTCAATAGGAGGAACAAATTATTTTATGGTCATAGTAAACAACTACTCAAGATACACTTGGAATTATAATATAAAGTAAAAGAATGAAGCCAACAAAAACTAATTAAAAACTCAATGAATGTCAGGATTAAAACCAGTAGATTAGACAAAGAAGGTGAATTCATACATAAAGAATTTGATAAGTTCTATAAATAAAATGGTATCTTTCATTAGGCCACATGTGGATATAGTCCATAGTCAAACAAAGTAGCTGAAAGAATGAATAGAATAATATAAGACATGATAAGGTTCTTACTAAATCATGTCTCACTACCTAGCCAATATTGGAGTACAACCATACAACTGCTTGTTGTATTTCTAATCGAGTCATCATCAAAATCAATAAAGATAGATCTTCATATAAATTTCTATATAATAGAATTCCTAACCTAAGTCATATGAGAATATTTTGGTGTCATTACCATGTAAAGACTCATAAGAAATTCATTGACAAACTTGAAGATAGAGAAAAGAAATGCATCTTTCTTGGTTATGATTTGCATAATAGTGGATATAGGTAGTATGACCTAATCAATAAAAAATGAGGGGTTTCAAGAGATTTTGTATTTGATAAGACAAGGTTCTTTGCAAGTATTTTTTTTAAAGCAACAAAAGAAATCAAATACATATCAAAGTTCAAAACCTTGGGTTCAAAGAGATCATCTTTGTACTCAAATGCTAGAGATAAATTTTGAAAGAAGAACTACACAATCTCATAATATTACAAATATGGCATATTTATCAGTCTCAAATAAGCCAACTAATGTGAATGAAGCCATGAAATTAAAATTCTAGAAATAAGGCATGGCCAAAGAGTACAATGTTATCCTAAGAAATAACACATGGGAATTAGTGGACAAATTAAAAGATAAAAAGATTATTAATTACAAGTGGTTGTATAAAATAAAGTACAATGATAAAGGAGAAGTCACAACATACAAAGAAAGACTTATGACAAGATGATTCAAATAAAAGAAACACATTGACTATGAAGAAATCTTTGCATAGATGGCCAAATTTGAAACCATGAAGCTCATCCTCTTCATAGTAGTACATAATGATCTAAAAGTTCAACAAATAGATGCCAACTTAGAATTTCTAAATAAATACATTAAAGTAGAAGTATACATCTACTAGCCTAATGGTTATGTTATTAAAGAAAAATAAAACAAAGTGTGTAAGCTCATCAAAGCTCTACATGGCCTAATGCAAGCACCTAGGGCTTGGTTCTAAAGAATTAATAATTATCTCATTGGAAAGAATTATCAAAATTGCATGTTTGAACCAATAATATATTTCAAGAAGAAAGGATATGAATTCATCATCATATCACTCTTTGTATAAGATATTATCTTTATTACCATCAATTAGAAGCTAGGATAAGATTTCAAGAATGACATGAAAATTGAATTTAAAATGAAGGATCTTGAAGAACTCAAATACTTCCTAGGAATTGAAGTGAATTAGGATAAGGAGGGAATGAAGATTCATCAAACCAAATATGCAAAATCCATTATTGAAAGATTCAATCTAAAGAATGCAAAGCTAGTTAGTAGTCTGTTGGCATACAATTTAAAGTTAACTTGCAAAGATATGACTCCTTTCATAGATGCAATCATGTATAGAACCATGATTTGATCACTTTAGTTTCTCTACCACACCATATCATATTCAAAATATACAACATCATACTTGATGAGTGGTGAGATACCCCTACACTCAACCATACGAATATGAGCGTAGCACGCGCAATCCAGTCAAACTTCATAGACTAAGTGCCTACACGTCCATGGAACACTTAGGGTTAATCATTCATTGTCTTCCCAGACTTACTTGTAGTTGTCACAGTGTATGGTTAAGTAAGTCCGAGATATATGATTTTTATAGTCTTTTTATGTTTTTGTCTCCTATGCTAACAAGGTAAGTGGGAACAGATGTTAACGCTAGGTAATTTAGACTTCTACTGTGGGCACATGGAAAATATTCTATCTATGGAGTGATCAATCTGCTAGAGTTTCTCTACTGTCTAGCCTAGGATGAGGAAACAAGGGAGAGCCACCTCTTATTTATAGATATGATGGCGCATCACGATATCGCGTATGCGATATCATGGAGGAGGATGTGATATCACGTACGTGATATCGCAAGGGATGCGATATTGCGATGGCCGCAATATCCCATCATACCCCCATGACTAAATGAAAACTAGTCCTCGAGTTCCTTACAATAATATCGGGAAGGTATGGAATTATTGACTCAAATGAAACTAATGGGATGACATGTGAACAGATCATCATTACAAGACTCAAAAAACTGGTGTTCATGAAAACAAGGGTGAACACCTTATTACATTGACATCAAGCCTTAGTTGGTAGCTGAGAAAGAGAGAGAGAGAGAAAGAAGTGTTGTTGTTGCCAACGCCAAAATTTTGCCTTTCGTTGTTCATTGGTAAGTGTAGCATTAGTCTTGCTCCTTGCATAGTTGCTTCCGGCATTGCTCCATTCCAAGTGTTCCCTCCAGATCCGGTCTGTTGTTGCATGATTGCCATATGCACACACAACATAGTTTTGTATTAGCAAGGGTAATTGAATCATCATGTAATTGATACCTTACTTCGATGTAAGTCCATTAGCTAGGTTGTGGTATGGCTGATATGGATCTGGAGATATATTGATGGTGACTACTGAAGGTGTAGGGGTTAGGAGAAAATTGAAAAAATCGGGGCTAGGAGAAATCAAAAAAATCGGGCCCTGTACCCCCATGACTAATAGTGAACCTTCAGTAGCATTAGAATGGTGAAAGAAAAGGAATAAGAAAGATAGATAAAAAGGGACAACTATGACATCGATGAAATGGATGTCAGGATGAAAATGAACAAAATAAAATAGATTGCAAAAATGATAGGGGAAATAATTGAACTAATGCCCCAAATAGGAATGTCAGTGGGTCCTCCCTAAAGCAAGCTCATGCCCTTAATGCCTTGACAAACCCGCAAACCAAAGAGTCTGTAGGCTCTTGGAATGACATATGGAAATAATGGTTAAGAACTTACCCATAAGAGTTTACCAAA
>MNCI01007673.1:443966-455730 GCA_015680685.1 Gnetum montanum | reverse complement strand
TGGGATATTGTTCATATCTACGCATTTGATCCGACTATCCTTTAAATGCCTTGCTAGAATTCTTACAGCCTCCATTATGTTGAGCATACTTCGAGTGGCAAGTAGGGGATCTTCATGATCATCTCTTTCATTATTCTTGTGATGTCTACGTTGTTCCCTACTTTCCCTTCATTCATGCCCTTGTCCTCTCTCTCGACTCTCTCGTCGAGGTCTCTCATTTCATCTACAATCCACCAGTTCCTCAGCACATCACCTAGGGATAATACAAAGAACAATCGGTAATCAAAAATACATAACCTAAATCCACCAGTTCCTCAGCAATATGGGGTGGAATATACTCATCCCAATGAGTATGTTTCCAATTTTACTCTTATCTTCCATCAAGATGAACAGATGCACTGGAGAGATTTGCACAGTAACATAGTGTTACCTCTGAATCATGCAGTCCCCAACATGCTCCTCCATTCTTTGGCACAAATCAGCATGACTCAATTATAGGCTGAATACGTTGCGGTAGATTTTGACTCAAGGGATTATTATTCCATAAAAGCACAACGTATGAGGGACTCAAGGCAGGAGAGCCAACATACACTGTTGAAGGGCAAAGAGGTCCCGCGCGTCCTTAGTAAAATTAGAGATGGTGAACCACTCATAACAGGTTCACTATCAAAAGATGTTCCCCCTCCTAATGATGGTGAGGAGGTGGGGTATCAAAACCTATGATCCACGATACACAACCCTAGTTCTAATCCTTGTGAACACCAACTGTTCATAGAGGGAACAAAAACTCATGATAAGGACAGGCACTTATATTGTCATCACGATTGGGGCCACAACAGTCGAAGAGAAGGTAGGAAACATTGTCATGGTGATGGTTCTCCTTCTTCTTCTCCTTCTTCACATCATTCACCCTCTCCTTCCACATCTTGTGAGAAGAAGAAGAAGACATGATGTCTTATCTGGTGTGCTATTTAACCATTATATAATTTTTTCTTTAATTAACTTGAAGGTTCATTTAGGCTCCCAACAATGTGAGTGATATCCTATGTTCTATTCAGCGCACAAACACTTAGTCCCTGGCAACGGCGCCAATGATGAGTGGCGATATACCCCTACACTCAACCATACGAATACGAGCATAACACGCATGATCTGGTCGAACTCCACAGTCTAAGTGCCTACACGCCCATGGAACACTTAGGGTTAATCATTCGTTGTCTTCCCAGACTTACTTGTAGTTGTCACAGTGTATGATTAAGTAAGTTAGAGGTATATGATTTTTATAGTCTTTTTATGTTTTTGTCTCCTATGCTAACAAGGTGAAGGGTTGAGAAACTAATTACTAATTCTAACTAATGAACTAAGTCTAAATTACCTAGCATCAACATCTTTTCCCATNCTTGTGTTCAGGTACAATGTTTGCTCAAATAAAGATTCGTTCACTTTAGGACTCCTACTATGGGCACATGAAAAATATTCTATCTATGGAGTGATCAATCTGCCATNGAGGCACTTAACTAGGAGAGAAGGGTTGAGAGAGAAAGCAGTAAATAATAGATAATAAATAAAAAATAATAAATAACAAATAATAAAATCCTAATTAGCCTATTCCATGCACTACAAGGTTTATCCAAGAAGCTCGTCTTTATTGCCGTACACAAACTTGTGTTCAGGTACAATGTTTGCTCAAATAAAGATTCGTTCACTTTAGGACTCCTACTATGGGCACATGAAAAATATTCTATCTATGGAGTGATCAATCTGCCATAGTTTCCCTACTGTCTATCCTAGGATGAGGAAACAAGGGAGAGCCGCCTCTTATTTATAGATATGATGGCGCACTGTGATATCACGTATGTGATATCGTGGCCCATGTGATATTGCATCCCATCAATACTTATCTAGATTCATGCATGAGCCAAGACAATCTCATATGCACTTTTGTATCTTTTCATGTATGTAAAAGGAACTTGCAAGTTTGAGATCCAATTTAGTAAAAGGAAAAAGAAGCTTCATGAATATTCAAATGCTAATTAGGAAAGAGAAAATGATGATAGAAAATTCACATCAAGAGCTTTCATTGTGCATGGAAAAAAATCTGATATACTCAAAATAAAAAAAATTAATCATTCACCAGCTTTTCCACTTATGAAGCATAATTTATTGCGATTTCCAAATGCCTCCAACACATTCTCTAGATAAATAAACTTCTCTTAGTTAAAATTTTAAGTTGATCTTCCTACAAGTTTATATTGTGACAATATAATAGTAATTCAACTACCCCTAGACCATATGCATCACAAAAAATTTAAACACATTAACATCAAGTACTATTTCATCAAGTAAGAAGTGAAAGAAAGGACCATCAACCCCATTCGCATTAGTTCTAAAGAGCAACTTTCTAACTTACAAAAAAAAGATCTTTTGCCTCACAAGATCAACTACCTCATTGAATTTATAGGAATTTAGAGAATGACAAAGAAAGGATAAAGCAAAGATGGAGGACAAAGATTACCTTTCATTCTAAGGGATTGTTGGTTTTTTAGAGTAGAAGACAATAATTTCTTGTTTTTATAATATAATATTAATTTATTTTAATAAAATAGAGAAAATTTTTAGATTGATGGATATTTGTAATTTTACCTTGGCTAATATATATATATATATATATATAAAATTGTTAAAGGCTTTTTGTCATTGGGACTATATTGTATTATTTCTAGTAAACTTGGCCTCACTTGTCACATATATATATTCAAGGCATATCTTGGAAATTTTTATTATGAAATCATGAATATAATTTCAGAAATAATTTAACTATTTTATCATCAATTCATTAATTCATCAATTTATCAACATCATTCATCATTATTTACTCAATCTTGGAAGTTGAACAATCAAATTTGGGGAAAGTTACTATTTCAATTATAGCTCTATCATTTCATAATAATTTTTAGTGATTCTAAATTTATTAGAAATATATATAGGTGACTACATGCAAAAAAATTTTTATTTTAATATCTATTGTGGTTTGGGAGAAATTAGCTTTATAATTTGGTAGATTTTTTGAATCTTGAATTTTTACCAAAATGAATGATAGTTAATGATTAAATTATTTCTCCTTCATAAAATAGTAATTTGATGTAATATTATATTTATTTGAAAGCTAACATTTGTGGCAAGGTTCAGTTAAAATTTTAGCATTAGAAACTTAACAAGTTTTGAGTTATAATCTCTCAAAGTTGCACTACTAGATTTGTTGTGGTGTTTTATAGATTAGAATGAACATAATATAAACTTAGCTTCTAGATATCTTTTTTAGTACTTAATTTTTTTTTCAAATTGTAAAGAAATTCCTATGCTTTATAAAAATACAGATTTTACTAGCAAATTCTTTGTAAGTCAAGATAACCAAGCAATTCTTTTACTGCCTGAAATTCCTTTAGAACTAATGACCTATGGTTACCAAGCTAAGACTCTTACCACTAAGGTAACATATTATTATATTTAGTAGTTCTTTAAAGGACTTTGGAGAATTTAGATGTATTTATTAGTTCTTTAAATACCTCTGGAGAATTTTTGTTACACCTAAGTATATCTTGACAACATGGTTAATGTTCTAAAATGGATGAGTTATTAAAAATAGACTTTATGCTCTAGTAGATAATAGATGTATATTTATCTATGGGGTGAATAATCCATACATTTATTTTTTCCTTGCTAGTTTTCACATGCTTAGAAATACCACAACTTTTTTTCTTTCTTTCTGAGTTATTATCTAAAAAGCTATTTGTTATTATGTCCCTTATTGTGGCAAAACAATCAATTCTATTAGTGTTCTTTCATAGTCTACAAAGTGTCAAATGCTAATTTTTTTATTAGCATAAAAATTCTAATTCTAAATTCCTAACTTATTTGTATATTTCAAAGGCTCATCTCAAGCCCCTTTTCTAAGTAATGTGCTCCAAATTTGGGGTTGTTGGAACCTAGAATAAATTGACTATAGGTACATCCCAAAACATATTGACAATGTCTCTTATTTTACCTAAAAAAATCATATTATAAGTTTTCATACATAATTCATGAAGTGCTAGATGCTTGTATTTTACTAACATAAAAAATCCAATGCTAAATTCTTAACTTATTTTTGTATTTCAAAGGTTTGTCACAAGCCCTTTTTATAAGAAAAGTGCTTCAAATTTAGGGTTTTTGAAACCTAATATAATTTGACATAATATTAATATGATACATTAGAATTATAGAGAAATATAATGATACCTCAAGTATAACTTGAACTGATAACCTCTTATTAAAACAATGAGCTAATTACTTGATCAATCAGTAATTACTTGAGCTAATTACTTGATCAAGATTAAGCACATGATAATTGTAAGAGAAATTATCAATGATTATAGGGTTAAAAAAGGTCATATGGAAGTTTGGATCAATTACTAACATAATAATTGCCCTTCAAAAATATATTGCAAGCTCAATTTTTAATTAACATAATTCCTTTGGAACTAAAACTTGTTTCAAAAGGTAAATTTATTAAGATGAACCAACCACTAATAAATAACCATGATGTTAATGCTACTAGCTTTACTTTTAGGTAGCAAAAGAAAATTTACCTAAGATGTCATTGAAATTTTAATCAAATTGAAGAGCATTTATTTCTTGCATGTTGAATTAATGTTATGTGAGTATTAATGATTTTCCTTTTTCTTTCATTGTTGCATATGCCAGAGTTCATTAATACTTTATAATTTCTATCATTTTTTGATGATCCTAAAATTCATTTTCTATCTTTAACATTTTTTTTTTGCTTAGCTTGTTGCAACTAATTTATATCCATCATTTTCTTTGTATAGAATCAATGTATTTTTCATTTAAATGATAACCTCAATTATTTTATCTAAGCAGTGTGCATGAAAATTTAAGTAGAAGATAATACCTAATAAAGTAAATGCATTACATTTCTAGGGGCTTATGAAACATTGAAAATGATTCTAAGTTGAAAATAAATGTGTTATATCCTTTTATTTTTTTTAAAAAAGTATGTTTGTTAACTTTTCTTTAGTCATAATACCTAAGTTTAAGCTTGGGTGTAGCCACTTGAAAGAGGTTATGATTTTGCTCCATTGATCCTTCTAGGACCTTACCTTAGTAGGTTGGGCATTCAACCTTTTGATGATGATCATTTACTTTGTTAACTTAAGTATTTTTGAACTTAGCTAACACAAAACTTTCATAGAACTTAAAGAGAACGTTATAGTATGTCACATTAGCATCCTATTACAATTTAAATTATGACTTGAAAACCACAATTTACATGATCTAACCAACTCTTTACTATTTTTGGCTTAGTATATACTAAGTTGGAAATTAGTGATAATAAGTGAGTATCAAAGAAAAATTATTATACAACCATTTCTAAATATGATATTTAAAACCTAATTTTACATTATGGGAAAACCTTAAATAAAAGTAGAAAATAGAAGTAATAAAATAATTTTGTAATACATAGATTAAAGAAACTCAGAAACTTTCCTTCATATTTAAAATAGAAAATATGTAAACATAAATGGAATTAAGAGAAAACTATATTCAAACTACAACCACCACAAATTTAACTAAATTCAACCCCAAATAACCCAATTTACATATAGTAAATATTAGGTAACTTTGAAAGAAACATGTTCATGGATGCAATCATTTAAAAATTAGGAATGTATTTTATCATAAAAACTCCAAAATATAGGCATATGAGCATCAATTTTCAATGCTAATTGTATATATTTATGTGTTATAAACTTTAGTAATTAATGAAAACATGTGAAAAAGGTTTGTACTTTTAAAGAAAAGTTCAATATATCATAGGATTTTTGGATTGTAAGATAAATTTTAACTTTATAACTAATGAGTAACTAGTATTCCCTACACCCAACCATATAATCTACAAGCATTTTGGTAGTGTTTTTACAAAATTTTTCTTCCTTAATCTTACAAGGAACACCTCCACGAGTTAAGTATTTGAATACTTAATCTAAGGTGACAAATGATCTTTAATTTATATAACCTTCTCTAGGTCAACAATAACAACAGGATGGAGCACAAATCTACAATTGAATATGGACTTAGCCTATTATACATGAACTAGGAATGACAAGGAAATGACAAAATGTTGGGCTTAAATGTTGAAATTAACTAAGTATTTATTGCTTAAAATAAATTAAGTATGAAATGAAGTACGAGAGATAGAATATTATCAAAATATAGAAATGAAAATAAAGGGGCATAAAAAATTGAAAATATAGAGAGCTTAATATAGAAGAAAGGTTTTGGGTATTCTTTCCAAACAAAGAGAAATGCTTTATTGCTAAAAAAGAAGTGTTCATATTCTTATGGAGGGCGAAACTACAAGTGCTAGTGAAAAATGTAAGTGGAACAAAACTGTTAATATTAGCCTAATTCGTAAGAAAAATATGATTTTGGAGAATGGAATTGAACTTTTGAGGATGGATATAAGAAGGGGGAAGTTGTATATGCTATCTAGAATTAATTTGAAATCAAACTAGGGTTGTGTTGGCTAAGTGTTGAGGGATTGATGCTGGAGTTGAAAAACTTCTATCTTTGGAAATTGACATTGATGCAAAAAAATTATAAGGATGGGATGTTGATGCTTATGCCACTTGACTAATTTTGACATCATGTTAGCATTATTTCTAGAGTTTTGGGAGGTGTTGTGGTGGCCATGGAGTACATGGAAGATGCTAGGATGTCTAATGCTTATGCTCTTAATCTCCTAAAATTATAAAAGTGCACTTAATCTTAAAAAATAGCTTGAATTAGAAATTTGAGCTCATATTTATAGGCCTAGCATGGAAAAATTTGACTTCCAAGTTAATTAAACTTTGCTTAAAGTTCATTTGAATTTCAAATTTAGCAAGTTTAACCTTCAAACTTGGTAAGACTAGGAACTTGATCAAGTGATGCTAACACAGATGCTTAGAATTTTTTTTTAGTTTTAACTAGATTATGGTTCCAAGCCACCGAGACCTCATTTGACACTTGAATTGATGTTAAAACATGTTGAGATGATGCCAAGGAGCTCATGAGGCTAGAAGATGATGTCAATTGCAAAATTTTATTGCTAAATATATCAAGATGCAAGTCATCAAGGTGCTAATGCTAACATTGACACTAGCATTAATGTTAGTGTCAACTATGAAGTTACAAAAAATTTCTAACATTTTCCTAAGTTGACATTTTAAGTCTTCACGATGCTGAAACTAAAGCTGAAATGAGCCATAATAATGTTTGTAGAACATCGAGGAGCCTATGGATCAAGATAATACTCCTAGATAGCAAACTTGTATATCTTGGAGAAGGAGGATGTAATCATGGTAATGCTAATGTTGACATTAATGTTAGTGTTAGTGTTATCTACATAAGATAGAAAATTTCTACCTCTTGACCACTAAGATTACTCTTAAACATTCTAAAATTACTGTTTGGAGCACTAAAATCAACATTGATTAGTTTCTAGAGAGTCTAGGATGCCAAGATTCAAGTCAAAATGCAAGTGAGATGTGTCATGGAGGTGGCAAAAACCATGTGAATAGTGCTAACATTGAGCTAATGTTAGCATTAGTGATTAGAAAAATCTTGGTCTTTAGGGTTCCAAGGTCAAACTAACAAAATGCTAAAATTTGATACTTGTGATGTTGAAAGTATTCTAGATGAGCCATTTGAGATCTTGGGGGATCTAATTTAAGACTAAAATGTAGTCTTGGTGTAGGTGAGGAAAATAGGATGGTCTAGGGGCATAGCTGATGTAGGAGTAGTGGTCTAGGAATGATGCTAATGAAAAATTTAGGTCATCTCTAATACCTAGAAAATTACTGGTTTCCAAACTTTTCTAGGGTCACAAAAATGAAGCTCATAAGCTAGGTTATGAATTGAAATGGTTCTTAGAGGCCTTGAAGAGCTAGAAATATGTCTTGTAATGTTATTTTTAAGGAGTTTGATGCTTAAACTCAAGTAAAACAATGTTAAAACCATACTTAGTATTGATCATTAGTGAACTAAAAAAGTGGGTATAACATTGTCTCCTCTTCATGGATGCAATTAAGGTATCAAAGGAAGATCCATTAAGAAGAGAATAGATAGATAAATTAATGCAATTGTAGGAGAAATATGGAATGAAAGGAATAGTAGAAGGAGGAAATGTTAGAATGTCATTGATACACTAATTATGGATAGTGCTATGCTAGAGAAGAGGGGAATAATTAGATCCTACACAAAAGATGATTAAAAGAATGTTATTAATGATATTCATATTCTATCCCATTTATTGTCTCAACATACCTTTATTGAGATGGAACAAAATCACTTAATTCTTACTAATGTGTTGGTGATTGATGAGACGCGATATTGCATGGGCTACGATATCGCGTACACGATATCGTGGCCACCATGATATCGCATCCCATGCGATATTGCGTATGCAATATTGCGTCGTCCCTTGCGATATCGCATATGCAATATCATGGTGCACCGTCATATCTATAAATCAGAGGTGGCTCTCCCTTGTTTCATCATCCTAGGCTAGAAGTAGGGAAACTTTGGTAGATTGATCACTCCAGAGATAGAATATTTTCCATGTGCCCACAGTAGGAGTCCTAAAGTGAACGGATCTTTATTCGAGCAACATTGTACTTGAACACAAGTTGTGTACGGTAATAAAGATGAACTTCCTAGATAAACCTTGTAGTGCATGGAATAGGATAAACCTAGTAATGCAGAATGAGTATGACTTGATTACAAACATTTAAAATTGTGTATGGATAATCAAGGAACGGATGCTCATCGCACTTAGGCTAGATTAGACTCTCTCAACCCTTTCCACCTAGTTAAGTGCCTCAGTATGATCACTTCGAGCATGTGCATTATGCGTGGTGATCCCAGTAACGATTAGCATTTGGTAGCCACGGTTGCATCGGTTCAGGGTGTGTACGGTAAGTGGGAACGGATGCTGATGCTAGCTAATTTAGACTTAGTTCATTAGTTAGAGTTAGTAATTAGTCTCTCAACCCCTCACCTTGTTAGCATAGGAGACATAAAACATAAAAGACTATAAAAATCATATACCTCGGACTTACTTAACCATACACCATGACAACTACAAGTAAGTCTAGGAAGACAATGAATGATTAACCCTAAGTGTTCCATGGGGCGTGTAGGAACTTAGTCTACGAAGTTTGACCAGATCATGTGTGCTACACTTGTATTCGTATGGTTGAGTGTAGGGGTACCTCACCACTCATCATTGGCGCAGTTGTTGGGGACTAAGTGTTTGTGCACTAAATAGAACATAGGATATCACTTACATCGTTGGGAGTCTAAACGAACCTTTGGGTTAATGAAAGAAAAATTATATAACAGTAAAATTAGCACACCGATAACAATGTCTTCTTCTCATAAGAGCAACTCACCACCTAGGGACAATACAAAGAACAATCGACAATCAGAAAAACATAACCTAAATCCGCCAAGTCCTCAACAATACCAGATAGTCTATACTCATCACGATGAGTATATTCCAGACTTTACCTTTATCCTTCATCAAGATGAACAACTGTGATGGAGAGATTTGCAAGGTAACATCGTGTTACCTCCAGATCGTGCAGTCCTAAACATGCTTCTCCATGCTTTGGCACAAATTGGCATGATAGAATTATACGCTGAATACGTTGCGGAAAATTTTGACGTGAGGGATTACCATCCAACAGCTTTACAATGTATGAGGAACTCAAGGAAGGAGAGCCAACATACACTGTTGAAGGGCAAAGAGGTCCCGCACATCCTCAGAAAAATTAAAGATGGTGAACCACTCATAACGGGTTCGCTATCAAAAGATGTTCCCCCTCCTAACGATGGTGAGGAGGTGGGGTATCAGAACCTATGCTCAATGATACATAAGACTAGTTTTGATCCCCGTGAACACCAACTATTTATAGAGGGAACAAAAACTCATAATAAGGATGGGCACTTAGATCGTCACCATGATCGGGGCTGTAGCAACCGAAGAGAAGGAAAGAAGCATCACCATGGCGATGGTTCTCCTTCCTCTTCTCCTTAATCTCATCACTCACCCTTTTCTTCCACATATGGGTGCAACCATCACAAGCATAATGGAGAGGATAAAGGTAAGAAAAATGAGAGACCTCGACGAGAGAGTTGAGAGAGAGGACAAGGACATGAAAGAAGGGAAAGTAGGGAACAACAAAGACATCATAGGCATCATAAAAGAGATGATCATGATGAACCCCTACTTGTAACCCGAAGTATGCTTTATATAACGGAGGCTGTTAGAATTCCCACAAGGTATTTAAAAGATAGTCAGATCAAATGCTTAGACATGAACAACATTCCACGATTTGAAGGGGCATACAATGCTGATCCGTAGCATCATTTACAGGCATTCCATGATGCCTATGCCTTGTAAAACATAGAGAACTAGTGGTAAAAACTTAAGTTATTTTCAAGTACATTCATTAAAGAAGTAGAGAGTTGGTACTGGTCCTTAGAACTGGAAACCATCAAGAGGTGGAGTACGATGTTAGAACTCTTCAACGATAAGTATCAAATGTACTCTAGAGTGTCTAATTTGTGTAAGTAGATCCAAGGATGGAAGCAAGGTAATGACGAACCCTTAGATGTTTCCATGGCCCACAACTACACATTATTACATTGTTGCCTGGGCCATGGTTACACACATCAGGATCAACTTCGCCACATCGTATATGGGCTAAGGCATGAGACTAGAAGAACCCTTGGGACTTATGCCCAAGGGAGACTATCAAAACTCAGAGCCCATGAAGTACATCGCTTATTGGAACAAGTAGCAAAAGAAGAAGGTGAACTACAAAAATAAGAGAGTGCGGAAGAATACAACTGTAAATCCCTCCCTTCAGAAGAAGGGAGTGAAATTTTTCAATGAAGAGGATGAGTCACCACTCGAAGAGTTGGTGAACAGAAAAACCTTGCTGATTCAAAAATTAACAACAAAAGTATTGGCTAAGTGGATCAATTGTGGGATTCCTTAGACTTCAAACTTGAAACTATCTTGAAAATTGTAGAAGATTCTAAGGAGGAACGAAGTAGTAACAAAGATAAGACAAAGCAGAGAAATTCAGGCCCTACACTTAACAAGGGTAAGGGAAAAATTACTATCTCTGATGAAGTTTTGGATTCAGACACAGACGATGGCGGTGGATGTGAGATCTGCCATTATGATCATCCCAAGGGATGTTGTCCAATCATCTCACATTTACAAGAGTCTGGGGTGTATGCACTTAATCCAAGACTTAACCAACGGTAAATACCCCGAAGGTTACCTTATCCCCAAGGTAACCCAAGATAGTTCCACCAACCATTAACGTACTATCCAAGTGGAACTCCACCACAACCCATCGGATAGCATCAGCAGTGGCAATACCCACAGTCATGGGGGATGCCACTACCAACACAAAAGTACCCTTACCAACAAACAGACCCATATGGACATTATGTGTAGCAACCGATTTTTCCAAGTGACTCTATACGTTGCACAACTCCCCAACGTCACTACCATGTTCGGGAGTACTTTGGGAGGACTCCTTCTCCTCTAGGAGACATCCCACATATACACCATCCTCCAACTCCATCTGCACCTCTTCCACCTGTAGTTCCCATAACACCTCCTGCTCCAACAATGAAAGGG
>MNCI01007673.1:418909-440953 GCA_015680685.1 Gnetum montanum | reverse complement strand
TTAACCATACACCATGACAACCACAAGTAAGTCTGGGAAGATAATGAATGATTAACCCTAAGTGTTCCATGGGGCGTGTAGGCACTTAGTCTACGGAGTTCGACTGGATCGCACGTGCTACGCTCATATTCGTATGGTTGAGTGTAGGGGTACCTCGCCACTCATCAGTGATAGAAAAGAAAATGAGATAGGAAAGGAAGTTAGAGGAAGAGAAAGGAATATAAGAGGGGGAAGATAAAAAATAGTGTTATGAAAATAATAAAACAATAAAACCAAGTAAAAAAATGAGTAACATCACCTATACATCGAGATAAGGTGCTATGCCATAGAAGTGGAACATGGCTAGGTTCCATACTCTAATGATTGTTGATGTTGATAAATTGATAAACTTTCTTTATGTCCTACTTAAACTGAACACATCTTCACATAGAGTAAAAATGATAGAACTCACTACTCTCTGCATGAGGTAAATTATTGATAAAAATCCTCCCCATATTTTCTTGATAAGAAGAAATGTTAGTAGAATGGGACAAGGAGAGATTAGAGAAGATAGATGAGATTGCATACAAAAGATGGAAGAAAAGTAATAGAAAATTAATAAAGAGGGAAAAAGCAAGATAGGAAGGAAATAAAAAATGAAGTAATAAAACATAGATAAAGTAAGTGATAGGGTTAGAGAAAACTTGATGTATATAGCTCTATTTTTTTGTCTCAAATGTAGTATTGCTTGAGGTAAGCTTTATTCACAAGATTAAGGTATTGATTCTCATTTAAGTCTACCAAGTAATATGCTTTATTAACAAGGATTTTGAAAATGATGAAGGGACCTTACTAATTCAAAGATAACTTGGAAGTTTTGGCATTAGAAAAATGCCTTAAAACAAGATCATATTTCTTGATTACCTTGAGTTTGACATGCTTGTCATGGCGATGATGCATAACTTCTTGATGATTCCAAATATTAACTATTGCTTGCTTATGATTTTATTCCAAGATGTCTAGGTCAACATAGTTAATGAATCATTCGATAGGCATGCATCGATGCAGCCCCATTGACATAGCCCCATCAATATAGCCTCTTCAATGCATGGTTCTACGTTGATGTAGTGTCTAGTCTTACCTATATAAATGCACATACCCATCACATTTATGGCATGTTAAGTCAATAGTATGGTTGAGCTCTTATAGTTTCTTTTTGTCATAGTTAGAATATTTTTTGAGTGCTTGTAGTAAGACTTCAATGATTGTATGAAGCCTTATTCAAATATCAATGTACCTAAACACTTTGATGTGTTGGCAATAAAGATGAGATTCTTGGAATTCCTTGCAATACTTAAGAATAGTTTAAATGTTTCCATTCATGCACTTTATTACTTATGCATTTTATATTCATGTCCTTAGTTAATTAATACATTTAATAATAACACATAAGTATGACTACCTTGAACATATTGTTAATGCTTGGTAATCACAGTAGTGTTATCACTTAGTCCACCCAATAACCAAACACTTAATAACCTAGTACCATTCATAACAAGTTTAAGATGTGCATGGAAGGTGGGCTTGGATGCTTATGTTAGGAAAATTAGATTAAAGCATTAGATAGTTTATTAATTAATTTACAATTAATTACCTTTTTTTTACATTGATATTTAAATAAATAAAATATAAAATATACATAAAAATCATGTGCCTTGGCTTACACTTAATCATACAAGTGAAAGTACACAAGTGAAGCCAAGAATACAACGATCATGTCTCCTTGTCACTATCTTATTCATTAATGCATTTAGAGGCTAAGTCCATAGAATTCGATTGGATTACTAGTGCAATGCTTGTGATTCATATGGTTGGGTGTAGGATCTACTTATTGATCATCATTGGCACCATTGCTAGGGACTTAATCTAACTAAGTGTGCTACATAGAAAAGATAGTTAAACCATCTAATGATGTTGTAAAGGAAAATTAATGCTAAACCATTAAAATACATCTTAATAAAAAATACATACTATTTTTGAATAATCATTGATATGAATTCTTCTCATTAGAAAGATTCTCCACTACCATTAATAGGTTCATCCAATCAAAGGTAAGAGGCTAGAAAATGCAAGTGACCCAGTAGTTCTAGGTTGTCTACACCCATCTAAATCCTTACACTTTGGACTTTAGCTTCATCTTACATTGAGACAAGTAGCTATGATGGAGGGACATGGGGGTTAACATTGTGTTGCCTCTTGACTAATCTGTTGCTGTGATGATATTGAACAATCTCATCACATTTGGCATCACTAGACTTAATGTTGAGTATGAGGTTTAAGATCATCTCTCTCAAGATTATCATCCCATAAAGGCCTAATAGAAGAAATATCAGCAAATGGAAGCTCAATATGAGGCATCAAAGGGAAAAGGATTTTCTAATCACTTGTTCCTACAAACACATAAAGAAGGTAACGACTTCTTTATTTGTGCCTTCCAATATATAGGTTCTCCTCCTCTCTTTGATGGGGAGACCCTTAAGTAGTGGTTGCAATCAATTGTGGACAACCTTGGTGATGGGAAAAATGGATCTCAAGGCCAGGGGAGCTCAAAAGATGGTAACCATAGCCATTCATCCAAAGGTAGGGACAATGACAAGCATGAGAAAAGAGATTGACATGGTGACTAGGATAGGAATTAAAGAAGAGGAGGCAGTAGGAATCATTTTGGTGTTAATTCTCCTTCCTCTTTGCCTTCATCATCATCCTTATCATCTTTCTTCTCTAATTCTAATAGGAGAAGCAGAGGGTGGGGTCATGGAAATAGTAAAATAAATCATGCTAGAAATAAATGGTAGGATAGGAATGATCGTAGATTCCATCGGGACAATAGGGACTAGGGGCATGAGCAATAGTAGGGAGATGAACATCATAGAGAATGAAGGCACAATAGGACTCATCGTAGGCATCATGAACATGAGAAGGGCCACAGAGACTACTATGACTACGATGAGCCTCTACTAGCCACAAGAAATATATCGAATATCTTAGAGGCTATTAGAATTTCCACTATGAACTTGAAGGATATCCACATTAAATGGCTAGATATGAACAATATCTCCAAGTTTTAGGGACATAATTTAGATCCACAAAATCATTTGCAAGTCTTTAAGGATGCATGTACCTTCCAAAATGTGGAGAATGAATTGCAAAAGTTAAAATTGTTTTCAAGGATGCTCATAAAGGAAGCAAAAAGATGGTATCAGTCCTTGGAACTAGAATCTATTCAACAATGGAGTATGATGCCAGAGATGTTCAATGATAAATTCCAAATGCACTTTAGAGTGTTTAATTTGAGGAGGCAAATCCAAGGATGGAAGCAAGACACTCATGTATCCTTGGATGCAACCATGGATAGGTACTACTCTTTGTTGCACCGATACCCAAGCCATGGATACTCCCAATGAGATTAGTTGTGTCATATCATAGATGGGCTTAGAATTGAAACAAGGAGAATTCTTGGGTTCTATGCCCAAGGAAGACTTTTTGAGCTAAGGATCCATCAGATTCAAAGGCTCATTGAGCAATTGGCCAAAGAAGAAGGAGAACCAAAAAAATAAGAAAGTGCAAAAGAGTATAATAGAGATCCCTCCATTTGCAAGGGGAAGATTTTATTTTGTGAGAATGATTAGGAGACATCACTTGATGAAGTGGTGCAAAGGAAAAACTTGCCAATCCAAAAATATATTACTAAAATATTACCTAAGGTTGATAAGATATGGGACTCCTTGAATGAAAAGTTCTAAACTACTCTAAAGATTATAGAGGAATGTAGAGATAACAGAGGTAGTGGTTGTGAGCAAAGGAAGAAAAAGGAGGCTGAACAAAAACATTGTAAAGATAAAGGCAAAGCTATAGCAGTAGAGGAGGTTGTAGATTTAGAATATGATAATGATGGATGTGACATCTGTCAATATGAATATCCCAAGGGATGTTGCCCTATATTATCACACTTATAAGAATCTAGATGTATGCTTTTAAATCTTATATTAACAAAATGACAAGCATCTAGGAGGTTTCCCTATCCATAAGGAAGCTATTGACAATAATTGCACCAAAAGGCTTACTATGTGAGTGGGCACCATCTCAACCTCAATAACAGTACTAGTAGTGGCAACACTCATAGTCATGGGGAATGCCATCCCCAAGGTTTCAATACCCTTATTTACAACTTGATTATTATGGGTACTATGTTCAGTAGCTAGTCTCTGCACATGCTCTTCTAGTCACACTCCCTTTCCATACCACTCCTACCATTTGGAGTACTATAGAGCATATTTTTTAAGAGTGGAGTTACCATTTTCTTTTTATCCTCCTCAACATTCGTACACTCCTACACCACCATCATCAACTCCTCTACCACCTACTCCATCCATGCAGGGTGAAATACTTGTCCAACCACAACAAAGAAATGTTATAAGGGTAGTAAACTTGTAGTCAACTCCTCAACCAGGTGGTTCTAAATCCAAGCTTTACAAGAGGCCATTTTTTAGAACCAACAGCCCCATAAATCCCTCACAAACACCTGTGGCTATTAGCCTTACTACTTCAACCTCTAAAAGTTTCATCAAACAACCTTTAAACAATAGTACTCTCCATTTGCACACTATCATGTTGATCCATGTGGTCATAGATTGGATATAAGGTTGACCATGTTCCTAGGAAGAGATCTAATCTTGGAAGTCCTTTGATTTACTTGTAGATTGCTAGAAATGAATTGTGTAAGGCTCTTCTCGATCTAGGTTCTAAAGTCAACTTGATTTCATAGGAGATGTACAAAGCCTATAACCTGCTCATGTGAAAAAGAGCAACATTAGACTTGATTTGGTAGACCAATCCATCACTATTCCTTTGGGACTAGTGAAAGAAATTTTGACCACCATTTGTGGATGGTCTTATCCTACTGATTTCCTAGTGATCCACATGGAGAATTGTAAATGGGACTTTCTTATCATCATGGGAAGTGCATGGCTAAGCACCATCAATGCAAGATTGAGTATTGGAGACCTTTCCTTGGATATTTTCAAGGAAAATGAAATAAAAAAAATTGACATGAAAAAAATTTCCATGCATTACGTATAGTGACATAGGGTGCCATTGTGTGCAAATATTATGGACCATCAAAGGCAAATCAATTCAAGCATGCAATTAGTATGTAGAGATAATAAAAATTTAGAGGTGCCTATATGCAGTAGCCATTAAATAGGAAGGTACCCAGTGGCTAATAATAGATAATGAGGTTGGATCAACAGTCTTCATGGAACCAATTGAGAGCCTCACTAGCTCATATGTTGAAAGCATGGAAAAGTTGGACCAGCTTCATCACAACCTCTTTGATGTGCAAAGTAAAATTGATTGGGGAGAGTTGGAGATCCCTAAAAATTTTAAGAGCCTCTTGATTTAAAGGCTCTATCAGTACAAATGGAATATGCATTTCTAAATAATGGCAAGTTAGTAATTATTAATGCCACACTTGATCCTACATAGAAGAAGAAATTGTTGGAACTTGTGAATAAATGATCAAAAACATTTGCCTAATCTTATGATGAGCTAATTAGAATTGATCCTAGGATATGCTAGCATAGAATCTATACAAACTCCTCTATCAAACTGAGGCATCTGCAAAGACAATTGGATCCAAAACTCATGTAAATCATCAAGGAGGAGATTAAATGACTCCTTAAGGCTAGGTTCATTTACCTCATTGTGGATAGTAAGTGGGGTAGCCCATTTCTTATTGTGTCCAAGAAAGGAGAAAAGTGAAGAGTCTATATAGACTTTTAGTTGTTGAATATGATAACTTACAAAGATCCTTCCCATTTCCATTTATGGACCAAGTGCTAGATACCATTGTGGGGCATTGCTATAGTAGCTTTTTGGATGGTTATAGTGACTATAACCAAATCCAGATCACCTAGAGGGCTAGGCCAAGATACCATTCATAACTCCTTGGGGGACTTTTGCATACAGAAAGATGCCTTTTGACTTATGTAATGCTCTCATCAAATTTTAATATTTGGTCCTAAGCATATTTTAATAGAAGATTGGTAGCAGGGTAGAAGTCTTCATGGATGACTTTTCTACCTATGTGGCTACATTTGAGCAGGCCTTGGACCACCTTGAGCAAGTTCTTCAATGATGTGTGGAGACAAACATGAGGTTTAATTGGTAGAAAAGCCATCTAATGCTCCAAGAGGGCATTTTTTTGGGGCATAAAATTTCAAACAAAGGGATCAAGGTAGACCCATAGAAAATAAGGGTCATCTAAGGAATAACCAAATAATTGTAAATTGTAAAAGATGTGATGTCATTCCTTGGACACATTGGTTACTATAGGTGCTTCATTGAAAACTTCTCAAAGATCACCAAGCCATTGGTGGAGCTTACAAAGAAAGATGCACCATTTATCTAGACCAAGAAATGTAAGAATGCATTCTAGCAATAGCAAAAACTTGTAGAAACTCCAATTCTATGAGTACCAAAATGGTCTAGGCCATTTCACATCATGATGGATGCAATGAATTATGCTTTGGGGGTCATGCTTACACAAATGGACAATTAGAAACTTCCATATTACATCCACTATGTAAGTAAAAGCATTGTTAGTGCACAAATCAACTATAGCACCACTAAAAAATAGCTGATGTTAGTGATGTACAAGCTAGAGAAATTTAGGCACTATGTGCTTGGATACAAGTTTTTTATGCACACTAATCATAGTGCCATTTACTTCTTAATGAATAAGCTAATGGTGAGGCCCAGTGTTATACAATGCTTGGTGATCCTCCAAGAGTTTTACTTAACAATGGTGTATTAAAAAGAACTGAGAATATGGTGGTTGAACATTTGTCTCGATTAAGATGGGACAACAAAGAGGATGAGAGTCCACTATTTGGTCAATTTCTTGATGAACTCCTCTTTGCTAGTGTTGTTAACTCTCAAAATCCCAAAGAAATAAATTGGTATGACAACATCCTCTTCTATATACTTACATAGGAGATGCCAAAGGAGTGGGACCATAATAAGAAACATAAATTTCTTCATTAGCATAAAAACTTTATGGAAATCAATGGCAATCTCTATCAGAGTTACATAGACAACCTAGGACAATGGTGTGTCCTTGATGTAGATCAACTTCAAGTCCTCTAGGATGCACATGAAGGCCCTTATGGGGGCCACTATGTTGGGAGGAGGATGAAAATGAAGATCCTCATAGTAAGGTATTATTAACCTACAATCTTCAGGGATGCTCATCACTTCTTCCATTCTTGTGATAGATTCCAACAGGTTAGAGGAATGACCACATACATGAAAGAGCCTCAATAGTGGATCCAACCATTAAAGCCTTTAGAATTTTGGAGGGTTTATTTCATGGGGTTCATCAACCCTATGTTAAATGGAAAGGCCTACATCATCATGGCTATTGATTACTACACCAAATGGGCTAAAGCCATAGTTATCATCGACTATTCATCCTCTATAGTGGCTTAGTTTGTACAATAAAATGTTGTGAATAGGTTTGGTATGCCAAGGGCACTAATTTTAGACAATGGAACACACTTTATGGATGCTACTGTTTGAAAGCTCATGTAATGCTTTGGGGTTGAACATGAATTAACATCTCCATACCACCCCAAAGACAACGATTAAGGTGAGATCACTACTAGGGAAATTACCATGATACTAATACACAAAATTACTAAATATAGGAAGGACTAGAGTAATAAGCTTAATGATGCTCTTTGGGTTTATTGTTTAATGTGGAAACTTCCTATTAGTTATTCTCCCTATGAGTTAGTGTACAAGAAACTTCCAAATAATCTCATCCAAGCTAAGCTTCATATACTTTCAACGACCTGTGACCTTAACTTAGACTTATGTTTAGCCCAAAGAGAAAGATTGATGAATCTCAATGTGCTAGGAAAGAGTAGATTAGTGGTATTATCATTGAATAAGGTGCACAAGGTGCATAACAACCAATGCCATGATCTTGAAATAAGGAAAGTAAAATTTCAACTAGGAGATAAGGTGCTTTATTGAAACCCCATGGATGTACCTTAACATACTAAATTCCAAATGCTATGAGAGGGCCCTTACATTATATGTGAAACTTTACCATTTAAGGCCATGATAATATACCATCATGACAACCTAAATAGACATTATTAGTCAACACCCAACAAGTTAAACCTTTCCTGGAGACAAGAACATCCAATGGAAATAATGCCCTAACTAATGGACAAGTACATTCAATCTTTTAGATCTTTCCCTTCCAACTTAGCCATGGGGGAGACAACCATCCATTCTAACATCCTACAATTGGCTCCTCAGTTTTTAATTTTTTATTTTACATAATTTTACATATTTTTTTTATTTTCTTAAATATTTTACACTTTCTTTAATATTTTACTTTATTTGGATTTCCTTATATGTCTTTTTCTTCTTTATTGCCATCAAGACTTTGATGTTGAACATAGTTCTTGATTGATGGTGGTGAATTGAATTATAGTGCTTAAATTGATTACTTAATGACTAGATTTCATCATTGAATTTTGACATTGATTAATGGAATGTTGGTTTTTTCATGATATAAAGTAGTGAGCTCACATCATCCACCCATTCCATGAAAAATCTATGATGTTCTTTTGTTTTGGAAGCATGAGGTTCTTTCTAATAACAACTTTGAAAGAAATTGTGACCTTGGTGCTCTCTAGCCTTGGAATGAATCAAGTGAAATTGGTAAGGGTGTGGCTTCAAGGAAACTTATCACCTTTTGTATCTACCTACTTTGATTCCTCATCATTCCTAATGTTAACCAATAATAGGAAGCAATGTCTTTGCATGGTGTATTTTCTAGGAAAAAATGAAAGGGGCTTCAAAGCACATCCCTTAGATAAAATAATGGGCTATAAGCACTAGTTATGGGGCTAGAAATACATGTTACCCATGCCTAAAAGCACCCCTCTAACTAAGGCCCTCTTCACTTCTTGCTTCTCTTTTCTTCTCTATTTGGAATGGTAGGTGATCTTTTGGGGTGTCCATATGCTCTAGGGGGTCAAATGCTCTTAAAGTACTAATGTGAAGTTACCTAAAGTGGATGGTCTTAATTCCAACTAAGGATATGATGTTCCCAATTACAAACTCCACAAGGGCTTCATGTGATTGGAACAAGAAAATCCATTTCATTCTTTCTCTCATCATCACTACAATCCATTTTCCTTATTGCTACCTATTGTCATGTTTAATCACTGTGTCCATTTTTATATGTCTCAATTCTTTGTTGGGTTCTTGGGCGATTTGATTTTTAACAATCCATGGTTATTAATCATCCCTAGGGTCAACAGAATCCTTGGTATGAGGGCATGCAAGGGCATTAAGAACATGAGCCTGCTATAGGGAGCATCCATTTGCATACTCTTTGATCTAGATGATTAAATTTCCTATTCTTTAGTCATTTTTCTCTCAAATCCATTATTTTCCACCATGAAACATCTAGTTTTTGTACTCCTGGACATTTAGTCTCCACCCAAATCTATTTTTCCAATATATATTATGCCCTATTCAATGATTTTTCCTTAATCTAGGCTTTTCTTGCTTCCTCTAGACTTTAATTTCGTTGCAAAAAATATTTTTCTATCCTTAGTTTTTATATGTAAAAATTTTTATCTATGACTATGTTGATGCATCCCCGTCAACGCATAAGAAAAATACTATAAATATGCATCGGCCCTTAGCAAAAATTTTACATTTACCTCATAATGCAAGGGGAGTAATTTTCAGAGCCTAAAGCTTTCTTGAAGCCATAACTTTTCAACCACTTGTTTGATTTACCCTATTCTTTGATCCTCAAGCTACTAGAGGTGAGCTTTATGTCATGGAGGCTACAAACCTATGGTTTTTGATAGAATTTTTTTTTTCAAAACTTTTCTAACTTTCCAAGGTTTAACTAATAAAATATTATTAAAATCATCAATCTAAGATAAGTTAAACATCATCAACAAACTCATGTAGCTAAACAGATAAAATAATAATAAAATAATTCATCCACCATGATCATCACTAGAATAGGTGTAACTTGGCCAAATGAGAAAAGGTATCAAAGGTATTAATAGTTACATTTAAAACATAAATCTTGGGTATGATTGTAATTGTAGATGGCATCAAAGAGACCATAGGGCAAAGGACCATCCCAACCAAGGAAGAAGCACCCAAGAGGAGGAAAGGGCCAGTAGTCACAATTTCTCCAAGAAGGTGAAGTAGAAACACACACAATAGGACCTCTTTGGGAGGAGCTTGAAGTAGAATCTATTCATTATATTCCAAAAATGGAGAAAGGCCAGTCAAGGCAAGATGAGGTGTCAAGGCCTAGGCCAAATCTGGAGGTTACATTGACCAAGGTCTTTCTTGAGTGAATTCGTTCCAAGGAGGTCCTAAGTTTGGTTCTTTAGGAACTTAACTTTGGCACCTTCTTAGACCAAGAACTAGAAGAGGGCAAGACTCAATTACATGGATTCCCCATGTGGTCCATTCTTACTTCAAGTAGGGGGTGGTACATGGGGAAATCTATCCTTTTAAAAATAATCAACAAGCAAACTCTACCATCAAAACCAAAGACATCCATGTCTCTTATTTAGTTGAGGCCATCACAAAGGCCCTTAGATTGTCTGACATTAGGGTAACATTGGTAGAGATTCCCATGCCAGCATATCCAGAAGCAAAGAAAGAGTGTGTTGGACGATGCTATCAGGCAAGTTGTAAGGAGTATGGTGCACTAACCAAGGTAGAGAAAGTCTATTTTAAGATTGCAGCCTACCAGTTGAACCCAATGGTGAGACCTAGCAAAGTCACTACCTTATCTAGTCATGTGTGCACTACTCTAAGTGATAAATTTTCCATCAACCTCCCTCAACTCATCTTCCTAGAGATTAAGAGGCATTTCAAAGAAAATGAGTGAGGAAGGAAGACACTCCTCTTCCTATGCTTGATCAAAAAAATTTGCAGAAGGGGAGGCATAAATCGGTATGCTAATGAGACCATCTGTCATGCTCATGCCACCTCTTGGTAGGAGATGATGAAGGACAAAGCACCTGCTAAGTTGCTTGAAGAGGAGTGACCACCACCACCATCCACCAAAGAGACAACATTAGAGGCTCATGCCATTATTGAGTGCATGAGAAAATTTTGTGAATAGCTAATGAAATAGAGGTAAGAAGAGGTGTGTGGTGGGAAATCACCAATCTACCAACTAGCGTTGAGCCATCTTAATGAAGTCACCTGAACAATAAGCTGGCTAAAGGAGACTACCCTAATATTTTCCACCCAAAGAACACAGGGGCCTGCAAGATCAAATCCAAGTACTCGAGAGATCACAGTGTCCATCCTTGGACAACAAGTCTTCCCCAAAAATTTTATAAATACTACAACCTTCTTGGTGTGCCTAGAGGAGGGAAAGGGGACTACCATCCTAGTGATGTAGCACCATGATCATGAAACAATACTAAAGGTGGTGGTTGATAGAGTGGTCGAAGTACTAAACACTCATATGGTAGCTATGCCAAATGTTGCTACACTTAAAGATATGCATGCTTCCACAAGAGTAGGGAGTGAAAGACTAAGCACAACCCAACACAAGGAAGTATTGGATTGATTGGTGGGAATTGAGCAACTACTCTTCAAGGTCTTTGATCTCTTAGAGGAAATTACTACAACATAATTGGAGCTGCTAGAAACAAAGGGCAAGCTCATTATAGCAAATTCCCAGCTCGAGGTAGCCACTAACAAGAATTGACGGTTGACTATTGAGGTTGTAGAGTTGAGAGCCTAATTAGATGATCCCATCATTCTTAGCCAAGTTTTCACATGGGATGAAGCTTTCCTATAGCTTGAAAATTGATTAAAAAAGGCTCAGAATGCAAAAGATATGGTGTTCTTTGATGCATTCTTATCAAATGCTCTTACTACCCACATCGATAAGGACTTGACCCAAGTTTGTAAGGAGAACTTGGACTTGACCAAATACATTCATCACTTATGCAATGCCGAGGAATAAAAAGACTATATAGTCAAATTTTTGAGAAAATAACAAGAGTAGCTCACATGGGTGAAGATGGACTTGAGGAGGTTAGTAGTGGAAAATATAAATATATCAATGGGGGAAGTCTAAGCACTTCACCAAAAAATGGTCATTGAGGTAGTTTCCTAAAAAAATGAGGGCTTGAAGTTTGAACATGTCAAAGATCACTATAGGGACTAGGTATAACTTCTCAAGGAGATGAATGAGAAGGAGATCCAATTGGCCAAGGTGAAAATGCATGAGCCCCTCTACCAACTCTAGCAGAGAGGAAATGTATGGCAACTAATATTTGATGGTCTAAATACCTACAAAAAAGTAGATATCCACTTGAAAGAGTTTCAAATCAAAGAAATGATAGAGTACATGGATCTTACTAACCTCTACCACACAAACTTGGTGATGCTAATACCTTGAAGACCAAGGTTAGAGTTAGAAAATTAGGTGATTAACTCATACCTCCTCTACAAGAACAAGTTGAAGCACCACAAGGACACCAAGTAGAAGATAGAAATAGCTAATTTTAAGGTTGAAGTTCTCGAGAGCCAATTCATAGAACAAAAATTGGTTGTTGAGAACCTAGCTAAAAGGATGAATGACTACCATGAATTACAAAATCATGTAAAGAAATTTGATGTGGAATGTAAAAAATTTGAACATGGATTATCAATGTGAAGGAGTTTTTTGCAACAATGCCTTGTCTATGGACCATCCTTACACAAGCCCAAATTGGTGAAGTCATGTTAACTATGTACAACTCACAGAGCAAGGAGGAGAAGATGAAAGCATTTTTGGATGCCTTTTGTCTTTTACCAAAAGTAGAAAATATAGTAATATAGTTATAGCCTCAGCCTTAGCCACCACCATTGTGAATTCTGGAGCCTAAAGAAGGTTATTCAAAGCCCCAAGATCCTTCACCTCTAAGCACTATTTTATCTTTTTTTTTAAGTAATCAGATAATTTTTGCTGGAAATTATTAAAAGGATGTCCAATTGTTTTGTCCAAGACATACATTTTTATCATTTTTATAAATTTTTACAATTTAGCACTTAGAGTGAGTCAGTTAATAATTCTATACCTTTCCAATTTTGTAAAAAGATTGATCCTATTTCTGTTCACTCAAGGATGAGTTTTCATTTAGTCATAGGGGTATGATCAATCATTCGATAGGTTGCATCAACATGCATGCATTGATGTATCATCATTAATGTAGCCCCATTGATACATGGTTATATACATTGATGTAGTATCTAATCTTACCTTTATAAATGGGTGTACCCGGCACATTTATGACACGTTAAGTTGATAGTGTAGTCAAACTCTTCTAGTGTCTTTCCATTAGAGTTAGAATATTTTCTGAGTGCTTATGGTAGGACTTCAAGGATTGTGTATATTGTTATTTAAACATAAATGTATCTAAATACTTTGATGTGTCGATAATAACAACGAGATTCTTGGAATTCCTTGTAGCACTTAAGAATAGTTTAAATGTTTCCATCCATGCAGCTTATTACTTATGCATTTTATATTCATGTCCCTAGTTAATAAATACATTTAATATTAACACATAAGTACAACTACCTCAAACATACCATTAATGCTTGGTAATTCCAATAGTGTTATGGCTTGGTCCACCTAGTAGCCTAACACTTGGTAACCTAGTAGCGTTCATAATGAGTTCAAGATGTGCATGGAAGGTGGGCCTAAATGCTTATGTTAGGACAATTAGATTAATGCATTAGATAGTTAATTAGTTAGTTTACAATTAATTACCTTTTTTTATACTTAGATAAATTAAATAAAATATAAAATATACATAAAAATCATGTGTCTTGGCTTACACTTAGCCATCCAAGTGAGCTTACACAAGTGAAGCCAAGAAGACAACGATAATGTCTCCACATCACTATCTTTGCCCATTAGTACATTTAGGGGCTAAATCCATAGAATTTGACTAGATTGTTGGTTCAATACTTGTGATTCGCATGGTTGTGTGTAGGGTCTACTTGCTACTCACCAATACTGCATGGTGTTGTTGGTACATTTCCAACCATTTCATGGAGTAGATTTTATAAGGTTGTAGTGCTAGAAGTAAATTATTACTAAAAAGAAAGAAGAGCTTAAGATTGAAAGGAGATTCCATGCTAAAAGAAGAGAGGGTCCCTAAACTAAAGAGCTATGAAGGTATTAAAGCTTGAACGGTGGTTTATGTTCCTTGAAGTGTTTCTAGATGCTTATGCAATAAGCTTGAAAAGATCTTTAGAATAATAGCTTTTGTGAATTATAAAATCTAGTTGAATGAGCAAGCTTAACTAATTACTTTAAAATAAAAGCTTCAATTATAGTTCCCTTTTGGCTCTAGCACATAAGTTATTGTTTAATTAAAGTCCTAAAATTGCAAAAAGAATGAGATGAACTATGCTAAGGCTACTGAAAGTAGAAATTATTTTAGCCATGGAAAACCCTAGGAGAAACAAGCTTCATTGCACTTGCTTTAAACCTAATGCTTCCATTAGCTATAGTTTATTTTGCATTTGGTCCTACCATTAGCTCTGTAGAATAAGGATCCTAGATTATGAAGGCAGAGAGGGCTTAGCAAATATATTTTAGCTCTAAAAAAGAAAGGAAAGGAAGCTTTATAATCCATTATTAATGTATCTAGCTTATTAGGAGTGTTATGACCACAATGACTTGAAGAATAGCTTAGCACAAATACATTGGCCTCACAAGCTATTTTGATCAAGCTTTGGCATGGAAACTTTAGATAAATGATAAAAAGTCTAAGTTGTAATATTATGTGTAATAAGAAGCAAAAGCATCTTGTAAGCTTTGTGGGATTGATCCGATAAAGAGCTTTTGGGCATTCGTAGACTCTCATCTAGATGAGACTCACCCATCCATTTTGGTGCTTTGAAGCTCATCTTGATCTTCTAATGTGACATCAGCTTTACTACATATTAGCTTTCCACATCATCTTCTCTACACATCAACACACTGTTAAGCCTATTCATAAGAATGATTTTTGCCACTACAAACCCACTTTTTCATGTGGCAAGTTGCCATGTTAGCATCTAGATTAAGCTCATTATTTTTCTAGATAAATTTTTTTACCTCTAACATGTCATCTTCTGTCCACATTAGCATGATGTCGGCATAACGTTAATAGTGCGACATTGGCAACTAGAGGAACCACATATTTCATCTAGATGGATTCTGCTTCATCTTCCATGTCATCTTCTACAAACATCATCATGATGTTAGCATATGCCATATCAACATATCATATAAATCAGTCGAAGGCCAAGTTAGCATATCACATCAGCATATGTCATGTCAGCATGACTTTTGTGTCACGTTAGCCCATAGAACTAACTTGTGAAATAGAAATTTAAACCTATAAGGTTGCTTTGCCACATTAGTAGTGCCATGATAACTTTTCCACTTTAGCTTCCCACAACGTTAGCTTTTTGAGTCAATTTGAAGGGTGAAATTTCTCCTCTACAAACTAGATTTGTCACAACTCCATGTTAGCATGACGTTAACAATGCCACATTAGCATATAGATGAAGTGCCATTTTTCATCTAGATGAGTTTCACTACCTATGTCATGTTAGCATGACATCATTAGTAACATCAACAAAGCATCATGTTAGCTTGTAAAGCCAATTCATGAGGAAGATTTTAGGTTGTATAAACTTACTTTGTCATGTCATCACATAGAGTTATTTCATGAAGTTAAAATTTAGTTTGATGAACTAGCTCTACCACCTTAGCATAGTAGCACATCATCACCATCACATCTACACCTCACTACATTAGCACATATAGCTCATTTGCGAGGCCACATTCCAGCCTCATTAAAGAGAACATGGGCCTAGTCCATTGAATCAAATCATTAAAAAGCATGTTGTTATAAGAAGTTACTTAGCGGTTAGAAATAAATAGCTTTAAAACTAATTTCAGTAAACCATGATCTCTTAAGGGAATGTAGTTATCATTCAAGAAGCTTAAAATATGGAGGATTTGTAGAATAGTTATCCAACATCCTATGTAAATAAGACATTTGACAACTATATCTTTTAATTTCTATGATAGTTGTAACTAAAATCCCATAATGGTTGTAACTAATTTTAATTTCTCATGATATTTGTAACTACTAAGAAGCCACTATAAATAGAGCTTCAAGGGTTAAAAGAAGGCCAAGGGGGTGTGAATTAAGAAGACATATTGAAGATTAATTGTAAGAATGACTTGCTAATTGCAACATTAGTTTAGTTTCTTTGTTGAAATCCTATGAGTTATTTTGCTTCTCATTTTGTCTTAGTTGCTTAGCTAATAGTTTAGATAGTATTATGCTTGGAATTTAATTTTGGGATTTTCTGATTACAATTATAGCTCTATTTTCTTGCAATTTTAGACTTCTATTGGTTAGCCATGTAAGAGCTTATATTTTTCTTTGAAAAGCCTCTTGAGAAATTTAATAGTAATGTCTTTATGAAATTTCCTATTCAAGTCTAGAGGGTCTAGAAAGTCTTTGATGTTTTGAGCTAACTTGAAATAGCTTTCATTTTAAAGTCTTTTTCCCCTCATGTTTAATCTAGAAATTGTTATACCTTTTTTGATAGCTTTATTTTTTGCAATTCTTGACATTTATTAACTAGCCATAAAAGCTTGTATTTTCCTTTTACAAAGCATTCTAGGTAGTTAAATAGAAGTGTTTTTTTATAAAATTTCTTGTTGAGCCCTGAAGGTTTTGGACAATTTTTAACACCTTGGGTTGAATTGGAATAGCTTTATTACAAAGTGTTTCCTCATGTTCATTATATCTCGCTTAAATGTTTGAGATTTCACAAAAAAATTGCTTTCTCTCTTCTTCTCTTTTAAAATCTATTAAATCTCACTCTATTTCTATTTTCTGTTGGACTTTTGTTTTTGGGCAAAACTAGGAATAGATTTCTACATAATTGTGCTTAAGAATTTTGGTAAAATTTTATTTGTTTCAAGCAATGTATTATAGTGACTGTATAGACTAAGTGACTTAACAAAATAGAAATATTTAATGACTCTTAGTATTCAACAAGGTTAGTTGAATTTCTATTATAGTAGCTAGTTAATTTTTAATACACAAACCCAACCATTTCAATAATCATAATAGCAAATACACATGTATGCTTAGTTTTCTCTATTACCATTAAGTTTATTTGGAGGTATATGGGCCTTGGTATTTCTAGAGACCAACAAACACCTAAACTCAAGTTTGAAGGAATACCTTCATTTCCTGTGATCCCAGTCATGAGATCGAAGGAAACATTGGTGATCCTAAATGATCACCAGTAGTTATTTTTGGTGCTAGAAGAAGGGCATGAAAATTAGCTATTATTTTGAGTTAATGATTAAAAAAATTGATATCTCAGAAGATTTCAAAGGTGCTAAAGAATTTTCTGATTATCAAACTGATTATTCATTAGAAAAAGAAAAAGAAAAGGGTTTTGAGTTTGGAATAAGTAGTGGAAAGAGTTCACCTCTTCTTTCTATTTTATCAGTCTTTAGGGAAAGGTTGAAGAAATATAAGAGTTTAGTCAACAAAAGGAATCCTACTAGGATAGCAAACCCACAAGGAGTGAATCCTTTACAAGTAGTTACACCATTAAGGTTCCAAAATTACAACAATATTTCTAATGCAGTTTACAAATATTTACCTGAGTCTTTTATTCTTGGAAAAGTTTACTTGGCTAAACAATACCTTCACCTATTTGAGTTAGCTTTAGCTCATGCAAATATTCAACACCAAGACCAAGCTTGTAGGTTGTTTGTAGCAAATTAAAGGATATTGTAGCAATGGAAAAATTCAATATTGGAGGGCTGAAGATTCTCTTTAGAACAGTTTAACCCATAGATCCACAAGCCTTGAAAAGGATTTGTGGGTGCCTCAAATTCTCTGGTAGATCACTTGAGGACCTGAACATCTATTACAAGGTATCAATGAAATGTAAATGAGTGAGAAAATATTTGTTAAACAAAACTAAAATGAAAACAAAATTGTAGAAAATGTAGAAATAAAGTACGACACAACACTGCCAAAATTTTTTAATTAAATGTTTTAAAATAATGTAACATATGGGTTCCAAAGATACAGATTGGTGCTTTTATAGCTGATGATTGAAACAATGGATTTGGACTTTGAAGTAGGAGGCATGATGTGTTCTGTAGTATCCTCTCATAGATCTAGCACTGCTTAATTTGACTATGAATTGGGTTTGGGTATTTCTAGTGATTTGCACTATGAAACAATGGTGATGATCATCATGGACTCTTGGGCATATGCACTGTTTGAAGATCTTAGGTTCAATGCATATGAAAAAACCTTGAAAGTCCTTTTTTAAAAGTCGATCATCATATAAATAGGCATTAGGTTCTATCTTGTTGTTAGTTAATTCTATTATGATTTGCTGATAGATTTTTGAAACCTTTTGTCATACTTGGAATACCTTTGCATGCAGCATTAGTGTTGGTACCATAAAGTCATGATGCAACATTGCATCAATACCATAAATTCATGATGCTATCATAGCATTGGTACCATAAAGTCATAAGGCTATCATTAGCATTGGTACCATAAAGTCATGACACTAGCATAGCATTAGTACCATAGAATTATGAAGCCTTCATTGGGTTTCATTACCAAAGCTAAATTTTGTTTTCTCATTGAATGAGTTGTGTTACATTTAGTGAGCTTGACTAGTCAAGTATGTTGAATCTTCCTTCTTTTTCTTATTGAATGAGATCTGTTACATTCAACAAATTTGATTTGTGAAGCATGTAGAGGAATATGTCACATGGCCATGGTGCATGAATGTCAAACATTGGTTTTCATTATTATTTAGGATGAGGAAGGCTATACTTTGGCTATGGGATTATTGTTTTGAAGGGATAATAGAAGTGATGTGAGATAAGTACTCTTTTCATAGTTGGACAAGCTAATTGAATCTCGTGTAGTGAGGTTACATGGTAACTTACTGCTATGATGAGTTGCACCCTTGTGATGACTCTAAGCTTCACCCTACAAGCACAACTTCAAGAGGACAAGAAAATAAGACAAACAATACATGTTATTACAAAAGACTGCATAAGGACACATGAGACAATAAGAATAATACATGCCATCATAGGCTACAAATGGTATGGTATGAGAAATTTTTATTTTGTTACATAGATTTTACAAAGTTTTGTAGTTCATTTTATGCTAGAGATAAAAGACAAGAGACAAGAGGTTACATAAGCTTGCTTGGTGTAGGCCACAAGAGTTGTTAATGCCATTTGTCTATCCAAACTTGTAAACAAAGGCTAACAACACTAAAAGCAAACATGTTAACATTAGTTGTAATCTAGGTCATGTGAAGGCTTTCATGTTTCCATGCAGGGATTTGATGATGTCTTGAGCAAGCTAAGTTTTTTGGAGAACATGATTTCATGCTTTTTCTCCTCATCTTCATGGAAGAAAATAGGGAATTTGACCAAGGAACCCTCTATGATGTTTCCAACTTCAAGGTCAATGGTAGTTTGGATATTCCAAACCATTGAGGCTATGTAGCCAAAGGTTTTTATGCTTCCAATTTAGGCATTCGAGGACAACTTGGTCAGAAATGTTATAAGAAGCATCTACTTAGGCTCAAAGGCTGAGTAACTTGACCCTACATGTCAACATAAGCATATCAAGTGACACTTGTATGATAAAATCATTAAACAATGTTAAAATAATGTAAAATCTTATAATATAAGGCTAAGCAAGGTAAAAAGAAAGTAAAACAAGGTTGGACAAGCTAAGGTAGGGTCACTAATAGGCAAGGCAAGGCAAAATAAGGTGATAACAAAGAGAAATATGGCTAAATAAGGTTAAAACATGCTCAAAACAAGGCAAAATGAGGTGAAAATAAGGTTGAAACAAAATAAAAATATGGTAAACATGGTCGAGCAAGCAAAAATATTATTAATTAATTAAATTTAATATATATTTTTTAGTCATTTTGTATTTAAGATAGGAAAATATTTAATAAAGTATTCTACAAATTTTCAAAATTAAGAAAGAGTAGGCTATAAATTGTTGAAATTAGGAAAAACANGGATCTTTATTCGAGCAACATTGTACGTGAACACAAGTTGTGTATGGCAATAAAGATGAGCTTCTTGGATAAACCTTGCAGTACATGGAATAGGATTTTATTTATTGTTTTCTCTCTCACCCTTAAACTCCTAGAATGCGGAATGAGTATGACTTTATTACGAGCATCTAAGGATGTGTACAGATAGTCAAGGAATCGGCTACTCATCACATGCGGTATGAGTATGACATGATTACGAGCATCTCGTGTGACTACTTGGTAACCCAGTGGCGTATTCAGGATCTACGCTTGGTAATCCTAATGGTAGTCCTCGATGTGTACGGTTAGTCAAGGAATCGGCTGGTCATCACACTTACGCTAGATAGACTCTCTCAATCCTTTCCTCCTAGTTAAGTGCCTCAGTATGACCACTTCGAGCAAGTGCGTTACGCATGGTGATCCCAGCAATGATTAGCATTTGGTAGCTACAGTTGCATTGGTTCAGGGTGTGTACGGTAAGTGGGAATGGATGCTGACACTAGGTAATTTTGACTTAGTTCATTAGTTAGAGTTAGTACTTAGTTTCTCAACCCTTCACCCTTTAGCATAGAAGACATAAAACATAAAAATATATAAAAATCATATACCTCGGACTTACTTAACCATATACTGTGACAACCACAAGTAAGTTTGGGAAGACAACGAATGATTAACCCCAAGTGTTCCATGGGGCGTGTAGGCACTTAGTCTGCGGAGTTCGACCGGATCGCGTGTGCTACACTTGTTTCGTATGGTTGAGTGTAGGGGTACCTCGCCACTCATCAATGGTTAAACTTATTTAGAAAAGACAAAAAATTATTATTTCCTAGTGTGTAGAGGCCATGGTCAATTTCAATTCTAGGTTCAATATGTCTAATTAATTAACCAATTTTTTCTTACACACATAGCATATGAAAATAAAAATAAAGAATTCCTTTTTGTTCTATTTTTCATTTCCATGTTTTTGGTCAAGAGGCTAACTCATCTCGTAGGATAGGGGGGGAGGCGGAAGTGCATTTTTTGCCCTCCATGTCATGTGCTATGTAAGATCCCATGAAATGGAAAAAAATATGAACCAAAGAGCCACACCTTTTCATATTCCCATTGCACAAAATGTGAACCAAAGAGCCATAGCTTTTCATATTCCCGCTACACACATAAAAAGGCCAAATGCAACCAAATGCTGAATGGGAATGGGAACTATCTCTATCTCCATTTGCAACTACTACTACAAGCCACCTAGCCCAACCAAACCAGCTTCGATGATGCTAGCTTCAGAGATCTGCCAGAGTGCTGGAAAGGCACCTACGATGGTGGCCCATGCTTCAGCTGCAATAACAAGCTCATCAGCATGCGCTTCTCCAACCAAGGTAATAATAAGGTAGTAGGCTAGTTGGCCCTTGCTACATCCTTTCTTAACACTGAGGGCCATGACATGCACACATCATCGACAATCATAATACAATTTTTGTTATAATAGCTAAAAGATCTCTTCATTTAGGTTTCTTTTTTTTGGATAAAATTTATATATGAATTAGGCCAATATGTTTCTTGAGTAGCTTTTTTTGAATGTATGTTTTAAGCATAAAATTTTGCAGGTAGGGGTTGGATGAGGGGTAGATCTAGAGGCATTCCAAGAAAGATGATAATGGCTACAATTGAAGTTTCTATGTCAACAATAGCCTTTGGTTATTGGAATCTCTTTCTAGAAACAAACTTTTTGCTAGTCTTTTTATGTGTTTTTTTGTTAATGTTTTATAGTGAATTGTAACATGTTGAACATTACATTTTGATGATTTT
>MNCI01007673.1:389494-401543 GCA_015680685.1 Gnetum montanum | reverse complement strand
TAGCATGTACAGTTGATCAAAGGCTCTGATGCCTAACCTCTTCACCATTGTGAGGAGGAGGAACATCATTTCCTAAGAAACCCGTTATGAGGGGTTCCTCGTCTTCTATTTCACTAAGGACATGGGGGACCTTGCCCTTCAACAATGAGTGTTGGCTCTCCTGCCTTTCATCCCTCATATATTACAAAGTGGTGGGATGATAATCCCTTATATCATATTCTCTAGCAATGTATTCAACGAATAAGTCCTGCATGCCAATCTGTGCTAAGGCACGGAAGAGCATGTTCGGAACAGATCGATCTGGTGGTAAAACTATGTTACCAAAAAAATCTCTCTAGCACAACTGTTCATCCTGATGGAGGATAAAAGTGTAATCAGGAATATATTCATCGGTATGAGTATAAAATATCTTATATTGTTTAGGACTTGGCTGGTTTAGGTTATGTGTATGTTGCTAACTATCTTCCGTGTTATTCCTAAGTGAGTTAACCTTATGAGAAGAATCCATTTTATTGGTGTGCTATTCACTGTTATATATGTTCTTATTTAACTGATTAACCCAAAGGTTCATTAAGGCTCACAATGATGTGAAGGATTTCCTAATGTTCTAATTAGCGTATAAACACTTAGTCCCCGGTAACGGCGCCAATGATGAGTGGCGAGGTAACCCTACACTCAACCATATGAAACGAGCGTAGCACGCACGATACAGTCGAACTTCATAGACTAAATGCCTGAATGCCCCATGGAACACTTGGGGTTAATCATTTGTTGTATTCCCAGACTTACTTGTTGTTGTCACAATGTATGGTTAAGTAAGTCCGAGGTATATGATTTTTTTGGTCTTTTCTGGTTTATCTCCTATGCTAAGGGGTGAAGGGTTGAGAGAACTAACTACTCTAACTAATGTCCTAAGTCCAAATTAACCAGCGTCAGCATCCGCACTTACCGTACACACCCTGAACTGTGCAACTGTGGTTACCAAATGCTAATCGTTACTGGGATCACCACATGTAACGCACGTGCTTGAAGTGGTCGTATTGAGGCACTTAACTAGCCTAAGTGTGATAAGCAGCTGATTCCTTGACTAGCCATACACACCCGTGGGTGCTTATAGCCAAGTCATACTTATCCCACGTTCTAGGAGAGAAGGGTGAGAGAACCTAACTAGCCTAAGTGCGATGAGCAGCCGATTCCTTGACTAGCCGTACACACTAGGACTACCACTGGGATTACCAAGTGTAGATCCTGGAATACGCTACTGGGTTACCAAGTAGTCACAATGCTCATAATCAAGTCATACTCGTACCGCATTCTAGGAAAGCAATAAATAACAATAAATAAAATCCTATCCATGCACTGCAAGGTTTATCCAATCAAGTTCATCTTTATTGATTTTGGATAAATATTTGATAAATTGCTTGATTGATACTTTTCTTTTGATAAATATTTGCATAATTGCTTGATTGATTTTGGAGCTACATCTACTTTTATGTCATTATCTATATGAAATAAACTTGATTTGATTCTTAAAAAATCCTATAAAAAGATTGTTCAAGTGGACAAATGTAGAGTGAAGATTGTGGATCAGTTGCCAAATGTTCTGTTAGAAATTGCTGCTGAATCCCATATAAAAAGTAGACTAACTATTCAAGTAGCTGATATCCCAAATCCATATAGTTTTTTGTTGAGTAGACATTGCAGTAAAATTTTTTTAGGTTACATATCAATAGATTACTCACATATGTGGCTACCTTGGAAAGGGGAACCAAATCAAATATACATATATAGTGAATCTTTGATGATTGAAAACAACACTTTAAATGGGAAAAACAAAGTTGTTGAAACTAAATTTTTTGAATCAAAAACTTGCATACTTTAAGAAGTTTATAACTTGGAAAAAGAGAAATCCAAGATAAGAGTAAGTGGGAGTTATATTTTGATGGTTCTTGTAACTCCCAAGGTATAGAAGTTGGAGTAGTTCTAGTAAAAGATGATTCCCCAAAAATATTAATGGTAGTTCTTCTATCTTTCCATTGTACTAACAACAAGGTAGAATATAAAGCTTTGAGTATTATAATTAAAACAAAATTGAAAAAATGGATCAAGGTGATCATGATAAAAGGAGATTTCAAGGCTAGTTTATGAATAAATTAAGGTAATTGTGTAGTAAATAGCTCATTCTTGCAGCCTTAGAAACAACTCATCTATAAAATGTTGGATCAATTTCATCACTATAAAATAGAACATATATGCAAGGAAGATAATCACTTAGTAGATGATTTGGCAAAGGCAACTTCAACATTAGATTTAAAAAGGATAAGGAATTATGAAGGGGTAGTAATTCAGAATGAATGTTAACCATTAGTACCACATAACATAATACATTTATATGTATTTGAAGATGATGATCAATTGCTTAGGTTCCTAAAGAATAAGCAAAAATTGACAAATTAAATCATACTTAAAATAGCATTAGGGTTTAAGTCAAATTTCATTTCCAAAAAAGTGATTAATGACAAACTTGTTTAGCAAAAATTTGCTTACAGGAAAAAATATATAGAATCTAGATGATCGAACTTATGAAATAGTAAATCTCAAATCTACTAAAGAACCAAAGATTTTGAACATTACAAAGGAAAAGAATTCAGTTTTCAAGAAAAATTTATTATTACTCTTAAAAAATAATTTAGGAAATTTTGCTTGGTTTTATGATGACCTTAAGGTTTTTACACTAGATGTGATGACACATAAAATTCCATTGGTGAATGGTTGTAATATAGTTAAATAAAAGTAAAGAAAATTTAATCCATCATTTGAACTAGCTATAAAAGCCAAGATTAAGTTATTACAAGCTCAAATTATATATCTAGTTCAATATTCAACATGGCTTGCTAATCTTGTTCTAGTGAAAAAGAAGCATGGTGATATCAAACTTTGTGTGGATTTCAGAAATTTGAATGAAGCCTCTAAAAAAAATATCTGCTTTCCAGAATTGATGAGATGTTAATTAAAGTATTAGGATGTTAATTATATTCTTTCCTAGATGGGTTTTTAGTCCATAATCAGATTTTGGTAGATAAGGATGATAAGCATAAAACAACATTCATCACCAAATGGGGGACTTTTGCTTATAAAAGAATGTCATTTGGATTATCAAATGTTAAAGCTACTTTTCAAAGAGCTATGGAATTGGCTTTTAAAAATTTAATAGGAAAATTTGTTGTGGTTTATTTAGATGATATTATTGTTTATTCAAAGAGAAAGGAAGATGATATTGGCCACCTCCAACAAATTTTTAATAGATGTCGTGAATATGATGTTTTATTAAATCCTAAGAAATGTATCTTTGAGGTTAAATTTGGAAGCTTGTTAGGTCATGTAATCTATTAAAAAGGGATTACCATAGATGACTCATGAATTCAAGCTGTATAAAATATTAAGCGTCTAACAAATAAAAAAGTCTCTTAGATATTTCTTTGGAAAGATAAATTTGGTTAAGAAATTTATCCTAGGATTCATTGAAATTACTAAATCTTTAAAGAATATGCTTAAGAAAGATATCCCGGTAAAGAAAAACCCAAAATTAAAGAAAGCCTTAGCAAAAATCAAAAGGGCTATTCAAGAAGCTTCATACTTGGTAAAACCAAAATTGAAGGAAGATTTCTGGTTAGATGCTTTTGCTTCACATGATTCAATTGCTTTTGTTTTAACTCAAAGAGACGAAGGTTAAGATGAACCAATTGGATTTTTTGAGTATTAGCTTAAAGGTTCTAAAAAATTATTCTAATTTAGAGAAATAAGAATTCATAGTTATTAAAGCATTTCTATATTTTAAATATTACTTAGAAAGCTCATTGGTTCATATTATGTTAATAGAGCCTATGGTTAAGCAATTCTTGGCTCAAAATGAAATTGGATTGAAAAGAGAGAACTGACTTATAAAGATTCAAGGTTTTAGATTTTTATTGGAAGTATGTAAAAATATTAAAGGAATGATATTAGCTAAGTTAATGGCTAAAGAAAATTAAATATGTATGTTATGGACTCATGGAGGAAATCGGTATGCGGAAAATTTAGAATTTCTTACCATAAGAAAGGTTTCGAATAATTTTATTGCAAGTAAAAAAAGAGCTTTCTTCAAAAAGTTAAATAAATTTGTGGTTAAAAATAGGATTTTATATAGAAAGGACTTGAAAGGAGTTTTGTTGGAATGCTTTCATAATGATCAAATCAATCCTATTTTAGAATAATTTCATAATCATGCTAATCTATTTTATGAATCTTCTAAGTCCACCATGCAACATATACTCTATTATGATTTTTATTGGCCTAGCATGTACCAAGATATTAGCTTGAAGATTCAAAGATGTTATAAATGTTAGATTCATGGATCAAAGATCAAAAAGGCTAGAGCTTCTTTAAAATTGGTAATTGCAGATAGGCCGTTTCAACAGTGGGACTTAGATTTTATTAGCATAATTACTTCTTCAAGGGTTATACATAGATTTATTCTTACAATCACTAATTATATTACTAAATGGTCTAAAGCAAGAGCTTTAAGAAATAATTTAGCATCAAACATAATTAAGTTCTTAGAAGATTAGATTCTAAATCACTTTGGTATGCTTGAATTTTTGGTACTCGATAATGGACTTGCTTTTCAATATGAAGAGTTTATAAAATGGGCATTGGAGAAATCTATTATTCTAGTTTCTTCTGCTAATTATTATCCTCAAGGGAAGGGCTTATCTAAATATAGAAATAAAAAGCTTATTTCGTATATCAAAAAAATAATGGAGGGAAATTTAGGAAATTAGATTAATTACTTGCAATCTACATTGTGGACAAACTGTATTAGATTTAAAAAGGCTATTTGATGAGTGGCAAGGTACCCCTACACTCAACCATACGAATACAAGTGTTTCACGCATGATTCGGTCGAACTTCGTAGATGGGCTAGTTGTGGTATCTAGACAATTACTTGTAGATCACAGTTCGCTATCTTCCCACCTGGACTAGTATAAGCTTTGTCACGTATGGTTTAGTCTAGAGTGAGGTGTATGATGTGTTCATATACTATTGCTACAGCTGGGGCTAATGAAAAATAATATCACTAAACTAGGAGAGAGATGGAGAGCCTAAGCTAGCCTAAGTGCGATAAGCATCCATTCCTTAATCATCTGTACACATCTTAGACCTTGTGAATGACTACCACTGGGATTAGCAAGCACATGGCCTAAGTACACTACTGGGTTACCAAGTAGTCACACTTAAATGCTCATGATTAAGTCGTACTCATTCTGCATTACTAGGAGATAAATGTAGAGAGATATTAACTACAAAAGTAGTAAATAACAATAAAAATTAAATAATTAAGCTAAGTGGATTCTACAATGATGAAGTAATCTTGATCTTTATTGCTGGTCATGTGTGTGTCCAAGTATGTCATACTCGAATAAGGATGTTGTACAATTACAATCATCACACTACAGGCATGCATTGGGAGAAAAGGGTTGAGAGGAAAACTACTAAAAACTAAAGACTTAATACTTCTAAGAACAACTCTAAAAACTCCAAAAATTACCTACCAGATCTATCTACCTCTTATTTATAGATGAGGAGACAGGCTGCGATATCGTGTACGTGATATCACGTCTACGATGCGATATCACGTACGTGATATCACGTACGCGATATCATGTGTGCGATATTCCAGCCAATAATTCATGACTCATAATACCTCCATAACTGAATGAAAACTCGTCCTCGAGTTAAAGTGAGAACAAGCTCCATTGATTACACAGTGGATAGGTATGGGATTATTGACTGACGAGAATGGGTTCATGCTGCAGTGTGGAATCAGAACAAAATTAAGACACAACACAGAGAGGGTGAAAGAAAATCCTATAGCTACAAAATTGGTGAAACTCATGTAGTTCCTAGTGGTGGTGGCTCCTCCATGGGTGTCTTTCCCTTGTCTTGTGCTCCAGGTCTTGGGATTTGATGGTGTTGAAGTATGGCCTAGAGTTTCTCCTCTTCAGTTTAGGGATCCTGTGTCATCCATGCCAATGTTCCGATGTTTGATGGAGTTGGCACCTCCCATGGACATGGTAGTTGCGGAAACATTTTATTTTCTTTAACATACTAGGCCACAAACACCTTTCATTCATCCTCGTAAGCTCTGGCTTTATCTCTATATTCTTGGAAATCTGCAAGCTGTAGAGCCAAGTTTTTTACAATACTTTTTTGCCCCTAGTAGCTTGCTTTAACCACATTGAGTTTTGAATTTGCAACCTCCAATTTTTGTAATATCTTCTTGCACTTTGCAAATTCTATTTCATATTTGATGTAGGTGGTGGCTACCTATTGCTTGAGCTGTATTCTCGGGTGCCCTGCTGTTAACATGGCAAGGTTGGCATACCGTAGTGTACCGCTTGAAATCGTCAGTCCCCGGCTGGAAGGAAAAACAGAGACCGCGGGATCGCAGGACGAGCACAGATGACCCTACCTTCGCCTGAGGGCGTGCTGGAATGCACGAAGGTAAGGTACCTTGGGTGGTCCGCACGCGGATCAGGCAAGGATTTCCCCGAGCGTCACCGAAGTGTTATACGTTGGGTTATGCGTAAATAGTGTAGCGGGCGTAAAACAGAGCGAACAGTGTGAACAGGGCGTAAACAAAACGTAAACGGCGTAACAACATAAACAACGTAGGAAGCGTAAAGCATAAATAAAAATGTGAACAGCGTAATAGCGTAAACTAGGCGTATACAGTGTAAATAGTGTGAACAGGGCATAGACAGCGTAAAGCGTAAACAAGGCGTGTACAGCGTAAACAGTGTAAACAGGGCGTAGACAACGTAAACAGCGTAAATGTAAACTAGCGTAAGCAGAAACAGCATGAACACAGCGTAAACTGTAAACTGTAAACTATATTATAGAATGGAAATGTGGTGCACCGGTCTAACGCAGTTATGGCTGAACACAAGGCGGACGTAAAGCCTCGGTGGGTGCAGGGAGACGGCTGGTTCGCACGGTAGGCAGAGCGTAGAGACTGTACTCGGCGTACAGGACTTCCAGCGTAGAGGGTTTTAGACTTTGGTTTGTAGCGTAATTGCTCTGGGTCTGCTCTAGTAAATTTTTTTCCCCCCTTGAAAATGCGGAAAACTGTGTCTTTTATAGATGGGGTTTTACCAGGAAAATCGGGTTGGGAGACACCTGGCGTGTCAACCGGGTGCGTACAATTTAGAAACATGGTATACGCTGGGCGTATACGCTACATCAGGCCGACGTATACGCTACGCATATACACTGGACTTGCTGGGCATGTGAACTTGGGTGGATGCTGGCGTATACATTGGGCGTATACACTGATGGATGCTGGCGTATATGCTAATGGATGTTGGCTGTCGACTTGCTTCAATTTTTGCTCCTGTTGCACCTGCTGAGTGTACTTGAGGCGTGTATGCTGGGCGTCTGGCGTATATGCTGGGCGTATACGCTGGGCGTCTGGCGTATACGCTGGGAGTAGATGCTGGGCGTATACGCTGGCACAACACTTGGTAAAAACCAAGTGTTTCGATCCTCAAAATTGCCATGTGCGACTTCAACTGTAGTCGATGTCGTCTGAGGGTCACAGGGATCTGCTTCTTGTCGAACAAGTGCCAAACTCGAAATTTTTGTGGTGTTTCATTGGCCCCTCTTTGTTGACGCTTGGAGGAATCAACCCGAGAAGCATCGACAAAGAAGCGCAAAACACCACAAGCAACTTGATAAAGGCTTTGTCCTTTGCCACTTGACTAGACGTCATCGTACCGTGTTTCGTAGTGTATGAGCTTGAAAAAGGTGAGATTGGTAGCTGGTAGGAGAGAAGGGATTGTGGGGATTGGTGACTACCCCAAGGGATTATGCTGGTCAAATGGGATGCTTAGGTGTGCGGCATGCTGGTCCTCGTCGATAGCCATTTTTTTTGGCAGACTCGAAACTCAGGCCTGCGATGCGTGTCCTTTGGCGAAACAGTGCTCTCAGTTAGTGTTCAAGAGAGCTTGCTGTCAATTCCAAAGCCACGGGGTGATGTTTGGGCATTCTTTGGAGGAACAGCATCCTTCTTTGGGGAAACTATAAGCGACGTGCCAAAGCAATGCAACAGGATGTTTCTTGACTGCTTTTGATATGAGTACCTATTTTCAAGACCGATGCCTTCCCACCTGGGGCTTATAGGGGAAGTGCCAAGGGTCCGATTTTTTTTTTCGTAAACTGTAAACCGTAAACTGTACTCATGTGCGAATATTGTGTTTTGTGTGTTGCGACTGCTATAATATTTTACAATGTGCAATAGTTTGGTGAACAGATAGTGAATTTTCGGGGAATGGGAATGTACGAGGTAACGGTTTGATTTAATCTTGCCAGGTGGATTAATGGACATTGCTTCATCTTGCTGCTTATGATGAAATGCACTCTCGTACGAGCACCTCTGAGCATCATCCTGCAAACATAACTCCAAGGAGACAAGAAAACCATGAGTGAATAAATGAGCTTAGACTTAAAATAGCTGGAGGTGAACAAAAATATTGGGGGCGATTCTGAGTACTAAATGCGAATGTCGATGATGTTGATGAGATTGTGTGCCGATGAGGGATGCAATGATTCTGATGAATGAATATGGCTGTGGAGCGAAGAGTTGGAGATGAACGTGTCAGCTTACAGTCTTGATGGACTATCATGGGTTAGTTTTGTGTCGTAACCCGTTGGACATTGCCCGTTTAATGTCGTGGCGGACGGTACGTTGCCAGTTTCGAGTCTTAGCGGACCATGCGGAGGCAAGCTAGTTTATAGTCTTAGCGGACTCTGACGGTTGTCATGATGACATTTTAATGTCATGCTAGAAGGATGCTAGTTTAGCATCATTGCGGACACTGTGGGGTACCAGTTTATTGTCATGATGCCAGGACAATGGTGGTGTTAGTTTTAAGTCGTAACCCAAGACTGTTCTGTGGTATCAGTTTATAGTCATAATCCAGGACTAGCTGTGGTATCAGTTTATAGTCATGATTCCAGGACTAACACGTACCTGAGCTCAAATTTATGTATAGAACGGTTTCAGGAACAAGTGATTGGTTGGATTTGCAAATTCTTTTCCGTCCATGTCAGCTAGCTTAAATGCTCCTTTGTCAAATGCTTTGATGACCAGGTAAGGCCCTTCCCAGTTGATTGAGAACTTATCTAGGTGTTCTCGAACAGCCTTAAGCATGAGGTCCCCTTCTTTGATGGGGCGCTTATGAATATCATGTCGATGTCGTTGACCGGGCAACGAACGACAGTTTAATGCCTTACCGGGCAACGAACGGCAGTTTAATGCCTTACCGGGCAACGAGCGGCAGTTTAATGCCTTACCGAGCAACGAGCGGCAGTTTAATGCCTTACCGGGCAACGAACGGCAGTTTAATGCCTTACCGGGCAACGAACGACAATTTAATGCCTTACCGGGCAACGAGCGGCAGTTTAATGCCTTACCGAGCAACGAGCAGCAGTTTAATGCCTTACCGGGCAACGAACGGCAATTTAATGCCCTACCGAGCAACGAACGGCAGTTTAATGCCCTACCAGGCAACGAACGGCAGTTTAATGCCTTACCGGGCAATGAACGGTAGTTTAATGCTGAAATTTTGCGTTTTATTTAGTTGATGTATGTAATTTTTTTATATATTTTTGAAAAATTTGGGGCAAATCTGAAAAAGTACGAAAAACGAGGCAAAAAGGAAGAAAAACGAAGGGCGGCGGCGGCGTCAGCATCAACGTCGGTGTCGGCGTGCTATAAAAGGGGAAAAGGGGCTTCATTTGTCATTTGACTTTCCGAGCGTGAGCGTGAACTGTGAGCGAAACCTCAGCGTAGACGCCGAGCGAAACCCTAGCGTAGACGCCGAGAGAGACCCCAGCGTAGACGCCGAGAAAGAAACCCTAGCGTAGACGCCGAGAGAGAAACCCCAACGTAGACGCCGAGAGAGAACATAGCGTAAACGCCGAGCGAAACCCCAGCATAGACGCCGAGATGGGCAGAGGCAAGGAAATGGAAGGCCGAGGAAAGAAAGGACCAGAGCTGACATTCGCGGAGGAGAGCAAGGCGATGCTGCAGTTCCTACCCCGCCCGAGTCTTCTCGCATGGCCTGGATCTTCCAGCAAGTAGGCTCTTGGCCCTGTTTTTTGTTTATTTTTCTGCGTCTATTTTTGCAGCGTAGACAGTTAGCATACAGGGTTTCGGCGTATACGCCGAGCGTAAAGGATTCAGGGTATTGTACCGGTGTAGATGCTTCATGTATTGTTTTCAGCATAGACTGTCATGGCTTCGTTTTTCGGTGTTCAGCGTAGACGATTGTCGGCGTATACGCTTAGCATATACGCCGAGCGTAGATACTTGTACTAGCTTCTGGCGTAGGTTGTCTACGCTCAGCGTATACGTCGAGGGTTTCTACAGCGTATACGCTGGGCGTAAGTTGGATATTTCGTAGCGTAAGCTTGTTCGGTGTAAAGTCGTGTTATGTACAGCGTAGACAGTTTTTAGCGTGTACGCCTAGCGTATACGCCGAGCGTAACAGTTTCTCTACACCCAGCGTATACGTCGAGTGTAACTGTTTGTCTCTACGCCCAGCGTATACGCCGAGCGTAACTGTTTGTCTCTACGCCCAGCGTAACTATTTGTGTATACGCCCAGTGTATACGCCGGGCGTAACAGTTAGAAAAATTTTCCGCGAATGTCTATTTTTCAAAATGAGGTTTTCGGTATGATTAACCTTTGGGGTTGTTTTAATGGCTTGCAGCAGCGTTGAACCTCCCCTTCTAGTGGTTGAGCTGGTTGGGGTGTTGACATAGTTTGGTCCCATCGAGGGTGGTGAACCGACCCCAAACTTAACCATTGAGAACAATGGGGTCTGGTTTCGGGACGGGGCCTACAAATTTTTGGCCTTCATACTAGACCATTTCAGGGTTGTGATTTGGTCCCACCTAGGCGAGGATGTGGCGCGGAGCATCATCAAGGCCATGTTACCCGGTGCAGCGGAGGGTATTAGGATATTTATGGACGATATTGATGAAGGGCCACTTGTCGCCGAGGGTGTTCCTCCCGATGGTCCAAGATCTACCCATCCATTGACGCGTGTGTGGGATCGGCTACCGCGGGGGCCTAACTATATCAACGACACGTTATTCCAAGTTGGCCGCGCACACACCTTGTTTCAAAATCCTCCCGGCACAGTATACCGGGTGGAAAGGTAATTTCGTTTTAGCTCTGGTTGTTCCTCTCTTTTCTATATTCAAATATTTGCTCTTATTTTAACACATGTTTTCGCCTTTTTGTAGGCCGAAGGTTACGAAAGAAGGGGCCTATGCAGGCGATGATGGGCTTGCATTGGCGCGCACGGCTTTGGAGATGTTCATGGTGGGCCCCACCCTTCGCGGGGTCATTTTGGCCCACACTAGCGGCACCATGAAGCACTTCTACAAGAAATTTTCTAAGGCATTTGCACAATGCACCGTGCGTGGATGGTTGCACACCGACTAATCCCCTAATGGGCCAATTTTTCCATCTGCTTCTGATTTGGGAGAAACCTCAAAATCTAATACGGAGAGTAAGTGGCAATGTTTTCTAGATGTCGTGATGTGTTTGTCCAATTGCCGAGTGTTAAACTAATGCGAGGGTTTTGGATTTGTTTCTATAGCTGGCACTACCTCTGGCGGGGATTCTGTTGTGACCGGGTGGACTGAAGCGACTCTCTCTATGAAATTCGGTGAAACCGTTGCCGCCCAGAAGTGGTTACGGGTAAAAGCCCCGCCATCCATTATTGCTTGTTTAGAACATGTCGGCCTCATGGCGCTTTTCGCGACCCCTAGCCCGAACGTGTCTATAGCGAAGATGATCGGGATCGTGGATTCATTTGACAGACCTGTTTCTCGCTATAGCACTCGTATTAAGGGCGTTAAGATAATTTTTGAATTATCGCCCCAATTTTTTGCGGATTTGTTTGGCGTGCCTACAGGTGGTGTAAAGATTGTTTTA
>MNCI01007673.1:367208-386493 GCA_015680685.1 Gnetum montanum | reverse complement strand
AGTAATTTTTTGATTTTTTTCGTTTTAATGTTAGACGATGTTTCAACAGGTATAATCCGGTATTCAGCGTCCCCTTCGCTGATTACATTAAACGGTAATTCGGCCCAAGGGACTTCTGATAGAATGTCTCTTGTGTTAGCATTTTCAGATATTTCAGTGTCCGTAGGAAGCTCTATATTAGCTTCTACTTGAGGAGGTACAGGCGTTTCTGTTTGAGGAGGCTTTTGTTCCATGTCAAAAGATTTACTGCTTACCGATGGTTGCGGATTCTCGTTATTTTGGCTAGGTTCTTCAAGTTCAACTTCCAAGCCCTGGTCCATGTCCATATGCGATGAGATAATGGGAGTGGCTGCTTCACCGTGTATGATGATTTCTCCGTCTTCATAAGGCAGGTGAATTTCTTGGTGTATGGGGGAAGAGACAGCTCTCAGTTGGGCTAACCAAGGTCTTCCCAGTATTAGGTTGAACCCTGGCATCTCATCCACTACTAGGAAATCGGCAAACATTGGGAATTGATCTCCTGCTATGAAGTTTAAGGTTATTGTGCCTTTCACCATTACGTGTGACCCATTAAATGACCTTAAACATGTAGTCGTGGTTGGTTTAAGTAGTTCAGTAAGTCCTAGTTGTTCAATGATGTGGTACGGCACAACGTTTGTCGCAGCTCCATCGTCTACATGGACCCTATGTATTTTAAACCGGTTTATACAAATTGTTATGAACATGGGGGCTGTTGTTACCTCCTTCATTTTCTTATCCACCTTGATGTTGTCATCATGAAAGCTTAGAGGCTTAGGAGTAGTCCCGTGAGGCGAGAACATCATCGCATGGATGGAGGGTTCGTTTGGGGGTAAGTCCTCGCTTACCGGGATTGACGTTAACATGCGCACTAGAGCTTCCCGATGTGTTTGAGATGTTAGGACTAAGTCATACAAGCTTAGTGAAGTGTTCTTTTGTTTTAATGCTTGTGTTACTTATGTCAAGGCGGCTGCAAAGTTTTCACTGTTGGGGATGTTTCTATCGGTGTTGACTGGATCCATTGGACCCAACAGTTTTATCTCTTGTTTTGTTGACTTTTCAGTTTTCGGGGCTGTCACTTTAGATGATTCGTGTCTTTCAGATGACTCACCTTCATTGCCTGCACTTGGTTGATCGTTAGATGATGACATGGGTACAGAGTTTAGGGGAGTGGGCTTAGGTTCCCCCAGAGCTAGCCGTTGGCGCTTTTTCTCCAAGAGTTCTTGCGTAAGCCTATCTGCCAGGCGTTCCCATGTGTCACGCGGAGGTGGAGTTGACCTTGGAGTTTGGGATTGCCTAGGAACCTTTACGACGTAGGAAGCAGGGCGGGGCTGAGTGTACGATTGGGCCGGAGTTTGCACCGGTAGCCTGACGATGTACGAGGTTGGTCTTGGCGGAGGCCGGGCCTCTGTCGTTGCAACGACAGGTGGTACTCGAACTACAAAAGGGGTAGGCTAAGCGCGAGGGGTTGGTGTACCTGCGGGGTTAGCTGGAGGGATGCGCACTACGTATGGTTGTTGGCATGTCATGACGTTAGAGGTGGGTGTGGTGGAGGGTACTCGGATTACGAATGGCCGCTGCGGGGCGTGAGGTGATTGCGGTGCAGAGTTAGCAGGAGGGATCTAAACCACAAATGGTTTGTTAGATGTTTCTTGTTTGTTTTCAGGATAGATGGTGTTGATGCGGGGTGTGCTGGAGTCATCATCAGAATAGATTGAGGTGATTACGTATGAGGCCTCTTTAGCGCTCAGGGGGTCTTTATACACCCCCATGGTCTGGTTCTACGGTTGGACGGGGTTAGCCCCGTCGAAGGTGATCTTGCCATCATCAATCATCCTCTATATGTCCTGCTTCAAGGTGAAGTAGTAATCCGTTCCATGCCCGTTGCGTTGGTGATAGTCGCAGAAGCGATCCATCCTGAATCCTTTGGACACAGGTGGCTCATCCGACATTGCCAAGCTTGGGTTCTGTACGAGTTGACAGAACCGGTCATGTCTTTGGATAGCCGCTGGGGACAACTGCTTATGTTGCATCAATCCAACCTTTAAGAGTTGATCAAAGAGCTGGGATGGCTTCATCGGTAAGGGCGTGTACTGAGAGGGTTCTTTCCTCTCGAAGTTATGCGTACGGTTCGTCAGGTTTTGTGATGACGACTCTGGGGTTGTTGTGGAAACGGGCTGATAGTAGTTAGCGGGGGGAACAGGTGGTTTGTATTGATGTGTGGTGTTTGTTTGTTGTGCCCCCGCTATTGCTACTATAGTCGCCTTGGCCTTTTCTTTGTCTTTCTTAGTGTGTTAGTTTCTGAAGGCCAGGTATGCAGGGTCGTTACTGTTTTGGGCAGCTTCCTCTATGTTTTTTATTTGTTCAAATGCTTGATTTAGATTGCGCGCATTGAGGTAATACAGTTTGGACTTGAAGAAGTCATTGACAGCCCCTTTCAGAATCATGAGCAGATAGGTTTGAGAGATTGGGTCGTGCAACTCGTTGAGAGCTACGCTCCATCTCTGAATGAACTTCTGCACCGGTTCGAGCGGTGCCTGCTTGATCTGCATGAGGCTATCCAGTGTTGCTTCGGGTTTCAAGTTATACTTGAACCTGGTCACAAACTGGCGTAGAAGATCGTCTAGGGAAAGGATGGAATTCCTGGGCAAGGCCCGGTACCAGTCGAGTGCCCTTCCCGCGAGGGACATGGGGAATACTCGTAGTATGGAGTGGGGCCATGCCTGAAGGAGTGCGCACTCTAATCTGAACGTGATGAGGTGGGCGTTGGGGTCTGTCTCCCCGTTATACTTAGTCAGCGTTGGAAGGGGGACACCCTTGGGCAAAGTTAATGGCGGGACAGAGGAGCTGATAGGGTCATCATTGTAGAAGTCTACTACCTTCAGCTCCCCGTCAGCGATGGTTTTGACGCACTTTACCTCATCTGTTAATTCCTACATCAATTTTTTAGCGTCCGCCCAATCTTGGACGCTCGGTGAAGCTACAAGCTGGGGGTGCGGGGCTGCATACCAGCTAGATTGCTGGGTCACGGGTTGAAAAGCCAAAGGCTGGGTGATCGGTGGTTGTGCCTGTGGGTAGTTAACGATGGGCGGTGCTAAGGCTGAGACGTTAAGAGGAAAATGTTGTGGTTGTTGTTGTTGCTGCAGCTGGGACTGTGCTTGAGGAGCAGTGATCAGGGGGATTGCGTGGGGCGGGATGTGGTGATGGGGAATTTGATATGATGACGTCCCCCTTGATGGCCATTGTCCCGCTACGTTGTATGCGGGGACTCCTTGTTGGGTTGGGGCTGCTTGGGGAGCTGTATGCATCTAAATATGGGGTATGAAGTGAGCTAATGTAGACGCGGGGATCACATGCGGTATCCCAATCACGCGAGGTGGGAACGTTGGTCCCATGCCATCATGAGGAGGCGGTGCTTGTGAGGATGGGCCCGCAGCTGCATTAGGGGTAACTGTTAGAGGGAAGGTGTGAGGTTGGGGATCGCTCAGGGGCGGAATGTGTACGAGTGCTGGCATTTCCGGTGGTGGCATTTGAACCTGGGTGAATCTAGGGCGTTGTACGGGCAAGACTTCCCCTATCCTGGGGTGGAAAATGGGGTTCATTTGTGCTTGGGGGCTCAAGGTGTGGTATGAGTCTCCCTGCTCAGATTTGGCAGCGAACTCGTCTTCTTCCTCTGGCTGAGGCTCTAGTGCGGGTTGGTCCAATGACTAGCTCTTGTGCAGGAGGAGCTGAGTAAAGAGCTCCGAGAATTGTTCTGGAACGGGGATTACGTCATATGGGGAAGGGACGAACTAGTTTCTTCCCCTGTAAAAGAGTTCGAATTGTCTCTTTACTTCGATTTCAGCCCGATCCACTACCAGGTCGGCTTGTATCTTAATGCAGATGAAGTTATACTCGTCTTGGGTTATAACGTTAGCAGCTGGATCTCTCCCTTGTAACCTCAAAGACCGACGGGGTCCCATTGTGGATTGCCCTCCCAAATGTGGTGTGACAGACTGCTGGGCAGCCATGGTGTCTGAGATGTTAATGTCCTGGGTAGTGGCAGCAGTGGTGTTTACAGGGTTCATGATGATAGATTGTGTATGTAAAATAGTTACAGCGTAAGTGTGCAGCGTAGACGCTGGCGTAAGTGTGCAGCGTAGACGCTAGGGTATGTATGCAGCGTAGACGCTGGAAGGTTGACAGCGTAGACGCTGAGGAGCGTACTGTCAAAGTTGTTTAAGCGGAGGCCCTCCTTCTAGCACCAATTTCTGTACTGCCTGAAATCGTCGGTCCTCGGCTGGAAGGAAAAACAGAGACCGTGGGATCACAGGACGAGCACAGATGATCCTACCTTTGCCTGAGGGCGTGCTGGAATGCACGAAAGTAGGGTACCTTGGGTGGTCTACACACGGATCAGACAAGGATTTCCCCGAGCGTCACCGAAGTGTTATATGCTGGGTTATGCGTAAACAGTGTAGCGGGCGTAAAACAGAGCGAACAATGTGAACAGGGCGTAAACAAAACGTAAACGGCGTAACAATGTAAACAGCGTAGGCAGCGTAAAGCGTAAACAAAAATGTGAACAGCATAACAGCGTAAACTAGGCGTATACAGTATGCATAGTGTGAACAGGGCGTAGACAACGTAAAGCGTAAATAAGGCGTGTATAGTGTAAACAGTGTAAACAGGGCATAGATAGCGTAAACAGCGTAAATGTAAACTAGCGTAAGCAGAAACAGCGTGAACACAGCATAAACTGTAAACTGTAAACTGTATTATAGAATGGAAATGTGGTGCACCGGTCTAACATAGTTGTGGCTGAACACAAGGCGGACGTAAAGCCCCAGTGGGTGCAGGGAGACGGTTGGTTCGCACGGTAGGCGGAGCGTAGAGACTGTGCTCGACATACAGGACTTCCAGCGTAGAGGGTTTTAGACTCTGGTTTGCAGCGTAATTGCTCTGGGTCTGCTCTGGTAAATTTTTTTGCCCCTCTTGAAAATGCGGAAAACTGGGCTTTTTATAGGTGGGGTTTTATCGGGAAAATCGGGTTGGGAGACACATGGCGTGTCGACCGGGTGCGTACAATTTAGAAACATGGTATACGCTGGGCGTATACGCTACATCAGGTCGGCGTATACGCTGGGCATATACACCGGACTTGCTGGGCGTGTGAACTTGGGTGGATGCTAGCGTATACACTGGGCATATACGCTGATGGATGCTGGCGTATACGCCCAGCGTATACGCTGATGGATGTTGGCCGCCGACTTACTTCAATTCTTGCTCCTATTGCACCTGCTGAGTGTACTTGAGGCGTGTATGCTGGGTGTCTGGCGTATACGCTAGGCGTAGACGCTGGGCGTCTGGCGTATACGCTGGGCCTAGACGCTGGGCGTAGATGCTGACACAACACTTGGTAAAAACCAAGTCTTTCGATCCTCAAAATTACCATGTGCGACTTCAACTGTAGCCGACGTCGTCTGAGGGTCACAGGGATCTGCTTCTTGTCAGACAAGTGCCAAACTCAAAATTTTTGTGGTATTTCACATAGGTTTACCAACTCCATGTATTCTGTAAGGTCCTAGATCTGCAGGTCCCAATTCTTAACTTCCGCCTAGTGGAAAAATGCATATGTGTCTAGTATGGCCCGCCAATCAGTGTGTTGAGCACTGAGAGCATTGATGTGGGCCTTGGCCATATGAATCTCCTTCTTGATGATCTGTTTATACATCCCCACCTAGTCCAGAAAGTGCTCCTTTAGCTTTTCATGTCATTTAGCCTCATTCTGCCATGCACTTATTTTAATAGCCATCTTCTGACAAATGACACATACCTCCTTCATCAAGAGGGTTCGATTTTCCCTGGCTAAACGGTTCATGTCCTGGTTAGCCCTGACTAACTGTTCTCATAGCTGTTGAAAATGTTCTTTGATAACATTCTTTTATTTTTCCAAAAAGATCAACCGAAGGTTGTCAACAACCAATTGCTTATTTTCCTCTTGTAAGGCTTTGAGTGTCTTGGTATGCATGTAAGTTTGCATCTGTGCTGCAGAGGCATCCAAAATAGCCTTTTCTTTTTCTTCTACCACCTTCTTGTTCTCTGTTAGTAGTTTGGTCAGTTGCTTAGTTTTGAAAGTGTCCAGCTAGTCTGCAGGAACAAATTGCGAAGGATCCTGTTGTGCTGCTTGTAGGGCCATGAGCCTTTCTTGCAATTTTTTTGCCTCTTCTTTAGTGTGCTCGGCCCTCATCTTTATCAAGACTAGCTTCCACTTGGTGAAAATGAGGTTTGATTGAATTGCTGTAACATCCTGAGGGATGTCAAACAGGGACGTCATTACCTATCCTGTTTGTAGTAATCGATTAAGTACATCCTCATGTTTAGCAAGAGTCATTGAGGTTCCAGGTAGAGTTCGAGCATCCCATGCTACTGTAAGATCTACCAGTGGCACAACAGGTACATTGAAGGATTCCTTAATGTAGTCTGTGACCACTTCTATAGCTCCTGCTGCATCCTCGTGTTGCATGACCACCACCGTGGCCCCTTCACCAGTTTCTAATTGCACTTGAAAGGATGTAGCATTCCCTGAGATCTATTGTGACCAATTGCTCTCCACTCCTTATGTATGAATGGACAATTCATCCCTGGCATGATCCAAAGAAACCATGGGTTGTATGGCATCGTCGATGACGCGGAAGAGATTTGCATCATCATGACTTTCCCAATTGACTTTCTTAGCGATGGCCCTAAGATGGCTCATCGACAATCTGTAATCTTGTGGTGGAAGTGGTTGATCCTAGCCCATGCTAGGCCCCTACTTCTTGTTGTTGGCTGGGTCCTGTGCTTGGAAGTTGGCTAGGTCCTACAAGTTGAGTTACAGTTGGCTCTACCATATGTTCTTTTTCTTGTTTTGGTCCCAACGTCTCACCAGTGATTTTCCTTCTAGTTGGTGGCTTTAATAGTTTGGCATATGAAGCATTTGGGATTTTTAAAGGACATCATTGGTGTATCCTCTGATGCCAACATGTCTGTATAGCTTCCTAATAAGACAAGGGAAGGGCAATGCAAGCTTCCCCATCTTCCGTTCTTCAAACCGCCTTAGGATCTCCATAAAATATAGATGAGGTAGGTTAGCATTAATCTTTTCCATTAACACTACACATCCTCTTGTAGCATATGTTGAAATTCTTTTTAATCCCTTTGTAGGGAAGAGGTGATAAGTCCCTATTTTAAAATAGATCCTCTCTTTCGTTGTTAACTCTCCAAACGTCTTATTCTTCTTGCCATACGCCCTTTCCAACCAAACTCATTGCGCATTAGGGTCTGAGCAGGTCAACAACTGAGCAACCTTTGGCCCTATATTCAGAAGGTTTAATACTTTCGAAATGGCTTGAATAGAGAAATCCATAGTCACACCACAAATGTTGACCATGGTGCCTTGTTCCTTGTTGTGCCAAAATTGATACGTTTCTCCTAAGTACCAGGCACCGCTTTTAGAGAGGATAGGCCATAATGGGGACCCTTTGAGGTGATCCCTAATGACCTTTGGAGCAAATTCTATGAAAGATTCAAAATTTAATTCCACAATCACTATAGTGAATATGGACCTTTCATGGATAGCCTGAACACAATCTTGGGGCAATGTGAGATGTTGTTCCTATTCAGGCATTGCCGCAGCTCCTTCTTCTACCTGCCTTGATTGTACAGTAGCAGGGTCCTCCTAGTGGATACTAAATGATTGTTGCTCCTACTCTGCATGCTATCTGGTAGGAACTTGTCCTTCACCTCTCCTAGGTCATTTACTCCCACCTTGAGCAGGACCTTCCTATTGTCCACATTTCAAGGCCATCTACAATCACACGGGGTCTATCATTAGTAAGGTTGTTATCAAAGTTAGGTTATACCTTATTTCTTGTCATAATTGAATTGTTTTATCTCCATGTGATGTTAATTAAAATGCCCCCCAAAAGATTATAATAGTGAGTCCTCTTTGCTTAGGTGGTTTCCCAAATCTAGTTTCTAGGTATAACTAAGGGGATGAAATTGTTTTTGACACTTTTATCCTTAATTTTATAGCTAATTACCCTTGATAATGTCCTTTAGGTGATGAAAAATTCCAAAACATTTATGCACTATTCTGCATGTGCCCCTCACCCACAACTAAGCTAAACACTTCGGGTTCAAGTAGGGTCATATGGAATGAAAATCGGAGGACTAGTGAGAGAGATATAGGTACGAAAGCAAGGGATGCACAATCGCAAGTCATGGAGAGAAATTTGAAAAACTCCCCCATGTGAATAGTTGAAAATGATGGCAAGTAGGGCCGAGGGGGGGGGGTCACATATATATATATTTTTGTGAAGCGATATCGTGGCCTATCGATGTTAAGACACTATGGAATATATTGAATTTTTGAAGATTTTTCTGAAGTGAATGATGGAAACTAAGGGCATGTGGACAAGTGTTAAAGGGTTCCAAGGTAATTCAACTAGTTCTAAAGGCACGAATAATTATGATGGTGTGGAATGTATCAATAAGGAAGAGAAAAAGGCTAAGTGATGGTGCATAGGAATGTTCAAATTGGAGGGATAGTAATAAGGGAAGAATATTGTTGAAAATATGACAAGTGTAATAGATGGGGTGTGGAAGATGTGTTATGAGTGCAAATTACAAAAATTATGCAAGTGGGTCCTCCCCAAAGTAGGTTCCAACCTAGAATGCCCTTACGTAACCACACTTAAAAGTGTCTGTGGGCACTAGAAGGGTTGAATGTAATCCACACTGGTTCCACAAAATACACACATCTAAGTATCACTAGAATGAGGTAGAAATTCTATGCTACATGAGACACGAGCTACAATTACATGAACAGTGAGACGAAATGGGGTATAGAAGGGATTGTAGAGATTAGGACATGAGGTAACTAACCCAAGGCACAATGAATTCTACGTGTAAAGCATGATTAATATGTCATTAACCAATCTTTCCAAGATCAGGACCAAGTCCATTCCTCTGATCAGTGACACCACATTGTTTCATCCCATGATGAGCAAATTTGAGAGTATTATAACAACAAGGCATATGATCACTTGGTGTTTTGTTCAAGGGAGGAGTGAATTTTGCTTTGTGGCACCTTCTTTGTTTTTTTTTTTTGAATGCTGAATCTAGAGAAGCCACCAACCTTCAGGCATGGGTGCACGTCTTTCCAGTGGGACCCCCTAAAACAACATTGAATTTTTGAGTGCATTTTGATTACTCTTACTCCCATTTAGCATTAGATCTACAAGGATCTTAGTACAACCACGTTGCATGATAACTCTCACAGACATCACTAAAGAGAATCTACAAGTTCCCTTGATGTCACACCCTAATCATTCCCTCTTCATCCATCCTTCTTCATTCTGGGTACAATGAACACAAAATTAATTTTTAAGTTTTAAGAATGTTAAGAATATCACTGTACCCTTGAACAGAACCTCTTATTTGTAGAATGGATGAGTGGGTGTAATGGGCTCACTATCCAAATAATTGATCACTCGAGACTCGATAACATAGAACACACCTCAACCAATGAGCCACATGAGTGTTTTATTTGTAGATGAGATTACTTATAAAAAGATAAAAAGACAAAAAGACAAAAAGGTAGAACAGGAAATTAAAGAATGAAAAATTGGAAAATAAAAAATTGTAAAATTAAAGAAAATGAAAGATGTTTATTAATCCTACTTGTTATTAGAATGGGGGACATCCCTCATAACTAAATGGTTGAGCATGGAGAGGACTAATAAATGAAATATGAGGATCCTTGCATGTTGGAAATATTGAAACTTGGTCATACTTACCCCATTGGGATTCACACACATGATTATAGTAAGCATAGTGGGGAAATTTGTAAGATGTGGTTCTCGGATAAAGAGTTGACCCACTATGATACTTGAGACCGTAAGATGGCATGCAAGGATCGGGATGTCACCCTCCATGGTTGTATTCATTGGGCTGTATGGTTGTTGGAGTGTTAATTGGTGGCCCTGATGCAGTGACATGAGGTGTTGGGTTCGAAGAGAAGGATGCACCACAGTGTTGGACTTGTGTTGAGTTGGAGAATGCAGTGGCATTGGAACTGTGTTTTCCCTTCCTACGATCATGTCTAAAGAAGGGACACCTCTGATGTTGAGGCGGTCTCTCACTGCTTTTGGAAGTTGCAACACAAGTAATGTTCGTGGGTTGTGGCTATGGTGCAGACACTTCAGGAATAGTTGGTGGTGACATAAAAGGAGGGAAAGGATGAGAATGTTGAAAATTAGGAGAAGTGTAAGGTACACAAGGTGGTGGTTGTGCTGAGGACATGGGCTGATAGTATTGAGGAGAATGACAATGCGATGAGGTAGAGTATGTTGACCCAGTTGGGGAAACATGATATTGGACTAGATAAGCATTTGGATTCGGATAATATGAAGGATGTCTCCAATTTAGGGATGGCTTCCCCCACAACTGGGATTGTTGCCACTATGATCGATCACAATATCTCTGTATGAACTCTAGGTGTAACGTGCTTCCCCAATGCTCATATAAATGTAACAAGAGTGGGCATTGGCCTTTGGGGTGATCATACAGGAAAATGTTGCATTCATACATATGATTGGCAGTTGAGCTCTTATCTTCTTTATCCCTTCTTTCCAATTTTCTAATGACACTTTGTCCTGCTTCTTGGGTTGTCAAAACTCTATCTCTAATAATATTGATATATTCTTCATACTTTTCATGCATCCATTCCAACATCTTATTAATCTTTGCCTCAAATTCCTCTAATGATTTTTGTATTGGAAAAGATGATTCTTCGTCCTTTAGATAGGTTGATTTATCCTTTTTGTGATTATGGACCTCTGTTAAGTTGAGACTTTGGTCTTGTTGATGTTTTTCAACACTCTCCCATCTGGCCATTTCTCCTTCTTCTTTTGCTACCTGCTTAATAAGCTCTTGGAATTGATGGGTTCATAGTTCGTATAGTTGACCTTGGGCATACATCCCTAGGGTTTCTCTTGTTGCATCATGAAGGCCGTCAATGATATGGTACATTAGCCTTTCCTCGAAGAACTCATGACCTAGACAGTTGTTTAACAGTGCATAATATCTTTCTAAGGCCATGTTCAAGGGTTCATGTTATGCTTTTTTCCACTCTTGGATTTGTTTCCTCAAGGCTGACACTCTTGCATAGGTTTGATATCTTTTGTTAAAGAGTTCTACCATTGTTGGCCAACGCCATATTGAATTTTTTTTAATGATCTATACCATACTATTTCTTGGACGACGAGTGTTATGGAAAAGAGCTTGAGTTTCTGCCAACTGCTATCAATGTTGTTCCATGCACAAGTATCATAGAAGGCTCGTAAATGTTGTTGCAGATCTAAGTCATAGCCTCCTGAAAAATTGGGAAAGTTGTTTAAATCAAGCCTAGGTAGGTAGCTCTCTTTACGATGCCTATGGGAGATTCAAACAACTTCTTGTATTTGCATTAGGCTTGTAGTAGCTAGTAGGGGTTCATCATCATCGAGTAAGTTATGCTTTCATATATTGGGACAATGTTGCCTTCATTTATGTTTATAAGAAACCCACACCTTAGATTGCACACTCCAATCTTCATTGTCATATAATTCGTTGGTTCTCCAATGAATTACCTTACTAGATGTGGCATTATTGTAGTCTGATAGGAGAAGCATGGTTGTGAAATTGTGTGTGAATTTTTGTAATTTATTTCTTCCTAAAAAATATATCATTAATTCCTATACAGTGACCTTGTATGATATAACTAACCTAGATAACTAGCATCGTCCCTGGCAACGGCGCCAATGATGAGTGGCGAGGTACCCCTACACTCAACCATACGAATACGAGCATTCTCACACTCGATTCGGTCAAACTCCACAGACGGACTAGTTGTGGCACCTAGACACTTAAATGCTTGTGATTAAGTCGTACTCATTCCGCATTACTAGGAGATAAAGGTAGAGAAATATTAACTACAAAAGTAGTAAATAATAATAAAAATTAAATAATTAAGCTAAGTGGATGCTGCAATGATGAAGTAATCTCGATCTTTATTGCTGGTCATGTGCATGTCCAAGTATGTCACACTCGAATAAGGATGCCTTACAATTAGAATCATCACACTGCAGGAATGCACTGGGAGAAAAGGGTTGAGAGGAAAACTACTAAAAACTAAAGACTTAAGACTTCCAAGAACAACTCTGAAAACTCCAAAAACTACCTACCAGATCTATCTACCTCTTATTTATAGATGAGGAGACAGGCTGTGATATCGCGTATGCGATATCATGTGTGCGATATCGTAGCCAACAATTGATGACTCATCACTCTTGGAACGTCATCTTATAATTTAGTTTATGATTTTCTTGTAAGAGTTCCAAATAGAATTATAATCTCAGCTACAGATTTTGTACTAAAATCTAGTGAGAAAATGGACAAAGATAGAAGTTTTATGACCTTATTAGAAGAGAAGCTAAAATAGATAAAGCTAAAGATAATTTATTAAAAAGTGTTTCTCAAATTAAGATATGGTTTAATAGAAAGGCTTTAAAAAGAGATTTTAAGATTGGAAATCTTTTTTTTCTATAAAATATGAGAAAGAAAAATAATTAAGACAAGTCTTCAACCAAATGGAGGGGCTTGTTCCAAGTCAAGAGACAAATGTTAGAAGACACATACAAACTATCCACATTAAGCAAAATAGAATTGAAGCTTCTATTTAATGTTCTCTACATTAAGCACTACTTTGGACTACTACCCACAACATGATAGAGCTCAAAAATAGAGGGAGTTATAAATATGTACATAGTAATAGTTGGAAAAAATAAATTAGCTATAATAAAAGCTACAAGTGCATTGTAAAATTAAATGGGTTATAGTAGAAGTTATAATAAATGTGTTGTGGTAAATAAATAAGTTTTATTGGAAGAATGTAAGTTAGTTACATGAATAGCAAGAGATTTCAATAATTATAATTATATAAAGAGCAACATTTAACGAATGTTAACAAAGAAAATCAACTTTAGTTTTCACCAGCGTTAAGAGAGAAATTTAACTTGAATTTTCAATTTAGAGTGAGCTTGAAAAATGTTAGTTAAAAGGTCTTTTAAGGGATTTTTGTAAGACAATAGCTCATGGAACTTCCTATGACAACCCTTTCCTAACTTGGCTTTTAGAAGAAATCATCTTTCTTATCAGTGGTCGCTCTATTCACTCCAATATCTGGGGTGAATTCTACCAATGTGAGACAAACGTTGGACTTCAAGAAGAGCTTAATCATGTTGATTCTTGGGAAGAAGCTTTTGTTTCACAAGACATAGCGGAAATTAACTATGAGAAGCATCATAAGTCAGTAATAGAGAAGCTAGTTGAAAAAGGAAAGGAGATAGGTTTGGGTAATAATGTTGCAAAGGATAATGTGGAGGTTGAAGAAGTGGGAGCACTGATAAAACAAGAAAAAGAAAAGATTTGGTTAGAAAAGAAATTGAGTACAATAGAATCCAAGAGAAGAGGATTCCTAAGAGGATCATTTTAACCATTCTCTTCTCTTTTGCTAAGTAGCTTATGCTACAACATAACTTGTATAGTTTTCATTTTTATTTCTTAGGAATGAGGTTTTTATACCATCAAACCTTAAGTTCAATGGAAATTTTCCTACAAAAATATTTTTAGTTTTCTACTATAAAAAGCTTCAATTATTGTTGAATTTAGCTAGTATTTTTTAGTTTAAAATGGGGCTTGCATAAATTTCTTTAAGAATTTTAAGGAGGACAAGAAATGTTGGTGAATATTTAGCCATTTCATGGAGTAGACTTTATAAGGTTGTAGTGTCGAAATTAAATTATTATTGAAAATAAAGAAGAGCTATATACTAAAAGGATATTTTGTGTTAAAAGAAGAGAGGGTTCTTAAACTAAAGAGCTATGAAGGTATTAAAGCTTGAATGATAGTTTATGTTCCTTGAAGTGTTTCTAGATGCCCATGTAATAAGCTCGAAAAGATCTTTAGAATAATAGCTTTTGCTGATTATAAAATCTAGTTGAACCAACAAGCTTAACTAATTAGTTCAAAACAAAAGCTTCAATCCTAGTTCCTTTTTCACTCTAGTACATAAGCTATTATTCAATTAAATCCTAAAATTTCAAAAAGAACGAGATGAACTATGGTAAGGCTACTGGAAGTGAAAACTATTTTAGCCTTGATTAACCTTGTGAGAAACAAGCTTCGTTGTGCTCACTTTAAACCTAAGGCTTTCATTAACTATATTTTATTTTGCATTTGGTCCCACCATTAGCTCCTTACAATAAGAATCTGGGATCATGAAGGAAGAGAAGGCTTAGCAAAGATATTTTAGTTCTAAAAAAGAAAGGAAATGAAGCTTCATAAGCCATTATCAATGTATCTAGCTTATTAGGAGTGTTATGACCACAATGGCTTGAAGAATAGCTAAGTGCAAATATGTCAGCCTCACAAGCTATTTTGATCAAGCTTTGGCATAAGAAGTTTTGATAAATGATGAAAAGTATAAGCTACAATATTATGTGCAATAAGAAGCAAAAACATCTTGTAAGCTTTGTCGGGTTGGTCAGCTAAAGAGCTTTTGGATGTTCGTAGACTCTCATCTAGATGAGATTCATCCATTTAGGTGCTTAAAATCTCATCTTGATCTTCTGACACCACATCAACTTTGCTACATATTAGCTTTCCACATCATCTTCTCTCCACATTAGCATACTATCAAGCTTGTTCATAAGAATGATTTTCATCACTATAGATCCACTTTGCCGTGTGTCAAGCTACCATGTCAACATGTAGATTAAGCTTGTTTTTTTTTACTAGATGAAATTTTTTATCTTTGACACATCATCTTTTGTCCAGTTACCAAGATGTCAACATGACATTAGTAGTTCCACATCGACAACTAGAGGAATTGCATTTTTCATCTAGATGGATTTCACTTCATCTGCCACATCCATCTTCTACAAATGTTAGCATATGCCACATTAGCATCTTGTGCATGTCATCGAGAGGTGAAGTTAGCATACCACATTAGCATATGCCACATTAGCATAATTTTTATGCCACATTAGCTCATAGAAGCAGCTCGTGAAGTAGAAATTCAGCCCTACAAGGTCTCTTTGCCATGTCAGTAGTGCCTTGATGACTTTGCCACTTCAGTGTGCTAGCATGTTAGCTTTTTGAGTTAATTTGAAGGATGAAATTTCTTCTCTATAAACCAAATCTATTAGGGTTCCATGTCAGCATGACATTTGTAATGCCATGTTAGCATATAGATGAAGTGTCATTTTTCATTGAGATGAGTTCTACTACCTCTACCATGTTATCATGACATAATTAGTAACATTAGAAAAGCACCATGTTAGCTTGTAGAGCTATTTTGTGAGGGTGATTTCAAGCTCTATAAAATTGCTTTGCCACATCATCGTGCCATCAACATGTAGAGTTATTTTGTGAAGTTAACATTTAGTTTGATGAACTAGCTCTATCAACTTAGCACAATGCCACTTCATCACTACCATGTTAACACCCTACTACGTCAACACATAGAGCTCATTTGCGAGGCCACATTCCAACATCATTTAAGAGCACATGTGGCCTGGTCCATTGAATCAAATCATTAAAAAGCATGCTATTACAAGAAGTTACTCAGTGGTTAGAAATTAAATAGCTTTAAAACTAAATTCAATAAACCATTCTCTCTTAAGGAAATAGGTTATCATTGAAGGAGCTTAAAATGGAAAGGATTTGTAGGACAATTATCTAACGATCTATGTAAATAGGACATTTGGCAACTAAAGCTTTTGATTTCTAGGCTAGTTGTAACTAAACTTCCATAGTGGTTGTAACTAATTTTAATTTCCCATGATGTTCTAATTTTCCATGATCTTTGTAACTACCAAGAAGCCACTATAAGAAGGGCTTCAAGGGTTAACAAGAAGGGGGGTGTGGAGAATTCAGAAGACATATTTAAAAATAGTTGTAAGAATGGCTTGTGAATTACAACATTAGTTCAGTTGCTTTGTTTAAATCCTATGAGTTATTTTTCTTCTCATTTTGTCTTAGTTACTTAACTAATAGTTTAGATAGCATTGTTCTTGGCATTTAATTTTTGGATTTTCTAATTACTCTTCTAGCTTTATTTTCTTGCAATTCTAGACTTCTATTGGTGAGCCATGTAAGGGCTTATATTTTTCTTTGAAAAGCATATTCAGCAATTTAATAGTAATGTCTTTATGAAATTTCTTGTTCAAGTTTAGAGGGTCTAGAAACTCTTTGATATTTTGAGTTGACTTAAAATAACTTTAATTTTAAATTTTTTTCTTCATGTTCAATCTTGAAATTGTTATACCTTTTCTAATAGCTCTATTTTTTACAATTTTTTACATCTATTAAATAGCCATAGTGATGAGTGGCAAGGTACCCCTACACTCAACCATACGAATATGAGCATTACACACACGATCTAGTTGAACTCCAAGGACTAAGTGCTTACGCACCTTATGGAACACTTAAGGTTAATCATTCGTTGTCTTCCCAGACTTGTATTGTCACGGTTGTATGGTTAAGTAAGTCTAAGGCATATGATTTTTATGTATTTTATCTTTTTAAAGCCTATGCTAAGAGGTGAAGGATGAAGATACTAAGTGACTAACTTTAATTAACTAAGTTCTAATTTTCCTAGCATCAGTATCTATCCCCACTTACCGTACACACCCTAAACCAGTGCAACACTACTAGGATTACCAAACGCTATTCGTTACTAGGTTACCAAGCATAGCACACATGCTCAAAGTGGTCGTACTGAATGCACTTAACTAGGAGACTTAAGGATTGAGAGAGAATTAATTAACTAAGAATGCATTTAAACATTTAATAGTAATTAAGTACTATTTAGCTTAGTCCATGTACTGCAAGGTTTATCAGAAAGTTCGTCTTTATTGTCGTACATAATTGTGTGCTCAGGTAAAAATTGCTTGAATAAAGATCCATTCACTTTGAGACTCCTACTGCGGCACATGGAAATTATTCTATCTCTGGAATGGTAAAACTGCCAGATTTTAGCTAAGGTTCTAGATCTAGATGATGAAACAAGGGAAAGCTTCCTCTTATTTATAGACAAGGTGACGAGCTATGATATTGTGTACGTGATATCATAGGGGTGGATGCGATATTGCGGATACAATATCGTGGCCCATGTGATATCATGTCCCATCATACCCCCATGATTGAATGAAAACTCATCCTTGAGTTCCTTACAAAATATTGGGAAGGTATGGGATTATTGACTTGAATGATACTAATGGTGAATGGGGTAACATGTGAACAGATCATCATTACAAAACATGGCAAAATTTAGTGTTCATGACAACAAGAGTGAATACTATACATAATTGACATCCAACCTTATTTGGCAGCTTAGAGAGAAGAGAGAAGAGAGAGATAAAAGAAGAAGTCTACTGTTGTAGACGCCAAGATTACACTTTTTGTTGTCCATCCATAAGCGTGCCATCAATCTCATTCCTTGCATAACCACTTCAACACTAGTCCATTTCAAGTGTTTCCTCCAGGTCCAATCTATTGTTGTATGATTGCCATTTGCACACACACAACATAGTCTTGATATTAGCAAGGGTAAATGAATCACAATGTAGTTAATACCTTGCATCAGTGTAAGGTCCATTGGATGAGTTGTGATATGGCTAATGCGAATTTGGAGATATAATACTGGTGGCTACCTGAGGTGTAGGGTTTAGGAGAAAATCAAAAAAAATTGGACCAAAACCCCCATGACTGAGAGTGAACCTCCGATAGTGATAGAATGGAAAACGATAAGGAATAAGAAAGATGGAGAAAAAGAAACAATGACCACACCAATAAAATATATGTCAAAGATGGAAATGAACAAAATAAATGGTGATTGAGGAAATGTTTAAGGGAAAGAAATTAACGAATGTACCAAATAGGAATGCCAGTGGGTCCTCCCCAAAGTAGGCTCATGCCCTTAATGCCTTGACAATCCCACATTCAAAGAGTCTGTAGGCTCTAGGAATGTCATTTGGAAACAAGAGTTAAAGTCTTAACCACAAAATTTTACCAAAAAGAAAACAATGCATCGACCAAAATATAAACTACTGATACAACCGGCAATGAGGTGAAAAATGGATAAAGAAGGATGGAAAGAAGAGAATGGAATGGAGTCTCAAGAACAAGGTGGTGGATAGCCCCTTGTGTGTTAATGGTTAATGTGACTTAGTAAATCCCATTTCAAATCTAGCCTCAAACAATCCACATCTAGTGACTTTGCATTAATACATTTGGCCCATCCATCCACTTGAAGTAATAAAAATGTCTCCACCAAAGAGTCACCACCATTCTGACGAAACACAAAAGGAGAAGGTAGGAAGTAAGAAAGGGCCTTAGTTAGAGGGAACATTTTTATTTAGTTTCATAACTATTGCTTGTAGCCTAGATGATTATTCCGTCTAAGTGATGTGCTTTGAATTCTCATAATTTTTTTTTGTGTTTTGCGTGAGAACAACACCATGCAAAGACTTATTATTTTTATTAGCTCAGCTTCCTGATAATGGAGTAGCATCGGAATGGTACGAGACACTCAAGAAGAAAACATCCAAGCACCCAAGAGAATGGCTAGCACAAATGCATCAAGCTCCCCTTGAAGTCACACCCTTTTCAGTCCTTGAGTCCTTCCTTAGTTTGAGAAATGCTCAGTCATCGATTCGTTGATAGTTCGTGTTGTTTAAGGAAGGGAACTATACAGTTCCAAGCCAAGAGACACCATAGAAATTCATGGATGTATGGGTGACATGGACTCATTGCCTGTTATATCAAAAGAACCATATCTTAGCATCAACATCATAACTTAAAGGTAAAAACCAAACATTAGCAATCAATGGAATATAGTTCATACCACCATCAGGGGCACTTATTAGGTGATGAATAAAAAAAAATAAACAAACACACAAAGAAATAAAATAGTATAAATGATGTTGTAAAACAAAAATAAGAAAAGTTAAAGAAATTTTTAAAACATAAATGTGTAAAAAAAAACTTAAAAAGAAACTGAGGGCCTCAATTGATTAGCATAGGTGGCCATCTCCCCCATGACTGAGTTGGAAGGGAGAGATCCAAAATAATGAGCGAGGTCGTCCTCTCTCAAATGTGCTATGTGCATAGATAGTTCTAGGTTCATGATAAGGGTTGG
>MNCI01007673.1:339555-357862 GCA_015680685.1 Gnetum montanum | reverse complement strand
ACATGGAAATTATTCTATCTCTAGAATGGTAAAATTGCCAGAGTTTAGCTAAGGTTCTAGATCTAGATGATGAAACAAGGGAAAGCTACCTCTTATTTATAGATAAGGTGATGGGTTGCGATATCGTGTACTCAATATCGCAGGGGCAAACACGATATCGCAGCCCATGCGATATCATGTCCCATCACATGTAATAGCTTATATTTTCCTTTTACAAAGAATTTTGGGTAGTTAAACAAATGTCTTTTATGAAATTGCTTATTTATCCCTAAAGGTTTTGGAAAATTTCTAACACCTTGGGTTGAACTAGAATAGCTTTATTTCAAAGTGTTTCCTCATGTTCATTATATCTCACTTAAATGTTTGAGATTTCACACAAATATGCTTTCTATCTTCTGCTCTTTTAAAATCCATTTAATCTCACTTTATATCTATTTTTCTTGTAGAATTTTCTTTCTAGCGAAAACTAGGAATATATTTCTGCAGAATGGTGCTTACATTTTGGTGAAATTTTATTTTTTCAAGAAATGTACTATAGAGATTGTATAGACTAAGTAACTTGACAAAATAGAAATCTTTAATGACTCATAGTATTCAATAAGGTTAGTTGAATTTTTGTTATAATAGCTAGTTGCTATTTAATACACAAACCCAACAATTTCAACAATCATTATAGCAAATACACATTTACACTTAGTTTGCTCTATTAGCACTGTGTTTATTTGGAGGTATCTAGGCTTTGGTGTTTCCAAAGACCAGCAAACATCTAAACTCAAGTTTGAAGGAACACCTTCATTTACCATGATCCCAATCATGAGATTGAAGGAAACATTGATGGTCATAAATGGTCATCAACAATTATCATTATTCTCATCTAACATATAATTATTCAGAGTTTCTTGAAGATAAGGAACATCTAAATCCACTGGTAACATAGCCTTTGACCCATAGGTAAGCATGAAAGCAGTTTTAGTTTTAAAGGTTATCTAATTGACCCAAATGACATGAGTTAATTAGGTATGCCTATTGTGTTGGGATTTTCTAACCATGGTTTTAAGCAAATGGATGAGGAATTTATTGGTTAACTTATCTTGGCCATTAGATTGAGGGTAGTATGAGGATGAGAATGATGAGATGATTTGATATTACTCACAAAATTTGATGAGTTCTTTGCTCTTAAAATTTGGTCCATTATTATTGACAATGTGAAGTATAATGTCAAAGTGGATGATTATATGATCTAAGATAAATGATAGATGTAGTTTGAGGTTACAAACTTCAAGGGAATAGCTTCAATTCATTATTAAAATACTAGTAAAAGAGGGAGAACTGATTTTAAAAGTCTGAAGCTCTTGTGATGGAACATAAATGAGTAGATCATGACATTGACATGTGTCACAAATCTTACCTATTTTGAATGCATCCCTAGATATTGTATATCATCAATGATCTAGTAAAATAATGTAAGCTACAAGAGATCATGATCCTAAGTGACCATCACATATATCTAAATGTATTTGTGCTAGGAGCATTTATGCTTTTTCATGACTTAAATAACGTAGAAAGATACTTGATGTGGAAATATGATAGAAAATACCCTAGAGCACTTATGGGGGATGTCCTTTTGTGATGTTGGTAAATGTTCATGAATTTCTTTAGTTTGTAAGTATTAGTAATGTTCATATTTTTCTAAGTTAAATAAGTTTGCATGTTTTATATCTACAAGAGTTATTGATGCTTCTTATATTGAGTGAGTTAAATGATCTTTAAGAAATGTAGGATTTGCAAGAAGAATAAAAGTAGCTAAAACATTAGCAAGCATATTTTTTGAGTGATGAATATGCATGAGTAAACATTCATTAATTAAGAAACTAGATTTTTGGTTAAGTTAAATAAGTTTGAAGATGTTCAACCTAGTAAGTGAATTCATTGTTAAATTAGGGTATGATTAGTTAAGAATAACCATAAATGAAAAGCCTCTTAAATACTAGTTGGAGTGTTAACAGTAGACCTCGATTAAGATCCTTATATTCAACTACATTATTAATGCATGAAAAATTAAATTTATAAGCTTAATAAATAATATCTATATCTTGGCAATGAAGAACATAAGTTGCATTGGAACATTGAGTTATATGGATGACATCAAAATATAAGTATAAGGTGAATTCCTGATGTGTCAACATTGTAGTTGGAAGAGGAATTATTTCTTTGTTACTTGGTTCCTCTGGTAGAGGTTAAGTTATGACTATAGAAAGTTTTAATAGTTGGGCTGATCTAAGAAGGTTCACTATAGCTTAAACTTTGATAAAATGTTAAATAGATCAAACTTAGTGAGGATTTTTTTGCATTCGTTGTAATCATAAGAATTGAAAACAATAGATTATAAGATGTTGTCTTGAAAGATCATGTGAACTTTTGATACCAATAACTAGTATCTCCATTTATTAAGGATAAATATAAGATCAAAGCAAGATTTTTTGTGTTCATGTATTACATTTCATAACTAGAGAAGAAGTGAGAGTTGTAGTAGATAGAAAGGTCTAAACCATAGTTGAGGCATTGGCAAATCATTGATGTAGTAGAGTGATTAGAATTGGAAGAATAAAGATGAAAAGAAACATTGAATTAAGGAGGTTGAAGGACTAGAATGTTGTGGAGATCATGCTTAATCACATCAAAGGGCTATTAAAACTTTGAGTTCTAACTAAAATTAGTTGATTTGTGAAGAATATGAGAAAGTGAATAAAATTGATTAGTAAGATTGCATATGAAATGATGAATGGATTGAAGTATATGATGCAAGATGCACATGTCTTTTAGGCACCTAGATAGTGGGAGGGTTATGATTATCCTCATCTTGTTGAGGTCTATTGTGATACCACTGGTTGAAATTAAGAATCCTAGATCTACACTAAATAGACACTTTTTGAGGTTAACTTAGAGATTATACTTGTTGCATCAAGCTAAGACTATGTCTAAATTAATTAGATGATTTGTGCCTATGATGGACTTCATAGTAAGAACATACACATAATTGTTTATAGTTTTGAACATCATTTTACCAAATATAAGGATCATGACTTTTTAGTATATTGCTTCAGTGCTCTTAAGTCTAAAAGACATATTTGTGTAGCAAAAGGTTTCCCATGGGATGATGAATGTGGTGAAACTTTGATTCTTGGAATTAATTTGAATTTACTTTGATGTAAAAAGTCATCCATAAAACTAAATAAAGCATACCCTTCCATTTTGTGTATAATTTAATCAATGTTGGACAATAGGAAATTATTTTTTTAGTGTTACTTTGTTAAGATCACAAAAATTGATACATATTCTAATCAATTCATTTTTCTTAGGAACAATGACCATGTTGGATACCTAATCTAAATAGTCTATGGGGTCTATGAAACCTACATTGTAGAGCTTTGTGATTTCATCTTTAATGAAAAAGGATAATTCAAGTTTGAGGTTTTTAGGCTTTTTATTTGAAAACTTTGAAACTCTCCTTAAAAATGATATTATGTCATTCCAAAGTTGGATATAAACCTAGCATGTCATCATAGCCATAGATAAATATGATATAGTTTTTTTCTAAGTGTTTCTAAGATGGATTCCTTGATCTTTTCAGGCTATTTTACCCTTTTTTAAAGGATATTTTTCTTATTTTAGTGATTAGTGATGATTAATTCTACAAGTAGACTATTAGTTAGGACTCTCTTGTGATCCAAGAAAGTAAGGTTAGCTTGAGAAATTAAATGTTTCTCAATGATGTTGGATATCAGAGGATAGACTTTAGGGATATAAGGGATCTAAGAGAGATGCATTGATTAAATCCTTGTTGAGGGGCATAGTGGCTTGGTTGTTGATGAGTGGCGAGGTACCCCTACACTCAACCATATAAATACAAGTGTTCACACATTATCGTAGTTTGCTATCTTCCCACCTAAACTAGTATTTTCCTTGTCACATATGGTTTAGTGGAGACTGAGGTGTATGATGTGGTCCTAGACTAGTTCTACTCCTAGAGGTAATGGAAAGTAACTTTGATTAAGCTAAGAGGGAATGAACGAAAAGAATCTAAGCTAGCCTAAGTGTGATGAGCATCCATCCTTAATCATTCGTACACATCTTTGACCTCGTGTATTACTTCTGGGATTACCAAGCATGTATTACTTGAGCGCTCCTAGATACACTACTAGGTTACCAAGTAGTCACACTTAAATGCTTATGATTAAGTCGTACTCATTTCACATTTAATAACAGGGATAGTAAATGAATGGTAAGAATTATTAATTAGGAAAATAATAAATAACAATAATAGTAAGAAATTGAGACTAAGTGAATGCTACAATGATGAAGTAATCTTAATCTTTATTATTAGTCATGTGCGTGTCCAAGTACGTCATACTTGAATAAAGGTTCCATACAATTACAATCATCACACTGGGGGCATGCACTAGGGAAAGATTTGAGATGAACTAAAAATGACAAAAAAGACTCTAATCTAACTCTAGCTTCTAACACTAAACTAACTCTTTCTTGTGTGTCCAAATGTGGTATTTATAGGCTTACATAGGAACCATGATATTGCATATTTGATATTGTTAGCTAGGCCATGATATCGTGTACCTAATATCGTGGATCCAATATCGTAGGTATGATATTGGAGCCTAACAAATCATGGTTCATCATACCCCCACAACTGAATGAAAACTTGTCCTCGAGTCAAATAAAATGAGAGCAAGCCCAATTGATTACATAGTGGATAGGTATGGTATTATTGACTGACTAGAAATTTATTCATGCCATAGTGGAGAATTGCATATGAAAAAATTGGGACACAGACCCAAAATTATAGAATTTATTAGAACTCATGTGGTTCTTGGTGGTGGTGGTTCCTCCATGGGTCTCTTCCCCTTGTCTTGTGCTCCAAGTTTTGGAAGTTGATGACTCTAAAGGAGTGCCTGGAGCTTTTCCTCTTTGGTTCAGGGGTCATGTGCCATCCATGCTTATGGTCCAATGTTTGATGGAGTTAGCACCTCCCATGGACATGGTAGTTGTGGGAACATCTTGTTGGCCTTGACATACCAAGCCATAAACAACCATGATTCCTCTTCATAAGCTTTGGCTTTGTCCTTGTATTCCTAATAATCCGTAAGTTGTCGAGCCAATTCTACCAGAACATCCTTTTGTCCCTAGTAGCTATCCTTGACCACCTCTAATTTAGAATTTCCACTGCTAATTTCTATAGCATCTTCTTGTGCTCAAAAAATTCTATTTCATACTTCACATAGGTGGTTGCAACTTGTTTCTCTAGCTTTATTCTTAGGCATCTTGCTGTTAACATGGCTAAGTTGGCATATTGCAAGTTTGCCAATTCCATGTACTCCATAAGATCTTGTATCTATAGGTCTCAACTTTTGAGTTTTGCTTGGTGGGAAAATGCATAGGTATCCAATCTAGCTATCAGTTAGCATTTTGAGCACCAAGAGTATTGATATAGGCCTTGGCCATATGAATTTCTTTTTCAACTACTTGCTTGTACATACCCACCTAGTCCCTGAAGTGTTCTTTCAACTTTCCATGTCACTTGACCTTATTTTGCCACATGCATATTTCAATTGTTTTCTTTTCATGGATTTTGTGCACCTTGTCCATTGAAAGGGTTCGATTTTCTCTGGCCAAGTGATTTATGTCCTAGTTGACCTTGACTAATTGTTCTTGCAACTGCTGAAAATTTTCTTCAAGAACCTTCTTTTTTTTTCATAATGGTCAATTGAAGATTGTCTATGGGAAGCAATTTATTCTTCTCTTGCAAGGCCTTGAGTGCTTTGGCATGCGCATATGTCTACGCTTGTGCCTTGGAAGCATCCCAATTGGCCTTCCCTTTTTCCTCTACCACTTTCTTATTTTTTGCCAACAAGTTAGTAAGTTGCTCTATCCTAAAAGACTCTAGTTGGTCTATGGGGATAAATCAAGATGGGTCCCACTATGCAACTTACAGGGTGACAAGCCTCTCTTGGAGTCTTTCCAACTCCACCTCTACATGCTCTTCCCTGATCTTTGCCATGAACAACTTTCCTTTGGTGGAGATGAGGTCTGATTGAGTTGCTGTGACATTTTATGGAATGTCAAACAAGGATGTCATCACTTATCCTATCTGCAGCAACCAATCGAGAACACCCTCATGCTCCGCAAGAGTCATCGAGGGATCGGCCAAAGTCTGAGCATCACGTGCTCTTGTAAATTTTGCTGGTGGCATAACAAGGACATTGAATGATTCCTTTATGTGATTTGTGACCACTTCTATGGCTTCCACTACATCTTGGTGTTGCATGAACATGACTATGGCACCTTCACTAGTTTCCAATCGCACTTGAAAGGATGCAGCATTTCCTAAGATCTGTTGCAACCAGTGTGATCCCCTTCCTCCTGTTTGGATTGACACCTCAACCTATGTGTAATCAATGGAGATTGTGGAATTCACGGTGTCATTGATGACCTGGAAGAGATTGGCATCATCACGACTTCCCCAGCTGACTATCTTAACGATGGCCCTGAGATGGCTCATCGATGGTCTATAATCCTGCGACAATGGTGGTGGTTGGTCTTGTTGGCATGTGTTGGGCCTTGCTTCTTGTTGTTAATTGGGCATTATGCTTGGGAGTTGGCTAGGCCTTAAGTTTGAGTTGCAGTGGGTCCCATCGTTTGCTCTTATTCTGGCTCCAATGTCTCACAAGTACTTTTTCTTGGGGTTGGTGGCTTCAACAATTTAGCAAATGAAGCATTTTCGGCTTTTCTAGCGACATCATTGGTGTACCCCATAATTCCAGCATGCTGACACAACTTCTTGATGAGATAGGGGAAGGGAAATGCGAACTTCCCTATCTTGCATTCCTCAAACCGCCTCAGAATCTCCGTGAGATACAGATGGGGTAGGTTAGCATTAACCTTGCCCATTAATATAGCACTTCCTCTAGTCGCATATATGGAGATTTTGTTCAATCCTTTCATGGGGAAGATGTGATAAGTATTGATCTTGAAATAGATCTTGTCCTCTAGGGTCAACTCTCCATATGCCTTGTCTTCCTTGCCGTACATCTTTTTCAACCAAAATTTTCATGCATCAGCATTAGAGCAAGTGGGTAGGTGAGCAACTTTTTGTCCTGTATTCAGAAGATTTAACTCTTCCAAAATGGTTTTGGCAGAGACATCTATAGAAACACCACCAATATCAACTATGGTGCCTTCTTCTTTATTGTGCCAAAATTAGTACATCTCTCCCAAGTACCAAGCACCACTTTCCGAGATGATAAGCCATAATGGGGACCCTTTGAGTTGGTCCCTGACTACTTCACGAGCAAACTCAATGAAAGGTCCAAAGTTGAGTTCCATGATCATGGTTGTTGGTGTGGACCTTTTGTGGATTACCTGAACACATTTCGGGGACAACGTGAGATGTTGTCCCTATTCAAGTAATTTAGCAGCTCCTCTTTTAGCCTGTCCCAATTGCATAGTAACAGGAGGCTCTTGATGGATGCTGAATGATTGTGCCTCCTATTCTGTACATTCCTTGGGAGACACTTGGCCTCTGTCTCTCCTTGGTCATTTGGTCACACCTTGGGAGGGTCATCCTTACTATCCATGTTTAGGGGCCATCTGCAATCACACGAGGCTGACTATTAGTAAGGTTATTTACAAAATGTGACTTATGCCCTTACTTCTTGCCTTTAATGAATTTGTATTTTTATTTCATGTGATCCAGAGTTAGGAAATTTTACGAAAATGTCCCCTAAAAGTTTTGATATTAGGCCCAATTTGATTAGGTGACTCCAAAAATTAATTCTCATGGTATGAGTGAAGAGAGAAAATTGATTTGGCAATGTGTTTAATAGTTTCTATGGTCATTTTCCCTTTATGATATCCTTCAGCTGATGATAAATTTTTGAAAAATTATGTGCAACTTGGAGTGTACCCTTCCCCCATGACTAAGCTAAACACTCTAGGTTCACAGAGGTTCAATTAAAATGGGAATCAAAGTGTTAACAAGCAAGTTATGGATGTTTGAACTATAGGTGCACAAGATAGCAAGTTTGTGGAAGAAAATTTGAACTCCCCTCACATGATAGTGTACAATGAGGTTAACATGCATAGGGGGTACATATATATATATATTTTATGGATGCTATATCACATACCCAATAGCGTGGACCCAATATAGCATTGGACCCAATATTGGGTACCCGATATCAAGGCCTATTAAAAATAGGGTTAACGAATTTCTAAATTTCCAAGGCCAAAAATGAAGGATTTCAGGGTAATTGGAAAGGTCCAAGGTAACATTGAATAGATGGGGAGGCATAAAAAGTATAATGGGGTAGAATCTAATAATGAAATTCATGAATAGAATGAGGAAAAAAGGACATGTTATGATGCATAGGAATGTTGGAATTAAAAGGATGATAAAGGAAAGAATAAATTTGGCAATGAAGTACTTGGAGGGTATAAAATGATGTGGTGGTGATGTGATCCAAGTGTAAATTACAAAGGTTATCCCAAAGCAGGTTCCTACCTATGATGTTGTTACGTAACCACCCTGAAAATGTTTGTAGGCACTAGAAGGGTGAAATGTAATCCACACCAGTTGCACAAAACACACACATGTAGATACCACCATGATGATATATGAATTCATTGAANAAACACACACATGTAGATACCACCATGATGATATATGAATTCATTGATACATAAGACATGAGTCACAAATACATGAACAATGAGATGAAGCAAATTGTAGAGAGTGGGACATGACGTAACTAACCCAGGGCATAATGAATCTTGAGTGTAGGACGTGATTAATGTGTCATTAGCCTATCGCTCCAAAATCAAAACCAAGTCCATTCCTTCGATTAGTGACATTGCATTGCTTCATCCAATGATGGAAAACTATAAGAGCACCATGATAGTAAGGTGTACGATCACTTGGCATTTTGGCCAAGGAGGAGTGATTTGGAATTTCTATGTGGCACACATGGTTTTTTTTAATGCTTAATCCAGAGAAGTTGCCTACCTTCAAGCATGGGTGCATGTATTTTCAGTGGAAGCCCCTAGAATAGCATTGGGTTTCTTGAGTGAGTGCCTTTATTTCACTTACTCCCATTTTTCGTTAGATCTACAAGGATCTTAGTACACCTAGGTTGCATGATAACTTCAACAGATGTTACCAAAGAGAATCCACAAGTCCCCTTGATATCACACCATGACCAGTCCCTCTTAGTCCATCATTTTTGGCTCTAGGCATAATGAGCACAAAATTAATTTAAGTTTTAATGATGTTAAGAATATCATCGGACCCAGAGTAGAACCTCTTATTAACAGAATGGATTGGTGGATGTGATGGGCTTGTTGTCCAAATAATTAGTCACCTGAGACTTGATAGCATAGAACAACACCTCAACCAATGAGTCACATGAGTGTTTTATTCATAGATGAGATTAACCATAAAAAGAAAAAATAATAAATAAAAAGATGAACCAACCAATAAAATGATAAAACAAAAAATTGAAAGATGAAAAACTAGAAAACAAAAAATTGTAAAATTAAAGAAAAGAAAAAACATTTATTAATTCTATTTGTTAGAATGGGGGATGTCCCCCATAACTAAACTTTGGATCATAGTGAGAATTAATAAATAGAAGGGTTGGATCCATGCGTTTCGAAAATATTGGGACTTGGTCATATCTAAACAATTTGGGTGTCTTTTGATGTGGTGGTTGGAATGTACCCAAATTGGGGTGCACACACTGTATTAAAGTTGACATAGTAGGGCAAGTTAGAAGATGAGTTTATTTGATATAGAATTGACCCACTATGGCACCCTTGACTGTAAGATGGTATGCAAGGATCGATATGTCTTCCTACGTGGCTATATTCATTGAGCCACATAGTTTTTGGAGTGTTGATTGGTGGCCCAGAAAAGGTAACACGAGGTGTTGGGTTCGAAGAGAAAGATGTACCACAATGTTGAACTTGTGCTGAGTTGAAGGATGCAGTGGGCTCAGAACTGTGTTGTCCCTTTCTACAGTCATGTCTAAAGAAAGGATGCTTTCGACGTTGTGAAGGATTCCCACTGTGGTTGATAATAGCAGCACGAGTAACATTTGTGGGTTTGTGCTATGGTGCAAAACCTTCTGGTACTACTGGTGGTGATGTAGAAGGAGATGAAGGATGAGAATATTGAGAGTAAGGAGAAGCATATGGAACATGAGGTGGTGATCTTATTGGAAAGGACATGGGTTGATAGTACTTAGGAGAATAATAACAATGTGGTGAGATAGAAGATGTTGACCCGGTTGGGGAAACATAATGTTGAACCTGATAAGCACTTAGGTTTGGATGATATGAAGGGTGTGACCAATTTAAGGGTGGCCTCCCTCACGACTAGGATTTTTGCCACTGTGAACATAGTATTTTTGTACGAACTCTGGATGTAACATTCTTCCCCAATGCTCATGTAAATTGTGACAAGATTGGACATTAACCTTTGGAATGATTGTATAGGAAAATGTTACATTGATACATATGATTAGCAATTGAGTTCTTATTCTCTTCAACCCTTCTCTCTGATTGTCTAAGGGTGTTCTATCCTGCTTCTTGGTTCATCATGGTTCTACCTCTAATAGTGTTGGTATATTCTCCACATATTTCATGTATCCATTCCATCATCTTATTAACCTTTGCCTCAATTTCTTCCAGTGATTGTAGTATTGGAAAAGATGATTCCACCTCCTTAAGGTGAGTTGATTTCTAATCTTCATGATTATGGACTTTTGCTAATCACAGATTTTGATCCTGTTGAGAGCTTTCAACATTCTTCCACTTAGCCATTTCTCCTTCTTCTTTTGCTACCTACTTAATAAGCTCTTGGAATTGATGGGTTCATAGCTCATATAGTTGACCTGGGGCATACATCCCTAGGGTCTCCCTTGTCTCATTGTAGAGCCCATCAATGATGTGGTACATTAGCCTTTCCTTAGAAAACCCATGGCTTGGGCATTTGTTTAACAAAGAGTAATAGCTTTCTAAGTCCATGTCTAAGGGTTCATGTTGCGCTTGTTTCCACTCTTGGATTTGTCTCCTTAAGGTTGACACTCTTAAATAGGTTTGATATCTTTCATTGAAGAGTTCTACCATTGTCAGCCAACATCAAATTGATTTTGGTCTTAAGGACCTATACCATACTTTTGCTTGGCCAATGAGTGTTCGAGGAAAGAGCTTAATTTTTTACCACCCATTATCAATATAGTTCCATACATAGGCATCATGGAAGTCTTGTAAATGATGTTGCGGATTTAAATCATAGCCTCCTAAAAACTTGGAAAAGTTGTTTAAAGCAAGCCTGGGTAGACGACTTTTCTTGTGATGCCTACAGGATATTCAAACAACCTCTTGTATATGCATTAGGCTCTTAGTGGACAGCAGGGGTTCATCATCACTAGGTAGGTTATGAATTTATGAGTTGGGGTGATGTTGTCTTTGTTTATGTACATAGGAGACCCCTGCATCAAATTGAGTACTCCAAACTTTATCTTTATCATCATATAATTCATTGGTTCTCCAATGAATTACTTTACTGGTTATTGTGTTATCATAGTCTTGTGAGAGAGACATTGTTATGAATTTGTGTGTGCCTTATTTACAACTACTTCTTTCTGAAAGATATATCATCAAGGCTTCGTTACAGTGATCTTGGATGATGCAACTAACCTAAATAACTAGCACTGTCCTCGACAATGACACCAATGATGAGTGGCGAGGTACCCCTACACTCAACCATATGGATACGAGCATTCATGCACAATCCGGTTGAACTTTGCAGACAAGCTAGTTGTGGTATCTAGATAGTTACACATTGATCATAGTTCGTTGTCTTCCCACCTGGACTAGTATTTTCTTTTTCACATATGGTTTAGTCCAGAGTGAGGTGTATGATGTGGTCCTAAACTAGTGCTACTCTTAGAGGCAATGGAAAGTAACTTTGATTAAGCTAAGAGGGAATGAGCAAAGAGAATCTAAGCTAGCCTAAGTGCGATGAGCATTTGTCCTTAATCATTCATATACATCTTGGACCTCATGTACTACTTCTAGGATTACCAAGTGTGTATTACTTGAGCACTCCTAGATATGCTATTGGGTTACCAATTAGTCACACTTAAATTCTCGTGATTAAGTCTTACTCATTCTGCATTTAATAACAGGGATAGTAAATGAACGGTAAGAAATATTAATTAGGAAAACAATAAATAACAATAACAATAAGAAATTGAGACTAAGTGAATACTGCAACGATGAAGTAATCTTGATCTTTATTGCTGGTCATGTGCATGTCCAAGTACGTCACACTCAAATAAAGGTTTCATAAAATTACAATCATCACACTATGGGCATGCACTGGGGAAAGAGTTGAGATGAACTAAAAATGACAAAAAGACTCTAATCTAACTCTAACTTCTAACACTAAACTAACTCTTTCCTGTGTGCCCAAATGTGGTATTTATAGGCTTACACAAGAACCATGATATCGCGTATCCGATATCATTAGCCAGGCTATGATATCGCGTACCCAATATCGTGGATCTAATATCATGTGTCCGATATTGAAGCTTGACAAATGATTGTCCATCAGTTGTGAGATCCATCCAAGGTAAGGGGTTTATGTTGTAGGTGGAGGATGACACGGTCCATGGCCTACAAGTATAGGGAGAAAGGATAATCATATGGACAAAAGAACAAAAATCCCAAAGTTAAAAAATTTACAAGTATATTTACAATTTGGTATTAGGAAAGTTAGAAAATTTTTGTATTTTTGACTTTAAAAGTTAATTTTAAGATACAATTTTGAATTTGAAGATGTACATGGGTCATGTTAGTAAGGTAGGATAAGTTCCAAGGCATCTTGGGATCTCGTTGGGGTGTTTTGAGGTTGTGGCCTAATGATCAAAATGGAGACTAATATAGTGATGTGGATTCTAAATTAACATCCCCTGGAGATGCATAGCCCCATGTTAGTGTAGGGTGGGGACTCTTAGGCTCACGTCAAGGAAAGGAAAAAAAGAAGAGTAAAAAATTTTCCATGAAATGTATATATACATTTCAAAAATCTAAATTTTCAACTGTATTCTTGATTACTCCACTACTATTTTACTCAATTGGCTTCTACTTTCTCCACCTATTATGACTAATATTCATAAGATACTATTATTTCTAAGTTTTAGAAAAGCAGCATGTTGGCTATATATGTTATAGATAGTCAAATAATTTTTGGTTCTAACATCCCTTATTCTTGGTGTAGTGTATTAGGTTAGGAATTTTTTAAACAAAATATGCTAAAATACAACCTTATTATTATGGAAATTTTATCAAATAAATTTAAATATTATTATAATTATAGAAATTGTTAGGCAAACAAAGTAATATATTTATTTTCTTTTTATATTTTACAAAAGTATTTAACTCTATTGTGATAAAATAATTATGGAGTAGACTTATCAAACTTAAAGGTTATTCTAGTTTACTCAATGTTATTCAAAATTTATACAAGAAATAATTTTAAAATTAATAGCTAAAAAAACCACCTAATCTTATCAATTTTAGAGTAATAGAGGAGTAAGGCAAGGTAGTAGTCTTTCACCAAATTTTTTTTATTAATTTTATTGATGAAATAGAAGTGTGGATTAAAGAGGTATCTATAAATCATGCTATTAAAGTGGATCAGTCATGGATATAAGTTTCAATCTTTGCAGATGATGTAGCACTAATAGTAAATTTAAAAATAGGATTAAAAGCAATGTTGCATTAGCTACAAAAATATTGTGAACATACAAAAGTGAAAGTGAATGTTAATAAAAAATATTCTAATTTGTAGAACTAATAATAAAGAATACACAAACTTAAATTGTGGATACATATAGATATTTGGAAGTAGAGTGCTCTTAAAATTATAAGTGAAAGCATTATGTATTACAACAAGTTGTAAATAGTTGGAAGGCTCTCTATGCAATGAAGAACAAATGTAGCAATCATGATTGTTGGAATTGAACAATTTGAAAATAATTTTACAAACCACATTGCCTTATGAATGTTTGATATGCAGCCCAAGTCTTGATTAAGAATCATAGAAAAAAATTGAAAAACTTCAAAAATAATTGGAATTGAATAATTTGAAAATAATTGTACAAACTACATTGACTAAGAATTCTTGTTAGATGAATTCAAGATGAAAACTCAAGTTCCATATGTAATACATTTATTAGGAGTTAATTTGTTACCATTGGAAGTTGAAGAAATGTATTAATTCTTAACATTCTACTTGAGTAATAAGATTAACAATGATATCTCAAGAGATATCATCCAAAAATCTCAAAAATAAGGGTGGTTTCATATAGAATGATTATGGTTACACAAATATAGTATTGATAATATTGATGAAATACTAACTTTAAAATAACTTTGAGACACAAATACAAATAAAGTTTCAATTTTACTAGCAAAATGTTAGAGGTGAAAAACATGATGAAGCAAAATATCTACATGTAACAATTCCAATGTTCATGATAGAACTAATTAGTAGAGTAAGAATGGGATCACGTCATCTCTAAGTTGAAACTAGAAGATTGAACATCGAGCAACATGATAATAGAGTATATTGATTGTGTTTGCTACAAGTGGTAGAAGATCATAAACATGCATTATTAGCATATTGTGAAATAGATTTCTTTGAAAGAAAATGAAAAATCTCTAATTAATCTTTACATGAGCTAGTTAAGCTCCCAGTATTAGTTATAAGGAATTATATAGAAGGGATGTTTATGTTACATGAATATTGGACACATTTACTATAATCAGGATTTATTTTATTTGTTGATAGATCCTTTAGGTCTATTCAAACATTATAAAAATATCAGTATTAATATCAATATAAATATAACTTAATGATTATAATTTTTTTAAAGAATATAAAATAATTATTTGCAAAATTAGTGATAATGTAAATAGAGAATTTTTGGGTTGTATATATATGTATATATTATTTTAAATAATTTTTATGAGTTTAAACTATAAAATTCGCTTTGAAAAATAACTCAATTAGAATAAAGAAGGCAATTTCTATGTGCAACATAGTTTACTCTACGATGAAAATAAAACAAAAATTTGTAAAGTCATCTAACTTCATTTAAGTAAACTTGGCTTACAATCTTTTGTTTCTTTCCATGTTTAAAAATCTTAAATTGAATCCACTAAAAATAGTATAGATTAAATAAAAAATTAATATTAAATATATAAAGCTAGCATGCATAAATTCAATCTACTTTTGAAAGCCCTCATGAAAAAATGGCTATGCTAATTGTAGATGATTCTTTTGTCGTTAAAGTTTCATTACGCTTGGAAAAGATTGTGTTCATCCAAGTTAGTGAGAATAATTTATTTATGTTGATAATACTTTTTTATTAATAAGTATTATTATTTCATGCACAAATTTATCAAAAGAGCATAAAAATTCTTGAACCTGAAAAACTAATAAATTTGCAATGACTCACCATGCATTATGGTATACAAATATAATGAGACCTTTTTTTACTTTCATCCATTGAAACTACAGGGATCTATCATACTTATTTTAAAATTCCTTGTTATCTAATAGAATTGAACTTGTTACCTAGAATTACCTATCCTAAGACTCTTACCACTAAGGTAACACCTCATTGTATTTACTAGTCCTTTAAAGACCTTTGAAGAATTCACATCTTTAGGGACCTCATTGTATTTATTAGTTCTTTAGGGACCTTTTAAGAATTTTTGTTATACCTAAGTAAATCTTCACAACATGTTTGATATTTCAAAATGGATTAGATATTAAAAATAAACTTTATGCTATAGTAGACAATAGATGTATCTTTTTTCATGGTGATAAATAAGTCATGCATTTATTTTTTCAATGCTAGTTTTCACATGCTTATAAATACTATAACTTTTTTCTTTCTTTCTAAGCTCTTACCTAAATGGCAATTTGTTGTAATATCCTTATTGTGTTTTAAAAATCATCTTATTAGTGTTCTTTCATAATCTACAAAGTGTCAAATGGTAATATTTTTTACTAACATAAAAAATTTAATTGTAAATTCCTAACTTATTTGTGTATTTTAAAGGCTTATCTCATGCCCCTTTTCTAAGAAAATTTCTCCAAATTTAGGGTTTTTAAAACATGAAATAAATTGACTATAGTTACATCCAAAAACATATTGACAATGTCTCTTATTGTATCTAAAAAAATAATATTATAAGTATTCATACATAATCCATGAACTGCTAGATGCTAATATTTTTATCAATATAAAAAAAATCAATGCTAAATTATTAACTTATTTGTATATTTCAAAGGTTTACATCTAGCGCTTTTTCCAAGTAAAGTGCTTCAAATTTGGATTTGTTGAAAAATAACATAATTTGACATATTACCAACATGATACATTAGAATTACAAAGAAATATAATGATACATCAAGTGTGACTTGAACGGATAACCTCTTACTTAACAAAACATTGAGCTAATTACTTGAGCCACCTATCACTTACTAGTACTCCAAATTTTATGGGATGGGGGTTGTGGTGTTGGAACCAAAAAATATTATTAATAATAAACAAAAAATTTATAGTACATCATGTGCTTAATACTAACTGTAAAACATTTAAAACCTAAAAAAAAAAACATTTCAATTTTAGGATGTCTACTTGACTATACAATCTTACAAATAATGCTTTCAAAAATTAAGAGGAGGAAATTAATAGTTAGTAGGGATGATGTTCCTATTTCTAAAAATAATTATATGACTTTCAACATCTATACTTTAAATTAAAATAACACAAGTATTCAATGTAGCAATAGAAAACTTTGGTAAATACCAACATTTGTTGAATTCTAACTTACTTTTTGAAAATAGATGTAATGTAGTTTAAATTGGATGACTTAGAAAATTATGTAATACTAATTTTTTCCTATGAATGCATATGCAAATAGAAAGTATTTTTTACGGCTTATAAAAATTACTAGAAAAAAGTAGATTTTAACCTTTATTACTTCATCCAAGTTTTTATCTAAAATAAGAAAATTTTTGAGTAGATATAAGAGAAATTATCTATGATCATAGGGTCAAAAAGGTTGTATGGAAGTCTTGATCAATTAATAACCTTATGATTGCCCTTGCAAAATATAATGCAAGCCTAGTTTGTAATTAACATAATTCCTCTAGGACAAAAAATTCTTATTTCAGAAGGTGAACTTATCAAGGTGGGCCAACCACTAATAAATAACCATGATGTTAATGTTACTAGCTTTATTTTTAGGTAGTGAAAGAAAATCTACCTGAGATGTCATTCAAATTTTAATCAAATTGAAAATCTTTAATTTCTTGCATTTTGAATTAATGTTATGTAAGTATCAATGATTTTACTTTTTATTTCATTGTTGCATGTAAGAGTTGGTTAATACTTTATAATTCCTATCTACTTCTTTGATGGTCTTATTGTCACATCCCATTCCCAAATGTCTTAGCAAACATCAAATATACATTATATTAGACATTATGCATAAGAAGATAATGCAACAAATGTCAAATATGTGTAACATTTGACATTATGTGTAATGAAAATAATAGGGAAAATACAAAAGGAAAATGAAAAGAATATTTTATTAATGTGAAATATTTTATTTGAGACATGCTCTAAGTGTTCCTTGGGATTATCTTCTTTTAGCATCTATTTCTTAGAGGTTATCCATCACTACCATGATGGTTAGACCTATCACTGACAAGAAGGAATGGCTAGTTCTCTTTTTGTGTTGCTTCACCTGGCACTTATTACTTGCCCTTACTAGCTCTGCAACTCCATATTGATATGATCTCTAATGCATGGGTATAAATACCTTAGGAAAAACCCTCAAAGGTCACCTCATGAGACATGCTCATTATTACAACACTCCCTTTTGGGTCTTGATGACACGCGACATGGACTGTGCTGTGATATCGCGTACGCAATATCGCAGCTGCCGCGATATCGCGTCTTCCCCTGCGATATCGCGGTCCACCGCCATATCTATAAATAAGAGGCGACACTCCCTTCATTTCCCAATCCTGGCTAGAAGTAGCGAAGCTCTGGCAGATTGATCACTCCAGAGTTAGAATTTTTCCCATGCGCCTGCAGTAGGAGTCCTAGAGTGAACGGCTCTTTATTCGAGCAGCTTGTAACCT
>MNCI01007673.1:289184-330632 GCA_015680685.1 Gnetum montanum | reverse complement strand
GTAAGTGGGAACGGATGCTGACGCTAGTTAACTTAGACTTAGGACATTAGTTAGAGTTAGCTTAGTTTCTCAACCCTTTCCTCTGATAGCATAGAAGATAAACCGAAAAATGCCAAAAAAATCACATACCTCAGACTTGCTTAACCATACACCGTGACACTTACAAGCAAGCCTGGGAAGACAACGAATGATTAACCCTAAGTGTTTCTTGTGGTGTTAAGGCATTTAGTCTGCGGAGTTTGACCGGATCGCGTGTGCACGCTCATATTCGTATGGTTGAGTGTAGGGGTACCTCGCCACTCATCAGGTCTTAATTACAACTTGCCCTTTTGATTCTTGTTACGATAAAAATAATGTTAGTTATGAAGAGACATCATCTTCATTATGTAGTAGCATCATTTGGGAATGAGGATGTGACACCTATAGTTCATTTTCTATCATTAACATTGTTTTTGTACTTATCTTGTTGTAACTAATTTAAATCCATTATTGTCTTTGTATGAAATCAAAGTATTTTTCATTTAAATGATAATATTAATTATTTTATCTAAGCATTGGGCATGAAAATTTAAGTAGAATATGATAACTAACAAAGTAAATGTATTACATTGCTAAGAGATTATGAAATGTTAAAGTTAATTCTAAGTTGACAATAAATGTTTTATATCATTTTATTCTATTTTAATAAAGTATTGTTGTTAGCTTTTCTTAAGTTATAGGACCTAAGTTCAAGCTTGCATGTAGCCACTTAAAAGAGGTTAGGCTTTTTCTCATCCATTGATTCTTCTAGGACCTCATCTTGGAAGGATGAGCATTTAGCTTTTGGATAATAGTCCTTCACTAATGTTAACTTAAGTATTTTTATACTTAGTCAATACAAAACTTTCATAGAACTTAAAAAGAACATTATAGTGTATCAAATTAATTATGACTTGTAAACCATAATTTATATCATATAACCAACTCTTTACTATCTTTGGCTAAGTGTATACTAAGTTGGAAATTAGTGGTAACAAGTGAGTGTCATAGCAAAATTATTATATAGCCATTTCTAAAGATTGTCTTTAAAATTTAATTTTACATAATGGGAAAAACTTAAATAAAGTAATAAAATAAAGTTGTAATAGATAGATTAAAGAAATTTGAAAACTTTACTTCATATTTAAAATAGTAAATATTTAAACATAAATTAAATCAAGAAAAAACTATATGCAAACTACAACCACTGCAAATTCAATGAAAATCAACCCTAAATAACTCAATTTACACCTAGTAAATCATATGTAACTTTAAAAGGGACGTGTTCATGGATTTGAGCATTTAAAATATATGAATGTATTTTATAACAAAAACTCCAAAATATAGGCATATTAGCATCAATTTTCAATGCTAAATATATATGTATTTGTATTTTATAAACTTTAGTAATTCATGAAAACATGTGAAAAAGGTTTGCACTTTCAAAGTAAAGTTTAAAATATCATAGGATTTTTTATTGTAAGATAAATTTTAACTTTATAAATAATGAGCAACTATAATTTACAAGCATTGTAGTATTTTTGCACAACTATTCTTCCTTAATCTTATAGGAAACACCTCCATGAATTAAGTGTTGGAATACTTAATTTAAGATCACAAATGATATTTGATTTAATATAGCATTCACTAGGTCAATGATAATGATATGATGGGATACAAATCTACAATTGAATGTGGACTTAGCCTATCATACATGAATTAGGAATGATAGGGAAATAATAAAATTTTAGGTATAAATGTTAAAATTAACTAAGTATTTACTGCTTAAAAATAAACTAAGTATGAAATGAACTATGAGAGATAGAATATTATCTAAATATAGAAACACAAATAGAAGAGCATAAAAATTTTGAAATATAGAAAGCTTAATCTAGGAAAAAGGGTTTAGGTACCCTTTCCAAACATATAAAAATGCTTTATTACGAAAAAATAAGTGTTCACCTCCTGTGGAGGGCTAAACTACAAGTGCTAGTGAAAAATGTAAGTGGAATAAAACTATTGATAAAATCCCAATTTGTAAGAAAAATATGATCTTGAAGAATGGAATTGAACCTTTAGAGGATAATTATAAGGATGGGATAGTTTCAAATGATGTCTAGAATCAATTTGGAATCAAAATAGGGTTGTGTTGGCTAAGTGTCCAGGGATTGATGTTGGAGTTGTAAAACTTCTAACTCTAGAAATTGACATTGATGCTGAAAAATTCTAAGGATAAGATGTTGATGCTAATGCTACTTGATTGATGTTGATGTTGTATTAGCATTAGTTCTAGAGCTATGGGAGGTATTGTAATGGTTGTGGAATAGATGGAATATTCTTAGATATCTAATGTTCATGCTCTTGATCTCCTAAAATCTTTAAAAGTGCTTTTGATTTCAAGATACTAACTTGAATTTGGAATTTAAGGTCATATTTATAGCCCTAGGGTTTCCATATTCAACTTCCAAGTAAATTGAAGTTTTCTTAAAGTTCATTTGAACTTCAAATTTCACAAGTGTGACCTTCAAACATGGTAAGACTAGGAATTTGATTAGGTGATGCTGATGTTGACACTTATAAAACAATTCTAATTTTAATGAGATTATGGTTTCAAGCCTCTAGGACCTTTTTTGACACCTGAATTGTTGTTAAATCATTTTGAGATGATGCCAAGGAGCTTGTGAGGCTAGGAGATGATGTTCACTGTAGAGTTTGATTGTTAAAGGTGTTAAGGTGTTAACAGTAATATTGATATTGGAATTAGTATTAGCATCAACTAGGAAGTTAGAGAAATTTTCTAACATTTTTCTAAGCTAATATTCCAAGTCTTTGTGATGTCAAAAATGAAGCCAAAATGAGCCATAATGATGTTTGCAAGACATTGAGGAGCCTATGAACCATGATAATGCTACTAAATAGCAAACTTGAATATGTTCGAATAGGATGATACAATCATGATAATGTTGATGCTAACACTAACATTCGCATTAGAGTTACCTACATAAGATAGAAAATGTTTGCCTCTTGTTCACCAAGATTTCTCTTAACTTGCCCAAACAGTGTTGAAATTGGTGTTGACTAGTCACTAGAAAACCTAGGAAGTTAGGATTAAAGTAGAAATGTAGGTGAGATGTGTCAAAAATGTGGTGGAAAACATGTGAATAGTATTGATGTTGATGTTGATGTTAGCATCAACATTAGTCAATACTTGGAAAAATTTTGATCTTTAGGGTCTTAAGGTCAAATTACCAAAATGCTGAAATTTGATACTTGTGATGTTGAAAGTGCCTTAGACAAGCCATTTTGGGTTCTATAGGGTCTAATTTAAGACCAAAATGTAGTTTTGGTGTAGGTGACATGGACAAGATGGTCTAGGACCACAACTAATAGAGGAGTAGTGGTCGAAGAGTGATGTTGATATAGAATCCATATCACTTGTAATACTTAGAGAATTTTTGGTTCTTAAACTTTTATAGGATCACAAAAAATGGAGTTGATAAGATGGGTTATGAGCTGAAATGGTCCTTGAAGGTTTCTAGGAGCTAGAGATATGTCTCATAATGATATTTTTTAGTATTTTAATTCTTAAGCTTAGGTAAGAGAATGTTAAAATCACACTTAGTCTCTATCACTAGTGAATCAAAAAAGTGAATATAACATTATCCCCTCTTGGTAGATGCTATTGAGGTATGAAAGAAAAATCCATTAAGAAGACAATAGATAGATAAATTAATGTACCTATAAGACAAAGGTAGAAAGAAAGAAATGGTAGAAAAGGTGAATGTTAAGCCATGGAAAGTGCTATTCTAGAGGAGGACATAACTAGATCCTACATATAAGTTGACCAAAAAGATGTCATTAATGATGTTCATACCTTATTCCAGTTATTCTTTCAACAAGTCTTTATCAAGATGGAGTAGATTCATTTAATCCTCACTAATGTGTTAGTAAGAGAATATGGAATAAGATACGAAAGTAAAATTAGAGGAAAAGAAAGAAATATGATAGAGGGAAGATGAAATATAGATTTGAAAAAAATAAGAAAACAATAAAACCTAGGGATAAATACAGGACATCACCTATACACAAAGATAAGATGCTATGTTACAAAAGCAAGGCATGTCTAGTTCCCATTCTCTAATGATTTTTGATGCTAATAAATTGATAAATTAATGAATTTTCTCTCTATTCCACATAAAGTTAAGATACTGTCACATGGAGTAAAAATAATAGAACACTCATTGCTCTATGCATGAGGTAGATTTTTAATGAACATCCTCTTCATAATGTATTGATAAGAAGAAATGTTAGTAGAATGGAATAAGAAGAGATTAGGGTAGATAGATGAGATTGCATAAGGAAGATGAAAGAAAAATTGCAGAAACTTAAGAAAGCAAGAGAAAGAGAGAAAAAACAAGATAAAAAAGAAATTGAAAATAAAGCAATAAAACCTAGATAAAGTAAGTAAGAGGGTCAAAAAAACTTGTTGTATATATCTCTATTTTTTTTTACATTAAATGTAGTATCACCTGAGGTAAGCTCTATTCATAGGATTGAGGTATTGATTCTTGTTTTTAGTCTACTTAGTAATATGCTTCATTACCAATGATTTTGAGAATGATGAAGATACCTTGCTAGTTTGGAGAGAATATAGAATTTTTAACATTAGGGAAATGTCCTAGAACAAGATCATCTTCCTTGATTTCCCTCAGTCTAACATGCTTTTCATGATGATGGTGCATAGCTTCTTAATGATTCTAAATGTTGGTTGTTGCTTGCTTATGATTTTCTTCTCAGATGTTTAGATTGACATAATGCATGTTGTAATTATTCCCATATAACATCCAATTTTTCAAAGCTATTCAAAGAGAAGACAATCTAAATTCACCAGAAACATAGCGTCTAACCCATAACTAAGAATGAAAGGGGTTTAACAAGTTACATTTTTAAAGATGATTTGATAGACCCAAAGGGCATGAGTTAATTGGGTATGTTTGTTATGTTGGGATTTGTCTACCATGGTTTTGAACAAATGGATGAAGGATTTATTGGTTAACTCATCTTGGTGATTAGATTGATGGTAGTATGGTGATGAGAATGACTAGATGATTTTATATTAATTAGAGAATTTGATAAGTTCTTTGCTCTTAAAATGGAATCCATTATCAGTGACAATGTGGAGGAATGCTAAAGTGGATGATAATATGATCTAAGATGAAATGATAGATGTACTTGGAGGTTGTAGAATTTAAGGGAATAGCTTCAACTCACTTAGTAAATTTCTCTGTAGCTATTAAAATAAATTAATAACTAGTAGAATTGATGAAACCAATGAGATCCAGCCTTTACTTCTATAAGAGTTATATGATTTCAAAATTTCTAAGCTCTTGTAATAAAATATAAAGGAGCAGAGCATGATGTTGACATGTGTCACAAATTTTAACTATTGTGTATGCATCCTTAGACATCATAGATCATAAATGATATAGTAAAACAAGGTGAGCTATAAGAGATTGTAATCCTAAGTAACTTCCACATAGATCTAAATATACTTATTCTAGAACCATTTATGCTTCGCCATAACTTAGATAATGTAGAAGGATGTCTGATGTAAGAATATGATATAAAATACCAAGCTCAATAATATAATAGTACCTAGAATAATTATGGAGGGAATCCTTTTGTGATGTTAATAAATGTTTGAGAGTTTTCTAGTTTACAAGTATTATATAATGTCTTAGTATTATTCATCTTCTTCTAAGTTAAATAAGCCTACATGTTGTGTATCTGTAAGAGTCATTGGTGTTTCTTGTGTTGAGTGAGTTAAATTATCTTTAAGAAAATAGCGTCAACAAGTAGCTAAAGCATCCACAAGCATTCTTTTGAGTGATGAATATGTATGAGCAAACATTCATCAAATTGAGAAACTAGATTTTCAACTAAGTTAAAATAATTCTAATGATGTTTAGCCTTGCAAGTGTATTTTTTGTTAGCTTGGTGTGTGATTAATTGAAATTCATCACAAATGAAAAGTCTCTTAATTTGTAGTTTGAGTGTTAAGAGTCGATATTGATAAAGACATTCATATTCAAGTACATTAGTACTGCTTGAAAAATTAAACTTATAGGTTTGATAAATATGATCCATACCTTGGCAATAAAGAACACAAGCTTCATTGGAATCTTGATTTGTATGAATTCCATCAAAATATGAGTACGAGTCAAAATCCTTGTATGTCAATGTTATAGTTGAAAAAGGGATTATTTCTTTCTCACTTGATTTCTTAGGTAGAGGTTGAATTGTGATTGAATAGGATTCTGATAGTAGGGTTGATGTAAGACTGTCCACTATAGCTTGACCTTTGATAAAATGTTGGGCAAGGTAGGATAGATCAAACTTAGTGAAGAGTGTTTTCCATTTTACCATACAGTTGTTATCATAAGGATTGAAAAAAATATATTGTAAGATATTATATTAGCATATCATATGAACTTTTACCCCTAATAAGTAGTGTCTTAATTTCTTAAGGGTAAATACAAGGTTGAAGTAAGATTTTTTAGTGTTCATGTATTACATTTGATAATTAGATAAGGAGTAAGAGATGTAGTAGATAGGAAGATTCATGCCATGTTTATGTCATTGAAAAAGCATGGTTGCAATAGAGTGATTAGAATTAAAAAGTGATGAGCAACGAGGTACCCCTACGCCTAACCATACGAATCACAAAGCGTTCATGGGTGATTTGGTCGAATTTCATGGACTTTATCATTTCCAATGCACTAGTCCTTTAGGAAGTGAATCATGCCTTAAGGTTAATTATTGTCTTTCAAATTACACTTGTGATGCACATTGGTATGGTTAAGTGTAATTGAGGCATCTGATTTTTATCATTTTATGTTTCATAGTTTCATGTTCAAAAATGTAGATAAAAGGAATTGGATTAACTAAACTAAATTAACTAGCATTTAACTATTCCTAACATAAGCATTTGATCCCACTTTTTGTACATGTCTTGAACCCACATATTCACTACTAGGTGACCAAGCGCTATGCTACTAGGTGTACCAAGCAATAATACTATTGGGATTACCAAGTGAATACATGTTACACTCAAAGAGGTTGTACTTATGTATGTAATTTATCTAGCTTAACTGCTTCATTAATGCAATAACTAAAAAATATTTAATAACTAATGAAAAACATTTAATAAATAATTAAAAACATTGATTGAAATAGCTAATCTATCCAAAGTGCTACAAGGTTTATTAGAAAGCTTGTCTTTATTGCCACACACACTATCATGCTTAGGTATAACAATGCTCGAATAAAGATTCGTACACTCAATGACTTCTGCTACAGGCACTTAGGGAAAATATTGTAACTTTCAAATGAAAAAACTATAAGAGCTTTACTGCAACTAAAATCTCTAATTACCATAAATGTCACTGTAGGTACATATTTATAGCCAAAAACCAACACTGTGTCAATGGGGCCTTATCAACGCATGGTAAGATGCATCGACTAGGCCTTGTCGACGAGGCCTAGTTGACAAGGCCTCGTTGACGCAGCCAACTAAACATGACTCATCATACCCCCATGACTAAATGAAAACTTGTCCTTGAGTTCTTTGACAAAATTGGGAAGGTATGGGATTATCGACTGATTTTTCTTTAAACAAAACAAACTGACTAACTTGACAGAAAATGGAGTGCCTAGGTATATGGATCAACACATTATAAAAAATTACAATGTTGGGGATAGAGAATTGAACACCATGACACAACTCTTCAAAACTAGATAGCATGTTTCTTAATGTTGTGAGGCTATTGAAGAAGATCAGATGATCCTAGGTGGTGGTGGTTCCTAAGGCTCTGGGGGACCTTCATCGATCTCATGCATGGGTAGTGGTCAAGGTGGCTATAGTTGTCTTGGTACTACTACAACTTCAGGTGTGAGGTAGAAAGCATCCAGTAGTGATTTCATTTTCTCCTCCTTACTCTTAGGATTGTGCACCATCCTTGTAGCTTCACCAATGTGGGTTAAAACGGGCACATCCCAAGGACATGAGATTGCTGGAAATAACTCCTTCGCATTGATGAACTAGGCAAAAAACTGTTTGCATTCAATGTTAAATGCCTTGATTGTGTCTTTTAGCTCTTGGTGGTCATTCATCTTCTTGGCTAGGTTCTCAATGATTGATTGTTGATCTTTGAACGATGCTCTAAGAATTTCAAGTTTAGCATTTGCAGTCTCAAGCTTCTACTTGGTGTCTTTGTGGTGCTTGAAATTTGCCTCATATAACAGATATGAGCTAGCCAGTTGATTCTCTAACTCTAACCATGGTTTTTTGATAGTTAGCATTACTAGATTTTCATATTAGAGGTTGGCCAAGTCCATATATTCTATCATATCTTCAATTTGTAATTCCTTTAAGTGGATCTCTGCTTTGTTGTCGGCATTGATCCCATCAATGATGGATTGCCATATTTTTCTTCCTTGTTGAAGTTGCTGGAGGCCTTCATTCAATTTTTCCTTTGACATTTAAATTTTTTTCTCATTAACTTCCTTTTGCAAGCCAACTTTGTCTCTATAGTGATTCTTCACTTTTTCAAACTTAAGGGCCTCATTCTTCCAAGTAGCAATTTTGATGGTAGACTTCTAGTGCAAGGTGCCTACTTCTTCCGTTGATAGGTTTCAATTTTCTCTGGTCAATGTTCTTAGTTTAGTGTTCACACTAGCAAGTTGCTACTACTATTGATGAATAAATTCCTGCATTTGATCCTGTTGTGCATCAACATTTTGCAGGCAATAATTCTATGTGGTTAGAGTTTCATTCTCCTGGTGCATCTAGTTCAAGTCCTTTTGAATTCAATATGTTTTGTATTTAGCTATGGATTATTTAAAGATGGCTATTACTACCTCCTCCTTAGCCTTTCAAAATCGTTCTTGAAGCTGTTTGAAAGCTTTATCTCTTGTTACTGTTGGGTTGAGGATTGCAAGATCCACAAGTTGGGCACATAGTTCAACAACTTCTATGGCCAAGCATTGATTTTGTTCTTGGGTTGTTTCAAGTTGCCCTTGTAGAATAATGCATCTACCCCTTATTTTTAGCAGCTCTATCTGGGTTGCAATGATGTCTTCTAAAAGATCAAAGATGTCTAAAGTCAGTTACCTGGTTCCCACCAGTCCTTCTAGCAACTTTTCATGCTAGGCTACATCTATTGTGGATGTCTGCATGTCTTGAAGTGTAGATACATCTAGTACAGATGCCATAGATACATTTAATACTTTAGCAACATTATTAGCAACCAATTTATCTATTGTCTCCTATCCATGGTGTTGCATCATCAAGATAGTTGCCCCTTCGCCTTCCTTCAAATGCATTGAGAAGGTGACAACATTCCTAGACATTTCTGGGAATAAATGGTGTTACCATAATGACATTGTCACCTCCTAAGCATTGGGATTTGACCTAGCAGGTAGCTACATTCATTCGGCAGAGAAGATTGGACCACCCGTCTCTGTCTAGCTAACTATTCAGGCCACCTCATTAAGATGACTCATGGCTAGCTAATACACAAATGGATATACCCCACTCATTCCTGCACATTTCTCTTGTTAGCTCAAGAGCTACTCTCAGATTTTGCATAGACACTAAATGGTTGTGTGGGAATTTGGTGTTATTTCTTGAATGGGTGGTGGTGGCAACTACTCCTCTTCTTAGGTCATTACTGGCATTTTATCTTTCATAATCTTAGATCATGATGCTAATGGAGCATGCCTGATGGTATCATTGGAGTAGTGAATAATGTTTACCTTTTTGCAAAGTTTCCTAATGAGGCACGAAAAGGGTAGGGTCTTCCTTCCATGTTTGTTTTCTTTAAAGCACTTCTCAATTTCTAAGTAGATCAACTATGGAAGCTTGATGGAAAACTTTTTCTTAGAGTGGTGCATGCTTGGGTGGAGAAGGTAGTCACCTTGCTTGGCCTCATTGTTGGGTTGAGGTGATAGGCCATAATTTTCAAATAAATTTTCTCTACCAGTGTGAGTGCATCATACTCTTTATGGTCAATCCCATAGCATTATTGGGTCCACTTCCTCTTGGCCTTAGGATAACTTTTCATGGATAGTTCTACTAGCTGTGTTTTGATATTGGGCAACCTAAGTGCCTATGCGATAGCGTCTATTGAGTAGAACACTTGAATGTCCTTGATTTTTACAATGGACCCCATCCATCGGCTACTCCAAAATAGATATGTCTCTCCCATGTACCATTTTCCATTGGATTTGATCACTGGCCACATGGGAGAGGCTTGTAGTTGTGTCTTGATATCCTCTAGAGCTTTCTCCATAAAAAGGCCCAAATTTGATCTCTTGAAGAACATATCATTGAACTTCTTAGGACCTGATGATATTAAGGCAAGCTTGAGTCAAAGTGAACTTAAGCCTTAGTGCTAGTCCAAGCACTTTTCCTCATTATGATTGTTCTATAGGCACTTCTTCTTTCAGAATCTATTGGATAGATTCCACTTCGGGCTCCTCTTGAAGAGGTCCCATTGCATGGGTTAGCTCTGGTAGTTCTTGGACTTATTCTTGCTGGTCCCTTCTAGTTCTAGGTTGCTTCTCCCATGGTTGCGAGGGTTCTTCTTCCTATGGGCACTTGTATTTTGGTGCCATTTGTAATCACAATAAGACCATGGGTTAGTGATTTTTGTGTAACATAAAGCAATTGGGATACCTTTATCTCTTAAGGATAGTTAAACTTGGCCAAGTTGTGATTATGGTTGATTTAATTACTCCAATTATCATTTTATTTTATGTATTATCATTAATAAATCATCTTGGAGGTTTTTGGAAGGGTTAACTTTTGAAATAATTGATGTTTATAGGTTATTAAAGTTATTAACCCTTGGGGAAGTTAGAAAAAAATTCCAGAAAAAATTTTCATCAATTTTTGATCAAAAACCTTAAGATTTGTGGTCCCCATGATAAAGATCTTACCTCTGGTAAGTGTAGGACTGAAAAATGAAGTGATTTTGACAAGAGGTTGGGAAGTTATGAGCTATGGAAGATTTTGGACTCTAAAAAATTACAAAAGCTCCCCCATGTGTCATGAGCAAATGATAAAAAAAATTCCTAAGTGCTCGATGGTATATATATGATGTAAGCACTATGTCGATGAGGCCTCATCGATGGGGCCTTGTCGATGCAGCTGGCTACATCAACGAGGCCTCATTGATGCAGCTATTGACCACCATTGACTACCATTGACTTTGTTTCGAATAAAGTATGTTTGATACTTATCATGAAATAGCTCTGGAATTGTACTTCATTGCCTTATAGATTCTAGTTTTAGGTATTGGTACTAGCATTACCTTTCTTAATAAGTATCTTTGGGAATAGCTTCAACTTTGCCATTCATTCTCAATATTCTACAAGGTGTAGGCATCATTGAAAGCTTGTAAATAATATTGTGCATTAACATTGTACCCTCCTTTAAACTTAGAAATATTATTTATGTCTATTTGTTTGATTTGATTGTTCCTTTGATGTTTGGTTTGAATGTATACCACCTACCTAATATTAATCATGCTTCTTGTAGAAAGTAAGAATTAATTATAATCATCTTGTTCATCACGATTACTATCATGATCATGCCTCCTTTTATGTCTATTGCTATGCCTTCCTCCATATTTGTTCCTTATTTCTTAATCACATCCACCATTTCTACCTTTCTATCTATTATGATCCCTTCAATCAACTCTAGTAGGTCATGTATTATTTTCCCTTCTCTCCTAGTCATGTTTACTATCATTAGAGCTTAAAAATGATGAGAATGAGAAAGATTGAGAACTAGAAGAGTTATGATAGTTTGTTCTCCTTCAATGATTCTTTTGGTTATCTTTGATTAGTTTACTAGAAGACCTAGGTATGGAGGTCCTCCTTGTGTTGAGTCCTACCCTCCCTTTTCCTTGGTTACTAGCCAAGATTGAACATAACCATGAATTTGTCATGTCATCTACAAAAAGAGAGAGAAAATTTTGACAATGCAATCTACTAGATTGATAATCAGATAATCAATGTTCTCATTTTCATATTGTAATGTTAATGAAATGATGACCTCCTTTCTCTTGGAATCTTCATGGCATGCCTTCATGAAATGATTTCTCTACAATTGGACTTTAGTAGGCTGATATGGTTTGGACATCTCATCAATCATCTTGTAATCATTTGTAGCTTCTTCAAGTCCAAATTCCATCAATGCTACCATGAGCATCAATGGAACTATGAAATCAAGTGACAACAGAATGTTACCTTCTAGGTTCATCCATCATAACTAGTTACCTAGTGAAGGATGAAGGTGAAGTCTAATTAGGAAGGATCTAGATGTTGATAGACAAATTTAACTTCTTGGGTTACATCATCCCTATGCTTGACTATTCTATCATATCCTATTGTAGAATCGTAAGAAGGTGGGAAATCGGCCCTACAAGAAGAAGACATTTTTAGTTATTGTTTATGTCTAAATAAAATAATACTATTTTTCAAATGATGCATCTTTAGGTCCTAACAGTGAACGTAAGTAATTCTATCTAATCACTATCACTATTTCCCAACTGTGACGTTAATGATGAGCACTAAGCAGTCCCAACACCCAACCATATAAATCACAAGTGTACACAAGTAATGTCATTGTAATCTATGGACCAAACTAGCGTGATGACTAGATAGCTAAGGATTTGATCATAGTTCGATGTCTTTCCAACTATACCCATGTAGCCTTAGTATGTATAATTAAGTATAATTGAGGTATATGATATTGATGTTGTTCAGGATGTATTAAAAAAATTAAATTTAATCTAAACTAGTCTAAGTGTGAAAAATAAAATCTATTCTATTCTAGATGATACACATCCATTTGTGATCTAAAATACATATCCCAAACTCATGTAATCACCAAAAGGTTATCAAATGGTCACTACTAGGCAAACCAAGTAAGAGCACTATTGGGATGATCAAACATTATGTGTTATGCTAAAAACTATTCATACTTATGCTACCATAATTATCATGCAATAAAACATAAATATTCAGCTAAATGCATGTAAAGTAAAAGAACAAGGAAAGTAAATTCCAATTAAAGAAAGCTTTAAATTAAGTCAAGTGCTACAATAAAAGTAAATTAATCTTAATCATATTGTCATTCATGAAAATGTGTCTAGATACATGATCACTTGAATAAGATTTTAGCCAATCAATCTAAGTTCATGCTATGGGCACTTGATGACAAATTCTAAGTTATATGGAAATAGACTATAAGAGCTTCACTACAACTATGATCAAATTGTGTATTTAATGTGGTGGGTAGTGGTTATTTATAGACTTCAGCATCCCTAAATATATTGTATCTATGACATCGAGCAAAAGCCTATGACATCATAACTTCAATGTCATAGTGCATGAAAAAAATGCTTCATCACCATTCTTAATCACATGACTTTTTACAACTAGCATTAATCTGCTATTCTTGTTTTTTCAAACTGTTCTTTTGTATGGATTAATCTTCTTCCATTACTCATTTTTTTCCATGGGCACTATCTTATTCCATTTCAATATACACAATTTGCATTGCTGTATTTTTCTTAAATGGGTTAATTTTTCTTTCATTCTTCTAACGAAACCTTTGATTAGTTTTTCATGAGGATGAATGATATTTTAGTAAAGCTATTGTTACAGGAAAAATCAACCAAGGTTAAACCTTTTATGTTTATGTCTCTAATGTCAAGTCTTTTTTGTAATATACACCAATCAAACAAATTTATAATGTGGCACTCACATTTTGTAATGTTAATCAATCAATCGATATCAATCACTATCACTTCCATAAATTTTGTAACTCTATCCCTTTTTGTATTACTATACATTGAAATTTTAGAGTCTTATGGGCATATGATAAATAATGAAAAGGCATTTGTCAATGGTTGTGGTGTTGTAGATGTTACCTCAAAGATGTGATGTTGCAAATGTTATATCCCCATGTCATTAAATACCTATAAAACCAACTCAATAGTTACATTTATGGAACCATTCAATCTAGTTGTAGCAAAGCTCTTATAGTATAATTACATATCTTATAAAACAATCAATAAGTTCCTACAACATGGATTTAAATTAGTTGTAGAGAGCCTTATTTAAGTCAAATGTACCTAGAAACATTTCATGACTAACAATAAGATCAAGATTGATTCTTCTCCATTGCAACACTTTGACTTTGACTAGATTTATTGTATTACACATTTAATTACTCTATTTTTCTTGCATTATACATATTTTGGCTAAATGAGTGTGACTTGATCTCAACTGTAAACTTCTATTCACTTGGTAATCCTAGTAGCAATTTGCTTGGTACACCTAGTAGGGTAGCACTTGGTAATCCTAATACTAAATGCATAAGTCTAGAACATGACAACAAATTGGAGATTGGACATTTACTGCTCTTAGGCTAGTGTAGGATTTAATTTCATATCTTAGTTAATTTGTTTTAAAAACATATATATTTTTTATGTTTTCATCTAGCGTTTCTCATGGTCATAACATCATCTATCATATGCCTCACCCACATTATATCATGTAGACATAAGAGCCACAACTAGTCTAGGTGGAAATACAAGAATATGCAATCACCTAATGAAACTAAATATTATTACAAGTTGATCCATGGATTATGACATGGTCTACCTTGATGCTTGTAAATTGTATGATAAAGCATTAAATATACTCACCACTCATCATTAAATATAAGGTTAAATAGTTTGATACAAAATATGATAGTGTAGATAATAGTTATTTGAAAGCAAACTAGTGTCTCAATCCTAATGATAATATCATAAAAAGCTTACAATCAGATAATGTTATTTGTTCTTGGAAATCATCATCCTAAAATGATAATAGAGTAAAACTTATTAATCTTACATAGAAAGCAGTATTTAATATGCAAGACAATCTTGCAACTAAACAATGAAATATCCTTAATGAAGGAGATGAAGACTTCGAAAATGAAATTGTATACTCCTCTTGTAATATGGTTATTATTTTGTTGAAATGTATTTAATGATGGTGAGTATTTGGTTGAATGTGAAACATACTAGTTGTATATCCTATGTGACTTGACCACCATAAAATCAAAACTCTTATCAAACATAGATAAATGTCTTAGTAGTATTAGATTTTACAAAATGTAAATGAGTTGCATGTGGTTTGTGACCTAGCCACCATAAATCTAGAACATTCTTTATCATACAAAAAATAGTGTTATTACTATCAATTTGTTACATGATGCACATTTAGTTATTACTATAGAATTAGGACTTTTATTGTTGTAACAAAATGGGTTAGTGCTATAAAGTTTTACATAATGAGGAACTAGTTGTATGTGAATTCTAACTCAACAATTATAAATATAATGTTTTATTAAAAGTTTAGAATATCAAAATAAATTTTTATTGAAAGCGGTACATAGTTGTTTTATAGTTTAATTTTTATTTCATAACAATACTAAAATTCATAAGAATAGAGAAATTAACTTTAAATGAATGAAAAATTAATAAAGATGAAAATTTTCATTCACAAATTGATATAAAAGAGTGAATAAGAGACTATTAAAAACATTCAAAAATAGTTTATAAGTTCAAATTTAGTGAAATATACATTTTTAAGAAAAATTAGGCAATTTAGAGATCTTTTTTTAAAAAAAATTTATTGGCCTTCTTAAGACCCTACTTGTCAAGATGAGCATTGAGCCTCCAAGTGACGACCATATGACCTTAGCAATAATTTATGTTTAAAAATTTACTTAATATGTTTTATGTTATTATTAATATTAGCATGACTCTATCAACTAGCCCATTACTTTATATTTATAAGTTGCAAATTCAAGTTTTGCTTAAGGTATCAATATAAGGCAAAATGCAAGGTATGAAAGGGTCACCACTAGGAGGCTCAATGCTCATTCCACCAAGTGGAATCTTGAAAAGTTCATTAGATAAATAAAAGCCTAAGTTCTTTTCAAGTGGTTGTATTGAGGCTTGTACCCAAGTTTTACAACATGAGAAACAAGCACCATCATTAATTCAAGTGAGACCACCTCTAAAATGCAAGCTATGTAGGTACCAAAATTATAAATCAATTACCACAATTTAATTTCAATTTATGCTAGAAGTCACAGTATTATCAGAAAACAATGAGATGTTAGCCGTGGTAAGACACTTGATATGGAACCTTTAGGTCATGAGTTTGATTCCAGTGAGCAATGCTGAGTTATATAAAGTTCTAATTGGACTATATATCATGTTACTTTTAAATTAACCGTTACTTCTTGATTGTGATTTGGTCATAGCAGTCAAAACTTGATGCTTCAAATGTTTGAATGATTTCAAATGAACTTTCCCCTGATAATGCAATTTTAAGAATTTAGCTTTGATGAATTCTTTTAGATGAACAAATCAGAATGTTTGAGATTTAAAGAAAAATATGAATAATGCAACTAACAAATGTCAATAAGGATCACTACCAAGAACGTTAATCCTCATCTCACTAAGCAAGATCTCAGGAGCATTGATGGATGAGTGAAAATCTTTCTTTGAGTGGCTACATCCAAGCTCAAACCCACATCTCTTGACTTGAGAAATAAATACCTTACCATCACTCTAAATAATGGACCCTTGAGAAATATCAATAAACTAAAAATAATTTAGGGGATAATTTGTATAGACATTAGTAATTTTTTCTCTTTCATCAAAAAATTCAAGTTTGATAGAACATGATAGTGCTGATATTAATGCTTATACTTTGATAGTGCTTATATAAAACATGAAAGGTGCCTAAATTGTGATTCTTATTTATAATCAATTACATTGGAAATATTATATTGTAAGCTTAAATTGCATAAATGACTTCCTTTTTATAGTTGATACCATAATGCATTACATCCACTTATCATATATTCTCAAATTTTCTTTTTTATAAGACTTGACCCGTTGGCTTCTGCGTTTTGATTATTTTTAACATTTTAATTAAAAAATACATTGCAAATTTTTAACATTTTAATTTTGAAATTTGTGGATTCAACATCCCTAAAATAGTTGAACCAAACATGCCTTAAAGATGTCTCCAAGTGTGATTCAAACTAACAATACTTCCTTCCTTATATAATCCTTGTCAAACTAACAATACTTCCTTATATAATCCTTGTCAAATAATGAGATATCCACTTAAACCAAGCAAAGTTGTTCATTGTTATACAACTTTGAAATTTCTATATAAATAAATTACATGAGTGAATATCAAGAAGGAACCATCATTTGAAGTGATGTAATTTACTTCGTTTTTAAGTCAAAAGTATTTTGACTTGGATTCAAGATTAAGCTTACAAAGTAAAAGGTTACAATTAATATCACACAAATTAATAAATTTCATAAAAATAATCATATGATATGTAAAACATAAAATGAAGAATAAAAGTTCTAGAATAAAACTGAAATAATGGTATTCGACAAACATGTGTTCCGAATATAGCAACTACTACAAGCAGAATCGATGTGAAACCTAAACTGCCATTTAAGTATAATGGCTTTAAATCTTTTCAAAGTAACCGGAAAAATAGGAATTTGGGAGAAAAAATTAACAGTTTAACTAAAAAATCGTACCTCGGATTAATATAGGATTTAACTATACAAAGTATTATAAGAATTGAAGAATATCAATGGAAGAAAATTCTGCATAGCTAGTAATTCGAGCTCTAAATTACGGATGATTTTAAAATACAATGCAAATGCTCCAAGACAAATCGAACATCAATCACCCTTGCATCCAGATAACAATGCTCAGCAAGGATAAAATTTCTTAACTGGAAGATCAAGCATTTGACATACATGTTACCTGTGATAATAAAAATGGAAACCAGATGTCCTAACTTCTGGTTCTAAAACATACTAAATTCAGTTTTCAGAGGGACTCGTCACAGAATTTAGAGCATATATATTGATTTCAAAGCCATTGTTTCCTTGTGCAGCGTATAAAGGGGAAACATAGTCCAGATGTGCACAGAGGAAACAGTCCAAACAAATACACAATATGGCTTCAGGGGAATCACGCTTGAAAAGAGTATATATATTGTATCAAACTCCCCAAGCATTATATCCAATATTATGAAATCTGGTTGTCGCATCACAGAAGGATGACTTGTTGAAAATCAGTTCATCACACTGAAATATTGGCGTAACAGAAAACTAATATTCCTAAAGTGAGCAAAAGGACATATAATATATGATTAAGACTAACTTATCCATTAATGACTTTTCTGTCAAAATCATGCACAGTGCCACGGTTTCATACAGGTGATCAAAAATAAATAAATAAATAAAATACTTGCTATTGCTTTGCTTACTGCAATAGTTGCACCCCAGAAGTAACACCCCATTTTAATAACTTACAAATCCATGTGCTAATATGGGGAATTCAAGTTTTCCTCAAAATTCAGTAGTATTCTAGCAGTCTAGTAAATGCTGTTTGCACTAATGCCTCTACTTCACATACAACTATAAAATCAAATTCTTCTGGTAGCAAGCAATAACACTGCAAGGAGAGGAGATAAAAGGAACAACATATAAAAAAGTGACTGAATCAATAATTCACCCTTCATTTGATCTTCTTGTGTTGAACGGTAGGTATTTTCATAATCATTAGGCATTAACTCAAAATAATTTTCAGTCTTCATCTTTGGAGCATATGATGCTGAAACTTTTAATATTTCCATAGCCTGCAAGATGATGAATTTCAGCCTGATTGATTCCCATTAACTATGTAAAAACATCTAATAATCCCACAAATAGAGCTTTCCAAGATTGCTACGTAAATCTGATTAATCGAATTTAAATCAAAAGTAATTAAAATTCTGGAAGCCTTGCTAACCTGGAAGCCAAACATAAAATTTTTAGCCCTTCTTTGTACTGAGACGTCCGGATGCAAGGAAAGCTTCTTATATAGTACTTGAGCCTCATCAGATCTGGAAAATTTAATGCAAAACATGTTTTCAACTCCATGTATGAGAACTTTCAACAATTTGTTACAATCCACTGGCAATCAAATAATTTGGGATGGCAAACAGCAATTTTATTTTATTTTTGTAAAAGCCATTGATTGCAGAGTAAATGTTAAAAAAATTAATAGTTTATGTAGAGGAGAGACAAACAGGCAACAAAAATGACTTTCATGTAACAATGATAATTGTTTCTTTTTCCAAATTTCATGATTATCTCAACATCCAGTACTCAAATGCGATAAACAAAAGTATCCAATCACAACAATTCAATGTCTTTGTATTCTCTCTTATCATTAATGAGTTTCTTATCAAATTCATTCTCTGCATCCAATTCATGTGAAAGAACCAACATCGACAAGGATTGCAGAACCCATTTATAAATGGTTCTCTTTAATAATCACTGCACTATGAATTTTCTGCTGCGAAAGATAGCAGATCCTGGGTTACCGTGCATTTCTGAGCAGCAGTGCTAAATCTCTAGATTGTTGGTGATTTCCTTCCTCTTTAGGTGGAAAGAATGCTATACTTGCTTTCAGAGACCTTATTGAAACTATTACCTAATGATGTTATTAGTATGCTACCCCACCTAATGTCATGGCTGTGCATTTGTTGGTTAGCCAATGTGCGTTCTTTTTCTATTTTTCGAAGAAATTGCAGGTATGTTAAATTAATTGGAAAAACTATATACAGTCAAGGCCTGCGGCCAAAAAGGCAGGATGCCAAAAAGGGGCAAACAAATATAGAAAAAGGACAGAGAGTAAAATATTTTTAAAAGAGAATAAAAGCAGAAATGACGGGTACACCCGCGTAGCCAGTGTGCATTAAAATCCTTTTGAACATAGTATCTGTAACTATGAATTTTATTTTATTTTATATTATGTTTTGATTAGCTGGATTGATTGAAGTGTGAAATGACGTAGATTCAGACCTGGGCTATGATGATAAGTTGGGTTCCAGTTAGAAGGGTGGATAATAGGTTCAAACCTGAGTTATGATTATTTACTGTGATAACTTGGTTTCTTTTAAGATGGCTAGGCAAAATGGTATGGACTGGGAAGTTTATTTTAAAGTAAGAATTGGTCTTGGTGGAATCGTTTGTTTGTACTGATGGGATTATATCAGATTTAAAAACACCAAAGAATCCAAAACATTCCAAGGTTTTCATGTCTATTATAATCAAATCATTTTGCAAGATTGTCATTCCATTTGGGTAATCCACATCCATAGCAAAGAGAGTTCTATCACTGAAACCTTCAAAGATTGGTTGGTAGATGAAGTCAGGTGCATTGTACTAACAAGCACGTCTAAATGGTAATCTTTTGGGTAAAGGATCGATCACATGAATAGTCTTGGTGTTTCTTTTCTGAATTGTGTTATAGAGGAGTTAGGTATTTTGACCTTAGTATTTGCTGTGTGTAATTACAACATTGGTGAAATTCGTGTGTTTGTGTGGGGTATTTTTTTTCATATGTGGTTTTCTAAATGGTCATTATAAATTATTAAAAAATGTAGCAATTTTCTCAACTATTTTTGGGTATGCGATTCCTGTATGGTAATTGTAGGACAGAAAGGGATTGTGTCTGTAATTTTTGAATTGGTTTCAGCATATCTGAAGAAAGTTACGATGAAAAACATAAATTGGTATCAATTTTTTCTATTACGATATACTTCATTTGAGGATCAGAGCTGAAAGTTAACCTAAACTCAAAAAGCAATGGAAATGAACCACCATTTTAAGGCATCCTAGTTTCTGAATTGTTTTTCTTTTAAAAAAATCTGAGGCAAAATGAGAATACAAATATCAACCCTAACCTAGAAGTGAAGCCATACCATAATTGAAAGTCAAACTGGGCTTCAAAGAAAATGACAGTACGATTTAATGCTAAGGGTTAATCTGGGCTTTGGTACAGGTTATTGTCTGTTACATATCATAACAATGAAGTTGGAAACCTGTTCTCTGAAACTACTAGAATTTTCTCTTTAGAAGAAGCTGAACGCATTACATGTTGACTGCAATGAGAGTAGAAAGACCAATGTCTGTTTTTATTTACATAAACGGCTACACACACAGCCTTGGAGTGCAAGAAATTTACAGAATTTGAACTCTTATTTTTGTTTTCATATAACAGAGGATAGACTTAAAGATACTGCTGCTGGGACTTCTGTGACTGATCTGGGAGTGCCGTATACCACTCAGGCCGAGGCAGGACTTGAAGCTGAGGTTCCTAGGTCACCCAAGTGAAGCTTTTGGGGAGATCTCCTACTGTTTGGAAATTGGGTGGAGATTGTTAGGGGATTGCCTTTCCCCAAAATGATGGATATTTTGGAAGCATCAAAGGTGTTGGGGGAAAGATTGATTCGGGAGTACAACCAAACCTGAGGGAGGTGTATAACAAACGGTTGACAGGTAAGCAATGAAGGTATTATTGTGGAATTGTAGGGGCTAGGGTACCCCTTACAAAAGAGCTACCGTTAAAGACATAGTGAGAAGGGAGGAATGTGACATTGTCTANCCTTAAAGACATAGTGAGAAGGGAGGAATGTGACATTGTCTGTTTATAGGAGACTAAGTTGCAAGCTATAGAGGCACATTGTTTGCATTGGCCAGGTGGCAGATACAGCTTGTGCCCAGTAGAGGAAGGGCCAGGGGCTTGGCCATTCTAATGAAGATGCCATTCTATCTAGTGGATGCTTCGACTTGGAATATCATGGTGAGTCTTACGCATGAAGGCATGTGGCTTACCAACTTCTATGATGCCCAGAATTGGGAGGCTTAGTTGGTTGAGCTAGGCTAGGTTGCCCAGTTGGTTAACCAAAGGCGACGGGTGGTGATAACTTCAATCAATGTTTGTACGCTTGGGAAAAGTTGGGACAAGACCTTTCCGAGCCTTTAGGTAGCAACAATTTCTGGATTTCTACAGATGCATGACTTAATGGACCTGGAGGTTGCAAGTTGCAAGTTTACCTAGAACAACCACTTTCGTGGTACGAATCTAGTTATGTCAAGAATTGACCATGTTTGGATCAGCTCCAATATATTGTTGGATTTTGAAATCCAAGTCTTTGGGAAGGAGAGGGTGGCTTCGTACCATCAGTCCATTTGTTGTCTGGTGGGGAAGAGGTCTCCGCGAAAGCCTTCTTTCTACTTTGCACGGGCCTAGTTGCTCAAGCCTTGGCTCAGGCCATTGGTGGCCTGGATCTAGGCAGGTTACTCTTCCTAGGTAGATCTGAGGGAGTTCTTGAAGCATGGGCTATTGGATCTTAAGCAAACTATTCAGTCGATCAATGCCATCAACAAATACACCTTTAGGCATGAGCATGTTGATTTGTTGGAGCACCTGGCCATGCTCTAGGCTCGTCAAGAGGCAGGAGTTCAAGTGATTGAGGAGGAATAGATGGTTCTAAAGGAGTTACAAGACCTACCAATAGAAGAAGAAATGTACTGGAAGCAATGAGGGAGGGTTAAGTGGTTGAGGAAGGGAGACAAACACACTAAGTTTTTCTTCACAGTGGCAAAGTCTCACCAAAAAGGTAACACTGGCACATAATGGGACTACCCTCACAAAGCCCCGTGACGTTGCTCTTCTGATGTAGGACTACTTGTCTAAGATTTGGGCTAGAAAGGATACAATGCCACCGTCTATTCTAGTTAGATCGATCCTAAATGTCATAGATAACCACAAGTTCCTGGAGCCATTCTCATGGACTGAGTTGGATGAGGTGATGACTTCCATGAGATCGGATTGTGCTTCTGGGCCGAACGATGGCCCACTGAATTTTTTCAGGCTTTCACTAACATTATGGGGGCCAACATCTTGGAGGCATTTAATATGATGTTACATAGACAGCAAGTCCGTTGGGAACTCAATTGCTCTTGAATTATCCTAATTCCCAAGGTGGCTGAGTCATTGGGTCCTTCTTAGTTTCATCCCATTGGGGTGTATAACACGCTAATTCGACTGTTTACAAAGATGCTCATGAGAAGGTTGATGTTGTTGATGTTGTAGCTGATCGGGTGCAATCAAGCAGGGTTTGTTAAGGGGAGGTTGTTGCATAATCAGATTATTCTTCTGTAGGAGGTTTTGCACTCACTTCAAACCACTGGATATCTTGGTATGTGCATTAAATTAGACATAAAGAAGGACTATGACATTGTCAGCTAGGATGTTCTTGCAAATATCATGTTATGGAAAGGCTTTAACCCCAAATTTGTTAACCGTTATATACAAATTCAAGCATCAAGCACCTATTCATTTGATATTGGGGAGGTGTCTTTGGGGGTTTTCCTCCCCTAACTAGGGCTTAGAGCAAGGGGTCCCCCTTTCTCCATATTTGTTTATTATAGTGATGGACACATTGCAGGCCCACTACTTTGCAAAGGATGTCTATGGGCTGAACATTGTTGGGACTACATGCCTTGTGAAACACTATGCTAACGATACTATTTTTTTTTTTTTGAGGACGTTGATGCCACAAGTGCAGGAGATTTAACAAGGTGCTTGACAGAATGGCACAAGAGATCAAACTGGAGGTGAATAGAGAAAAGTGTATTGTACATCTTTCTAACACCTCTAACTCAATTAGGGGAAGAATCTTGCAGGTGCTTGGGATGTTGATGGGTACAACCCATGACTCTTATCTGGGGCTACTGATGTTTGCTTGGAATCAACATGGTATGTGGTTGGACCTCATTCGTAGCCTGCAATAGAGGGTTGACCATTGGACAACATGTTCCCTAACGTGAGAGGGGAGGATTATTCTAGTGACCTATATTCTTTCAGCTATGGCCAGAGTTATAGTCATGGTTGCTTCCCCTCTTGTGATGGTGGTTAACAAGATTGACCAACTTATCTAGAACTTCATTTGGTTTGAAGGGAAACGAGGGTCCAAGATGCATTTGGTGAGTTGGGATACCATTGCCAAGCTTCAGGGGGTTGAGGGGTCGGGGATCATTCGATTTCATGATCTAGTCATGATGGGATATCAAAGACTGGCGAATTGGATAATGTAGGCCAATGATGATGTAACCCAATGGATTTAGATTATTAGAAGTAAATACAATCAATTGGAAACAAACCGTTGGGACTCCCTTATTTGGAGAACCCTCTGTAAACATGTTTCTTCTATGCAAGTGGATGGAATGATGGGGAGGTCGTCCAAAGAAATCATTTCTAATAAGCATCCAATGGTAATGGGATGGAGGACATTATGGAAGGGTAGGCTCCCTGAAAAGCTGAAGATTTTTATTTGGTTGATCAATCATAAGGCATTGTCAATTTGGCAAGTTCTCTGGGTGTGGGGGTTGAGTATTCATTATGGTTGCCTACTTTACTCTCAAGAACCCTAAATGATTGAACATTTTGTTTATTGATGCCCTTTTGTAATTGCCATGTGGTGTTTATTGCCACCCCTACTCCCCAAGCTTAAATTGGGACGTTGTTGTGATAGTTGTGTTGTGGTGTCTATGGCACACGTGCAATAATTTAATTTTTTGGTTGATCAAGTTGCCATCACCAACTTAGGTTGTGTAGGAAGGGGTGTGACTGTGGAAGGAAGCAACGATGGTGATGGGGCAGATGCTGACATTTGAGCTAGATTGCATGGCTTACCAAAATAATGCAAGGCTTTGGGCGCTAGTGCAATGGGTTGGATGGGTGGAGGTTTTGGGGCTTCTGAAGGGAAACCTAGATCTAGCAATGGACTCCTTCTACTATAGCTAGTAGGAGGATGCCACAAATTTTCATAGGGTCCACATCCCTCTAACTGATGAGGCAATTTCCATCTCTCTTGGTGCACCAGTGATGGGTGATGTTATCTTGCCCCAGGTTTGTGGCCTGTAGGATGTGCAGGTGTTCTTTTCTGAGGTTATCCTGAAAACTACAAGTGGGCAGGTGCCCAAATCTACCTTGCCCCAGCTCTGGTAGCTAGTGGCAAAGTTAGTGAATTGGTTCCTTGTACAGTTTGGCAATGTGTGGAAGTTGCAAGGGGTCCACTTCTTCCTAAAATGTCTCAAACTTGGATGCAAGGTCAACATGCCTTATTTCTTGTTTGAGGTTCTCATGCAACAATGGAGGGATAACCATTTGAGGCTTATTTTAGCCCTTCGGAAGGCGGCGATGCCAATGGCACCCAAGCCACTAAGGCCTACGCCGCGAGCGGTGTATGGCTATCAGCTAGCCTTGGAGGGGCAAACACAACCTGGGGGTGATGAGGTTGGTAAGTCCTCTTGGGATCCTATTTTGAAGAGGGTGGAGATTGTGTCAGCCAATAGGGTTGAGGTGGCTCTGCGTGAGGCGGTGGTGGAGGCCAATGCTAGGATTAGGAGCTTGGAAGCAAAAATTACAACTACCGAGACCCACAAGAATGCTATTCTAAAGGCGATGGTGCACGTTTGACAAGAAGAGTAGCATATGTGTGAGGCCAAGTGGGAAGCAAGGGAGCAAGAGTTCAACCGCAACATGAGGATTGCTGAGCAACAATTTGCAAAAAGGAAGCAAGAGCTAAAGAGGAGGTGGGAGCTGAAGGAGGCCGCAAGCAAGGTGATGCTATTAGACTCCCTACAGGAGAAAATTTGTATGGAACTGCTGTAGGAGGAGTAGCAAAAAGTGGAGTCAACGCAAGTTGAGTAGGAGCAAAGGCAGAGGGAGGAGTGTGAGGCGGAGCACCAACGATAGATAGAGCAAGCTCATGAACAAAATGCAAGGAGGTGGCTGGAGGAGGGGAAATGGCTGTACATTGTCATGAATATTAATTATAATATGTCCTGGATGGTGTTGTGGAGGCATATTAGAAGGATGTTTGCCACACTTCATCTTGATGGGCAGGGGACTGCAGAGGAGCGTGTGGCCAAGGCAAAGGCTTTGAAGGACTTCTAGCAAGTGGCTGCGTTTGTCGACACAGAGTGCCACAAGGCAGGGTTGGAAGCAATCCATGCCCAAGAGCAAGCTACTTGTCATTGCATTAGGCTTCCTTGATGATCGGGTCCAAGTTTGTATTGGTGTGGGGGTTTTTCGAGTGTTGTTTGGCTGGCTTGTCTATGTTTGTGTCTTTTAGCTCCCATTCTATTTGGGAATTTTGTTATCAAACTTCAACAATGATTTGTCTTTGGGCTTGCTGGGTGGATTTTGGGGATGGCGGGTTTGGTTGTGGGGGTGTTCCCCCCGCTCTCCCCTCCTCTGTAGGGAGTGGGGTGTTTTGGGAGTGATTTCGAGGGGTTATCTCCCCAGGTTCTTGTACCTATATTTGTATACTTTTGAGTTTTTAATATACTTCCTAACATTTACACAAACAAAAAAACTTATCTTAGAAATTGATTGTTTCAAATTGAGACCCCAACACAACTTGCAATTGAAACATAGATATACCACAACCACACTACAAATTGCAGCCACATTTTCTGTCCACCATGACCTCATCACAAGTTGTGGCCAATTGTGCCACTGCAACCGTTATCTCTGTCCAGAATTGTAGTGCTACCAATTTGTGTGAGCTTGAAATTACAAGTAAAAGCTAATTTCACTCCTTTATATTCACTCCACCTCTTCCTCCTTTCATCATTCTTTTTTTCTTTTAATTTTTTCATTCTGAGACATTCTAATACACCGAATCTACAAACCATTGACAGAAGCTGAGCCAAGCCAAGAATCCTTGAGCAAATGGTGCAATATGGTATTTGGCATGGCGAGAAGCTCAGCCAAGCCAAAAATTCTTGAGCAAACAGTGCAATATGTAGTAGGCATGGTTAAAAGGCTCCTTTTATAGAAATAGCTAGGGTAAAGGGAGAGGTAACCCAAGTTTAACACTAGTTAAGTCTTTTTGCCCATCATGGCTCACTACTTTCTTCACATAAAATAAAATCTAACAATTAACATGGTGCAATCAAATAGAAAAATTAAAGTAACTACATTCATCATAACATTTAAAAAAAATGAAAAACTTACATTCTAAAAACTTAACATATTAACTAAGGATGTATAGTAACCAAGACCATACTTTTTTTATTTAAAAAAACCCACATAAGAGCATATGTCCTAACAGTTATCATGTCTTACCTAACTTATAATCAATTCTGGTTTCACTCTAAGAGATAGCATCAGTTACAAATTCATAGGAAAATTTGTTTAAAACATGAAATGAAAATAAGAATATAATCATGCACATTTAGGCATTTCATGAATGAAAATCATGTTATGAACATGATTTAAGGATATACCTTCTAAGAGAATCCAAACAAATGGACAACTGTAGCGCTGCAACACCATGCAATTCTGTCTGTAAATAAAATAATATTCTTGTTACAAGCCATGACATTACAAATTTAACCATCCAATAAAGCGAATAGACATCAAAGTTCATGCTGAGTCACATAAAATGAAGGCAATAGTATTTTACTTGAAAACAATCATAGATGGAGGACCTTCAATTCTTGCTTGGTTCTCCATGGGAGGTCGTACAAAGCAAGAGACACAATCAGCATTGAAAAGAATGTGGCTGTGATAACTGTGATAGTATATCTAGTTGATGGTTTAGAGTGAAGCATTGGCTAGGATCAGTTCAAATGTCCTAAATGACATGGACATTATGAAAAGCTTTATGTTTGTGTAAGTGAAATCCATGATTCACTTCATGAGACTGCAAAAGGTGCTTGATGAAAAGATGTAGGCATTACCTCAACCTAGAAACTATATTTACTGGAAAAAGATAGGGAAGAATTAGGATGGAACTTGCAACTGGAAATTTCAAATATGGTTGCCATCAAACAGCAATACAATAGAAACCAATCAAAGATTTTTGAATTCAAAGAAAATGTTAAGTTGATGGTTATTGGTCTGATCTCTATTAAGGATTCATTAGATAGTCAAACTCAACTTGATTTAGATCAATTAGAGAAAAAGTATGCTGAGATAACTGTACAATCCTATGAAACCAATCCAGAGGTAGAAGTGAAACTCATAAGCCGTTTCTTGTGATAAGAGTTTTAAAAAAAGAGATCACAAGATGAGTAGCTCGTGGATAAAAAAATTAAAGAGCTCAAGGAAATGATCATGACGATTCTAGAATAAAAGACTAAATTGTAGATTTAGGTATCTAAAGTAACCATAGAAAAAGGTAGATTGCAGAAAATAGAATTGAAAATGTATTGAGAAGTTGCAGATAAACAATTCCATAGAAACCAGTGGATATTGATAGTGAGAAGATGCCATCAATGGAAAATTTGCACGGATACAGAAGTGTCTGATGAAGTCATAAAGGATGTAACCTCCAAACGCATTCCACCACCAAGAGAACTAGTTATTGAGCCAACAGCATCAGTTGAAGAGAAGCAAGCTGAAGATACTGCACCAACTAGTCACAATGCAGAAGCTGGATAATTTGCTGAACATTCAGTTCACTATGATGAATTTTGATTGATGCAAAGTTGTAATCCCATACCAATTTCCAAATGTTGTGATGTAATCTATTTCTAAGTGGACAGCTCGTGATGTATAATAGAAAACTTTTAGTTTCTTTTGACATTCTGAAGTGTTCCAATATTCAATGAATTGAATTGATTTAGTCTGCAAAGCACCATGAGTAATGCACTCATAAATGTTGTGGCGTGATTGGTTCCTATGTTTTGTTCATAACAATAATATACACCCCCAAAACCACTTTAATCCAATATCTGACTAATAAAAGAACACATGACAAATGACAAACTAAAACTATTTCTTGAAGGGGAATGTTAAACTTCAAAAGTTAAATTCAAAATATACCATCAGTTATCGCTAATTCATCATTTGAAACCAATTCACAAAAGGCTGAGACTCATGGAACCATCGGCTGTAACTTTTAAGAACAATAATGTACTGATAAGTTGTTAAGTCTGAAGTGTGTGTGTGAGAGGAAAAGAAGAAAAAGAAACAAGATTTGAGAATGGAAAAGATGACTTGGGAAAAGCCCGAGTCCATGTGTGGACAAGGTATAAGAAGACGGTCACATGAACATAGCGAGTTGATAGGGGTTCCCCTTGGCTGAGCCCATGAGAAGCGTATCAACAGATGTGTAGTGATTTGATCGTAAACACCAAAGATAACGAATATGTGAACTACAAAGTTTACTTGTGTACTGTCGTGTTCAAAAAATGAAAAATATTATAATACATATAATAGATATGATTCAAAAGGTGAATACTTTTGAAATTTTATATTTTATTCTTTTATGTATTTTTAAATAAAAAATAAAACAATAAATTAAATCACACTTGGTTCAAGCAGGACAGGCGCATCGCTCACTTGAGGAAAGGAGATGCACACATACATTGCAATTCCTTTCAAGACAAGTTCAATGCCAAACACACATGCTAACACATGACTGTTGCAATCCCTTGTGGGACAAGTGCAACAAGGAAAAGTTTTGAGAAAGCTTTGAGAAATGTTGGGACATGATATCAACAAGTTAAAGTGAGAAGGAAAAGAGGACACCATAGCACATGCCCAGACATCCTAGCACAACTTGTGGAGACCTAGCCTAGAGTATAAACAAACTGTGCCAGATTGACTTCCATGTGTCCAGTGCTTACAGAAGGAATACAAAATTGTAACTATATGCTTCATCATTCCTCACAACTGAAAAAAGCTAGTCCCCTAACTTTTATACATATATGACATCAATATTGGGACTAGACACAACACATGGCCAATGTGGAGGAGCTACATACAACAAAACTTGATGTGGGACACAATACAAAACATGCCATCCCAAGGAGAAGCACTAAGAGGTGATGTTTGTGGCGAATACCCTCCTAGCATGCCTGCAGTGGAGGCAGAATGCATGGTGGTGAGGAGCTCCCTTGGATTCCACAATCCAAGCCCACTCAAGATGTCAATCCCAAAAAAGATGCCTCAATGGACAAGAAAAGAAAACTGATCTTTATTCTTGCTTGAAACAAATTCAAAATGAGGTATAAATGTAATTGGAAGCATAAATACATCCAAATCCCAAGGACAAGACAAAGACATCCAAATTCCCTTCATTGGCCTTTAATGAACTCTCTCACACACTCTCTCAAGCCACAATGGCTCACACAATGCTCATAAATGAGTTTGAGACCTTTCCAATCTATTCTGCACAATTGGGCTTCAATTGCGTCTCAGTTAGCACTCAAAGACTGATCATTAACATCAATTTATAGATTTCATGTGACCATTCACCTTCCTTGGCAGCCATTTTAAATTATTGAAGACGTTCCAAATAGCTCAAGACCTCTCAAGAAGAAGTGCCATTGAAATCTATCAAGACATCTTGTTGGCCAAGAGTCTGGCCAGAAGACTGAGTAATGAACAATCAAAACATCTTTACTGTGAAGTCAGGACCAACTTTGCCAAGATGTCTGGAAAGCCAGGCATCTCAAACTCCCGAGCGGCTCTTGACGTCCACCTTTTGACCTTCTCATGGCCTTGGAATGCTCAGAACTCATACAAAACATGCATAAGACACAAAGACATGACAAATACAACTCACATTTGAGAATAAAGTACAGAAGACTCAAGTGATGTCCTCAAGATCTCCTCCATCCTTCAAAAGATGCTCTATGACACTTTGGGTTATACACTTGGGATGGCATCAAGCCCCCACAAATCCAATTCCAATTTTCACTCCAATTGATGAAGCACTGATGTTTTTTCTTCCTCTTATGTTCCTAGGCTCCCTTGCTTCCAGCATAATCAGTTTCCTTGATGCCTTAGATAAACTTTAATCTTCAAATGCTTCCTTGAGAATGCAAACACATTGCCATGAAAATGGCTCGACTCAGAGATTAAATCCACAAGAAAATCATAAATTGTTAGGGAGATCAAGTTCATATGCATTGTCATTCACGTTAGCCCTAATTTGCAATGGACTAATCTTCTTGGACCTGAGTTTGAAAAAGTTCACATTCTTCAGCCTCTCCTTACTCAGACACATCCAAACACATGTGGCCAAAATTAGTTTTTTGCAATAAGCTTATACGTTTTGTTTTTCCAATGTGTCCAGCCATATCAAAAATATGCTTTTCATTCAAAATTTTTAACTTAAAATCACACTCAGACACATACCTTGCCATTTTAAAAAAGAATACCCTGTTGTAGATGATAGTCTCTCCACCTATCCACTCTACCAAGCAATAGGGCATTGAGATCATTCTAGACCTCACCAAAGTCTTCATCCTTTGGATATAAAGAAGCAAATGCCTCAACTCCTTCCACTTGAGCATAGATATGATTCACCACATGAATCCTAGAAAAAGCATCCACAGCAATATTGTTTTTACTAGTACAATTTTTCAACAAAAAATGAAACTCTTGTAGCTACTCAATCCATTTCATATGCTTAGCACTTAACTTCTTTTGTGAATTCAAAAATTACAATGCCTTATGATCAGTGAAAGCAACAATTCACTACCCAACAAATAATGTCTCCAATGTTTAATGTTCTACAAGATAGCATATAACTCCTTTTCATACACACTATACTTCTACATAGCTTTATTCAACTTTTCAAATAAAAATGCAATGGGCTGACCTTGTCATAGAATACCATCAACCACAAGTCCACTTGCATCCACCTCCACTTCAAAAAGTGTTAAAAAATTTGGAATTGCCAACACTAGAGTACTACAAATTTTAACTTTCAAAGCTTGGAATGATTTTTCTTTCTCATCATCCCACACAAATTCAGAATTCTTCTTCAAACAAGAGAGCATTGGCCACTGTATCCCCAGAGACTGGGTGTGTTGGGAGACTCTTGTCACTGGTTGCCCATAGCAAAAAAGACATAGACAGATTGATATGAGATTACAAACTACCCTAAGGGAGGTGTATAAGAAGTGATTGGCTGGCAAGCCATGTCTTGGAATTGCAAGGGGCAGAGTATGCCCTATAAAAATAATATCCTCAGAGATATTGTGAGAAAGGAGATGTGTGATGTGGTATGCTTACAAGAAACAAAGCTGCAGGAGATGGAGGCCCATCATCTAAAGTGGCTTGGATGGCAAACCCAAACAGTCCCTAGTAGAGGAAAGGCAAGGGACCTGGCTATCTTGTCTCAACTACTTTTCAATTAGGTTGACTCCTTGACTTGGAGCATCACTGTGCAACTTGTGGAAGAGGGAATATGGCTCACAAACTTCTATGGTGCTTAGTATTGGGAAGAGCGATTGGGGGAACTAAGAAGGATTGCATCACGGGTTGACCAAAGATGGAGGATGGTGAATTGATTTCAACCAAAGATTGTACACATGGGAAAAATCGGGTAACGACATGTCTAAGCCCCTAGGCAGTCAACAATTCCTGGACTTTCTACAAATGCATGATTTGGTTGACATGGATATTTGCTGACTACAAGTTTACATGGAGTAACCACTGTTGGGGGAAGGAGTTGGTCCTCTCAAGAATAGATCATGTTTGGATCAACACCAGTATCTTGTTGGAGTCTGAGATCCATGTTGTTGGGAAGGAAAGGTAGGTATCGGACCATTGGTCTCTCATCTTTCAAGTGGGGAAATGGGTTCGTATGATGGGATCGCCATTCTGGTTTGAGCAGTCCTAGCTACTGAAGCCATGGCTTAGACCATTGGTGATGCAAATCTAGGATGAATATTCATCTTAGGTGGATTCTCGAAATTTTTTTGAAGGCTGGCCTATGCTGCCTTAAGCCCACCATTTGGTCCTTCAACCCTACAGAGAAATTTTCTTTTCAAACCAACCAAGTAGAGCTTCTTGCTCTCTTGGCTTCAGTTTAGACCCGACAAGAGGGGGAGAGGAAGTAGAAGCATAGGAGCATTTGTTGTTAAAGGAACTACAGGAGCTAGCTAATGAGGAAGAGACCTATTAGAAGCAACGTGCTCGAGCCAAATGGATGAAAGAGGGGGACAAGAACACAAAGTTCTTCTTCACAATCGCCAAGGCTAATAATTTTGCCAAGCATCTTAAGTTGGTTCAAGATGGAGTCACTCTGACTGAGCCTCAAGAGGTTGCTCCTATGGTGCAACAGTATTGGGCCAATGTTTTGGCCTATACTAGCATGTTGCCTATTTCGGTCCTAGTTGAGTCTATGCTTACTGTGACTGAAAGTCAAAAGATGCTGGAGCCATTTTCTTGGATGGAGCTGGATGATGCTTTGGTGTCTATGAAATTAGACCATGCTCCTGGGCTAGATGGGTGGCTAGTTGAGTTCTTCTGGGCATTTGCAAACATGTTGGGGGAGAACCTGCTTGATGCCTTCAATCTGATGCTGCAAAGGCAACAAGTTTGCTGCAAAATCAAATGTTCAAGAATTGTCCTGATCCCCCAAGGTTGCCAACCCCTCTAATCCATCTCAGTTTCACCCCATTGGAGTTTGCAACACCTTGATTAGGCTGTTTACTAAGATGCTAGTTAAACATCTTGAGCCACTAATGCTGCATTTGGTTGGGAATAACCAAGTTGGGTTTGTCAAGGGGAGATATCTACATGACCAAATCATCCTTCTCCAAGAGGTCATGAACTCGATCCAAACGACCAAGTACCCAAGTATGTGTATTAAGCTTAACATTAAGAAGGCCTATGACACTATCAGCTGGGATGCACTGGCCAATATTATGCAACACAAAGGTGACCCTCGGTTCATCAATCTCTGTATCCAAATTCAAGCGTTAGATGTCTATTCTTTTGATATTGAGGGTCACCTATGGGGATTTTCCTCCCTTGGGTGGGGGTTACAACAAGGGGATCCCCTATTTCTCTACCTTTTCATTATTGCTATGGACACGTTCTAGGCGTACTGCAAGATCGAAGGGGTGCAGGGTCTGAAGGTGGTTAGCATTGATTACCTAAGGGAGCATTATGTGGATGACACTATGTTATTCTCACTGGCTTTAGTGTTGCAAGTGCAGACAATCAATCAGGTGTTGGGTAAAATGGAGCAGGAGATTGGGCTGGTGGTCAATAAAGGAAAGCACATGGTGCATTTGGCCCATACATCTAGCTTAGTTAAAGGAAGGATTTTACAAGTGTTGGGGATGTTCGTTGGTACAGAACAGGATGCCCACTTGGGTCTTCCCATGTATGCATGAAATAGAAAAATGCCCTAGAGTAATTTCGTTTGTAGGTTGCAACAAAGGGTTGAACACTGGACCATGGGGTTCTTAACTCAAAAAGGCTAGATACTATTGGTGTCTTTGGTCCTTTCGGCCATGGCTAGATTCATGGTGGCAGTCTCTACCCCACCTCTCTCCCTCCTCCACACCCCCCTCCCCCAAATTGTGATGATCAATAAAGTGAATCAACTTATTCAGAATTTTTTGTGGTCCACTAGGAAAAGAAGGTCCAAAATGCACTTGGCTGGCTGGGACATCATTACCTGACCCAGAGAGGCTAGTGGGTTAGGTGTGCTGCAATTCCAGGATATGATCATGATGGGCCATCAAAAGCTAATCAACCGTTTAACGCAGGTTAGTGCTAATCCTGCCCAATGGATTCAAATTGTTTGGAGCAAATACAATCAATGGAAAGCAGGGCATTGGGACTTGCTTATCTGGAGGGCCCTTTGCAAACATGCTAACACCATGATAACAGCTAGTATGATGAGGAGATCATCCTCTGACATCATTAAAAGAAAATTCCCAACAATTATGGGTTGGTGTAACTTGTGGAGGGGTAGACATCCAAAAAAATCGAAGTGTTTATCTAGCTTATTAATCATGGGGCGCTGCCCATGTGGGCTATGTTGCGAGTGCAAGGGATTAATATTGTGACAATTTGTCCTATGTGCACACAAGAACTAGAAACTATTGAGCATTTTCATTTCCATTATACGTATGAAATCAACATTTGGTGGGTGTTGTCATATCCACTTGCCCCCTAGGACCATGCTTTAAATGGAGATTTAGTGGGCACAATTGTGTTGTGGGCTTGTTGGAAAGCTAGGAATAACTGGAATTTCCATGCGGCATGGTTGCCTCTGCCGACTCAAGTGGTTGCAGAGGGGCAACAACTATGGATGAGGAGATCATCCTCTGACATCATTAAAAGAAAATTCCCAACAATTATGGGTTGGTGTAACTTGTGGAGGGGTAGACTTCCAAAAAATCGAAGTGTTTATCTAGCTTATTAATCATGGGGCGCTGCCCATGTGGGCTGTGTTGCGAGTGCAAGGGATTAATATTGTGACAATCTGTCCTATGTGCACACAAGAACTAGAAACTATTGAGCATTTTCATTTCCGTTATACATATGAAATCAACATTTGGTGGGTGTTGTCATATCCACTTGCCCCCTAGGACCACGCTTTAAATGGAGATTTAGTGGGCACAATTGTGTTGTGGGCTTGTTGGAAAGCTAGGAATAACTGGAATTTCCATGCGGCATGGTTGCCTCTGCTGACTCAAGTGGTTGCACAAGGGCAACAACTATGGTAGGAGGCTACTGTGGCAATGGGTCAAACGTCGACCTTTGAGCCACATTGTGCAAGATTCCACAGTAATGAGGAGCTGTGGCTGATGTTGCAAAACACAAGATGGGCTGGGGTGCTGGAGATGTTAAAGGGTGACCCGGAGCTTGTGAATGAAGCTTTTTTCTGCAATTGGAAAGAGGACATGTCAACTTTTCGAGGGGTCCACATTTTGTTGATAGAGGAGGCATTGGTGGGTTGTCTTAGGCTGCCTACCCTGGGTGACATCATTCTTCCCCGGGATCACGGGCTTGAGGATGCCAAGATCTTTTTCAATGGGGCCACTCCCAAGATTGGCAGTGGGTAGGTACCCAAGTCCACCCTACCTCAGATCTAGCAGGAAGCGACGGAGTTAGTGGATCACTACTTTGTGCAGTCAAGCAATGCCTGGAAGCTAAAGGGGGTCCACTTCTCATTTTTGAAGTGTCTAAGACTTGGTCACTAGATTAATTTTCCGAGGTTTTTTCTTGAGGCACTCCAGTAGCAATGCTAGGGTCACCATTCTGAGTTGATTCTTGCATTGTGAAGAGTAGTGCTTCTGGTTGCTCCCAAGTTGCTTTGCCCTGAGCTGCAAGTACTTTACAATAGAAGACAGGTGGCAACAGGAAGGATGGGGGTGGTACCTGAGCATGAGCTTGAGCTTGAGATTTTGATGACATAGGATGCGAGCCCTTGGGGAGGGGGTGGCAGATGCCTCTGACACCTGAGATTGAAAGGGTCGTTCATAATGCATGGAGGAAGCCTAGGCCAAATTTAGGAAGCTAGAGGCGGAGAAGGATGTGGCCGAGGCAATGGCAAAATCTCTAACGGAGTGTGCAACTATGATGTAGGAGAGGGCAATTGAGGAGGCTATGGAGCCGACTAGATGGAAGGCGAGGCATGTCTAGGAGGCCAAATGGGAGGCCTGGGAACAAGAGTTTGAGCATTGTTTGGGTTTGGCAGAATGCCAATTTGCTAAGCAAGAGAAAGAGTTGAAGCAAAGTTGGAAGCTACAAGAGTCAGTGAGCCGAGTAGTGCTTGAGGACTCTCTCAAGGAGCAACTTAGAGCAAGGCTTAGGCAAGAGAAGATGTGCAGTGCTGAGAGGGAGCAAGCCAAGCAAGAGTGGTAGGAGCTAGAATAGCAAGAGGCACATGAGATGCAGAGACAACTGGATCATGCACGTGTGGGAGGCTTAGATGTGGTTGTAGTCAGGCAAGTGTCCATATGTGGTTTTGGACATTTGTTGCAACACATCTTGGGTGGCGCTGCATAGACATATTAGGAGGACTATTGCTAAACTTCATCTTGACAAGAAGGGGATGATTGAGAAGCATGCGCACAAGGCTAAGGCCGCAAAGGAGTTTCAGCCGACAATGGCATTTGTTGACATTGAACACCACCATATAGTGTTGGATGCTATTCATGCCCAAGAGTGGATGAACGTCCTTGTGTACGATTACCTAGGCAACTTTAATTGTACCTGATGGGGTTGGGCTGGGATGGTCTTTTTGTTCTTGTGTATTGCTTTTCCATTGCCTGTCAGGGTCGGCTATGGCTCCTAAAGTTGGATTGATCTCACCTATTGACATGGGATTTTGTGAATTGTGGCTAATTGACAAACATTTGTAGGTTTGCAAGAAAATCATTGCAAAAGGGTCAACATTGGCCATGGGGATTTATGTCCCCTCCTTGAGGGAGCCACTTGTTGAAATCCCCAACAATGAACCATGCTCAACGAACTGGCACCAACACTGCCACTTGCTCCAATTCCAATAGTTGCAGCTCCCAAGCTTGGGCCCCATAGAAGTTGGTCAATCATAGGCCTAGGGAGGGAATGTGGACAATCAGGGCCCACTGCAACAAGTCAACCAACAAAATTTCAAAGCGCGCTAGGATGGCCAGGCCTCTCGTCCGCCCCACACAAGGCCGCAGGTGCACCTTCCAGCCTTCCCATTGAAGGTGAAAGGCCTCTGCTGCTTGCAATTTGGTTTCCTAAAGGCATACAATGTTACAATCCTTAGTGCAAACAATCTATCGTAGGGTGTTTCTTTTATAGGGTGTACCCTATTCCCTACAATTTCACAAAAGCAGCTTCATGCATGACCGGTTGAGCAGTGCTGGTAGACCTCCTACAAGGTCTACTATAGCCCTAAGTCAATGCTCCTTTCTGTCTATGTATCCTACACTAGATTCTCAAAGGGGTGGCTAGGTCAGCCCCCTCTCGGTGACACTGGAATGCACCTAGAATCCTCCAATTGTGGGCAGGCCTCCTTGGGCTTTTGAGACCTTGAGCTCCCCCTAGACCACATTAACCTAGCCGCCAAGCGAGGGAAGCTTGATCCCAGGCATAGTTGGCTCAACTAAGGGTGGAGAGATCAGAGAAGAGTAGCATGCCTGCTCCTGTCACAGTGGAGAGGCTCGAGGGGGAGGGGGTAGGGGCAGTACCAACAATCGTCCCTTTCGCCCTATGATCATCCAACCACCGCTAGCCGGGATTCATGTGTCTCAACCTATGCCAACCGTGCTCCCCCACCCCGAACTCGACAGTTAGGCTCACAATGTTCGTTCTTCTTGCATAGGGAGCAACGCCCCTTCCACACCCCCCTCCCCCCAACCCCGCGAAGGGGGCAATGCTTTCTCCACCAACAGCTCAATATCCAAATTTTCAAACTCTGCTTGAAGTCGTTCCTCGTTGCTAGGGAGTTCGAGCACAACCTCCCTGATTAAGTCCTTCAGGGACAAGGCCCACCATACATAGAAATGGGCCAAACCCATCCGTTCCATCGACTACATCACCTTGTCGAAGGTGATGAACTCCCCAAAAAACCCCACAATATGTCTTAGGAAGTCTAGGCTCCACATTCCCCACGGAATCCCAAAAACACGCACCCAAACTGGCACACAAGCAAACAGGTCTGGTTCTCTATGTGCCCCTGGCCGCCAGGGGATCAAAGGGAGCCCTTTGGCACCATAGAAGCACGGTCCGTCCTAAAAGAGCATATCACGATCTTCCTTCCTCTCAAAAATGAACAGAAGCAAGTCCTCTGACAGGCTTCACACATCAACCACCCTGACTCCCCACACCTCCTTCATCCCCCACCGAATAAGGTCCATCCGAGGGCAGGCACCAGAGGACACGAAGCATCCTATCAAACTACATTCCATCATCCGCCACCCCTCCACCGACGATCCACTAACCCAGAGGCACATGACATCATCCAAGCGGGAGCATTCCTCAATGTCCTCATCTACCACCCTAGAGCCCCCTGCATCATATCCCTCCGTAGCGTGTCCCTCAAGGCCAGCCGCCTATGGACCGGGCCGTGCACCATCATTGTTCATACTGTGCTTGTCCCTCCACTTGCACCACATCCATTCCCTTCATTCGCATCCATTCCCTCCCCCTTGCCAGATCATGGACATATATTTTCGTTAATACATATCCCAAACTTTTCTCAAAAATAGATCACTTGAACAAATTCAAATTCAAAAATATTAATTTTAGCCTATTTCATTTTCAGATTATGATACATAGATACCGAAAATATTCCAAATTTTAACTATGTAGGTGCATACAATTTTTGGTTAATTTGTCAAATCTAGTAGTAATGCAAGTGGTACAAGATCATCACATTAGTTGTGCATCTATGTGCATATACACAAATATATAAATCAATTATTGAAAAGCAAATGCAAACAATTGTACAATCATGAATTTATAAATTTATAAACCAGATCTAGCTGTGCGCAACTTGGTTGTATTGCACAATGAAAACAATAAAAATATACTTAAGGATCAGCTTTTGCTTTTGCAATTTTTTTAAGAGAAGAAAGAGGACCACCTGATAAACCATCTCCTCCATTATCTTTTTAAAATATGGAATTGCTTCAATTAGTCTGCCCGCTTCCATTAATTTGTTCCCTTTAGTTAAAGCCTACCAGAATTGAAAAGCAAATATATAGACTTGTGAGGAAATACCACGAATAAATTTCTCATGAAAAGAAGCATTTATCCTTCTCATGTGCCAACAAAACATATGAGAGTAAAAAGTACAAAACCCAAATATTACATTTATGGAATGCAAAAAGGAAATGTATTTTGGCATAACTCATTGAGATTGAACCTATACCTGGTACCTTACAAGTACACCTTGCTCATTAATCAATTAACATATGACTTCCAAAATAACTATAAACCATAAAAAATTCAACAAGTTTTAAACATAAATCCAATCCTCTAAAACATAACCATTACTTAGGATAAACTCAAAACTCTGTTCATTGAGCTAAATAAAAGAATATTACAATGCAATAAACCACAAATGCGATTAGTAGTCTACTTAAACATTAGTTTTTATATTACATGCTTTAACACTATGATGTGCTCCTGGTGTGAAGAGATTCAGAATTCGTGATTCATAGTGCTATGCATTAATCTTCCTTAGCATCCAAACAAACTATAACTGTGTGCAGAACCAGGAATCTTCATCAGGTATTGCACAAAAAAAAAACTAACAAATCTACAATGTGTTTTTTCTGCAGCACTTGAGGATTGTGATCACACGAGATGTCATCTTCACAAAGACAAAGGAGAAGCCCATTACATTGGATGATAAAGGCAATGCCTATCACTGGAAGCATGATGACGAGGCTTTGGATGATATACATGTAGAGATTCCAGTCTCTAAAGAGGAAACGTGCCCCTCTGAATGCAATGACTAGGTCACAAAACCTAGAATCTGCAAGAAGCTAGTTATGCTAATTGCCAAAGAGAGCAACAAATCGCACTAGGAAGACAACATCATCAACAAAAACCACCACTTGCACAAGTTCAACTGATAAAACAATAAGTGTAGGGATCTCATTCTAATTCCAATGAACAGGGCAACATAAACTTACCTCAAAACCTCACAAGTAGGGAATATTACAAAGCTCATCAGCTATCAAAGGATCCCAAACCAAATGCAGTGCCAAAGTAAGCTCTTAAGAAAAGAAGATGAAATAGAACCTATCAAAACCCTTACAAAACCACATGTCAAAGTGAAGCTTGAACAATTTAAAGATTAGTTGAGAATAAGAAGCCCTTCATCTAGATAACAGAAAAATAAAGGCTACCTATGCCACCACCACTATTTTTTTTTTTTTTTTTTTGAGAAAATGTTCGGGAGTATATTACTGAAAAAAGAAATATAGTACAGGAAATTACAAATCGTGGGTCATCAGTAATGGCCCTCAATGGGTGGGGAAAAGCCCCAAGTCACAAAGCAATCCAAACCCCACCAGTCATGCTAAAACCAAGCAAAAAGAAACCCCCACTATTACTTTTTAGGATGCTTTGCATTTTACATGGGCTTTTCCTCTAAGAACTCTAGTTTCCTAATGTCATGTACTTGTAGTTCCAAAACCATCTAAACTTACGAGGAGTGTTGACCTATAAAAACTGCATCGCTATGTTTGGCCATGTTAGTTGGTGGGTCCCATTTTATGGCTACCCAAAACACACTAGCTCTAAAATAGCCTATAAAGAGGTGCTTTCTCTCTTCATGTATAATGTACTAAATGAATCAGTTGAATGGATTTCTTTTCAGTTGTTTCTATTACATTGTAGACACACACTTGTGTTGTCTTTAGGTATTTGTTATTCGAAGCCTAGCACAAGAACATTGTAATAAACCACTTTTCCTAAGGTTTTCGTAAATGGCAGTGCTTGTGTGTGTGTATTTGTGATCATGTATGTAGTTGGTGTTGATTTGTAAAACTATCTATCATTGTATGATTGTGATGGATTTAAGTGTTGTTGATCTGCTTGTGTTTATAATTTGTATGATTTGTTATTGATTTAACAATTTATCTATCATTTGATGATGGTGATGGTTTTGAGTGTTTTCTTTATTTTTTTTTT
>MNCI01007673.1:225258-269050 GCA_015680685.1 Gnetum montanum | reverse complement strand
CCGAGGGCCCTCCCCTCTCGGTGGGGCCTCTCCTGGTGGCCCACCGCTTGTAATCGCATGTAATCTTTGTAACATATTTTTGCTCTTTTAATATAATCCCGACCTCTTTCTCGAAAAAAAAAAAAGTTGTGGACTTCCAAAGTGTCACCCGTGATTCTTTCACCAAGGCAAGGATTTGCAATTATGTATGTTAGGATAACTATAATCTTCAATTTCTTAAATTCTATGAAAGCATTATATTGATATTTTTTGTTTTTCTCATAATTATTTTGCAAGAATTCACCAATACAACGTCCACATAAAATTCATCATGTAGGACCCCCCTAATAACCACCCTCTAAACTTCAGGACAAATTTTTTTTTTTTTTTCCAATCCTCTTAAAACATGGGGTTATACTTCCGCTAGCAACTAATAAGGATAGCACTCATATAATGATGGGCTGATTACAGGGTCTGCGTACCTCCTTCCCTCATTAAACTTAACAAGTTGTTAATGAGATGAGACTTTACCACTCATCATAATCCTAAGAATTGCTGAATCAATCGCATATCATTATCTTTAGTAGTACCATGATACCTTAAGGACTAGCATAGCCAAGGGTATTTGCTAACACTTCCATCACTTAAGAACCTAAAAAACATCAAACATTTGTGTGACTTACTTGTTTCAAGTTTTGTTTTACACGCAGCACAATGGATATGGTTGGATTTACTTCTAATCCTTAACTATGCTTCTACCAAACAAGATCATTTAATCTATAATAGATTTCAAACAATGGCAGGATCAAAGATATATAGGTTTCAACAACTTTGTCCATGTAATGTGGCATTGCATCCCCACATTGAGGGCTATCCAACTCAAAGAATCCAATCACCATCCAACTATGAGTTGGGTTATTTTTGGATTCTAAACTACATGAATAAGACTAGGCTCAACCATCATTTTTGAACTACACCTCAATATACCCCCAATATAGGTGATAGGGGACCATATGTGAGGTGGGTACACACTTGCAAATGGTGCCTACACCATTGAAAATCTTCGGGTGTTGTGCAAATCAACCCCCTTGGGTCCAATAGCTCAATATATTAAGCTAAAGTAAGCATATGTACAAGTAGGGTTGAATAGTCATGTTCATTTCCACATCCAAGGCAAGGTGTATGCAAAATAAATAAACAATGCAACCTATCCATTCAAGATATGGGGATGAATACCTTATTATTAATATAATTGGTTAATGAACCTTAAAAATATTTCATGCTTCACACAATTCACACCAATCAAATGCATCATCCACCTAATTACTAGTTGTGAGTTTAGGTGAACTGCTTATCCTAGAGCCCAAATAAACATATATAATGAAACATATATTTTCTTTCTTTTCTTTGCACAAATAAAAGAATGTATCTACTGCAAAATAAATGGGGTTAGTATATTGAAGCAAAGAATAAATAAATAATATTTTACTCTGCATAAAAGGAAAATCTAACTACAACAAAATGTATAAAACATTCATTATGCAATAAAAGACTTACTCCAAGGAGACTTCTAAGCTTCCAAGATTCCACTATGCTCATCATACAATTGCAAGAAGGCAACTATGCATCTCAAGTATGTTTAAATGTCATATAAGCACTAGATCACATCATACAATAGAAAGAGTTACACCACTAAGGTTTGCTTCCCAAAGGAAAATTAGCCAATGCTTTTCTCCAACTTCAAGCATCCTAAATTTGGCAAACAAAGTCTAAAAGTACAACCTGATTTTTTTGGCAATCAAATCCAAGTATAGGGAAAAATGAGAGCCTAGAGCAAGTCTGAAATTCTAATCATCAACAACTCTCAAGAGAGCTAGGAATTCAGAATATTCTCTTTCAGCCTAAGGCAATTTCAATTTCTAGAAGAATCGTGGAGGAAAACAATGGGTGGGAGCACACGAGGGAACAAAATGAGACAAATAGGAGCAAGCGGCGGTGACATCCTAGTGGATGGGGAGGCTAGCAAAAGAGTGGGCTGTAGAGGCAGTGGTGGAGTGGGGACAAATGGGATCGAGGATGGTGGCAGCGGCCTATTCAGGAATGTTCAAGGGAGCCCTAAAAGGGGGAATGGCGGGACTAGCATTTCTGGGGGTTTTGGGATTGCTTCATCCGATATGGCTAGTTGGCATCTAGGGGATGGAGGAATCGAGGCTTGCTTGCAAGAGGGGGGGTTATGCATTTATAGATTGGTCAACCACCTCCTGAGGGGCTACACACCTTGGAGCTTAGCCTCATTGGTAAGTTCGTTTCTGAGGGTGTGTGGCCCCGAATGGACCTTATCTGGATGTGGGCAATCACAAGCTAGGGTTTGAAGGGTGTGTAGGTTCATAGTTTGGCAAACGGCAAGCTTTTGTTTGTGTTTCTGTCAACTGCGGATAGAGAGAAGGTGCTTTAGAAGGTGCTTTTTGAGGGCCCTTGGTAGGCTTGTGGGTTGGCCCTTGTGCCCTGGCAGCTAGGGGCCCACTGGGATGCTGACCTCTTCACCCGAGGGCCTATCTAGATTAGGCTCCTAGATCTCCCTTCAGAGTTATGGACACCCAACTTCCTGAAAACATTGACTGGGCTTGTTGGCGAATTCATCAAGTTCGACAAGTACACTAAATCGATGGACCATATGGATTATGCTTGTTTCTATGTTTGGCTGTCATTGGGATCCAAGGATAGGGTGAATGAGGTGGTTCTGGCTCTACCATCGAGGGATGAAGCACTTCACATAGAATATGAGAATCTTCCAACGGACATGCTGATGGCACGTAGAGAGGCTCTAGTGACCAAATGCACAGTTTGTGGCAAGAGCAATCACTCGACGACAATGTGCAGGGTCCATATGAAGGCTCTACCCTATAAGAACAAGGAGAAGCAAACATTGGTTGGGTGGGGTGGTTGAGTCGTGAGGTAGGGGGCTTCTTCTGTAACTCCACTCGTCTTAGTGCCCCAAGCTAATGGGCAGGAGCCTATTTTAGATGTTGGAGTAGGAGGGCCTAGGCCCATCCTTGATTTAGAGGGACTGAGGGGGCCTATTTCAAATTCATGGTCTTATGGGTAGAGGCCAACGTCTCCAGTTGTGGAGTTGGGGGAGGATGTTCCTACACCCCCTCAAAAGGATTTGGGGGCAGGCCTTCTACCACTTGGAGACTGGGTTGGGGTTGTACGGGGGTCACCTTTTCCTAAAATGGCCAATATTTTAGAAGCACAAAGGGCAACATGGGAGGGCTTCCTTGTCTCCCCAAAGGTTGGGCAGATTGGGCAGTTGCTATCTCCTATAGCCCATAGTAAAATTACATAGGTTGAGATTGATTTGGGATTGCAACCTACCCTAAAGAAGGTGCATAAGAAACATTCAACTGGTAAGCCATGAAAATTGTCTCTTGGAATTGCAGGGGGCAAGGTACCCACTATAAAAGAAATGCCCTGCAAGATATTGTGCAAAGGGAGGAATGTGATATTGTGTGCTTACAGGAAACAAAGTTGCATGCCACGGATGCCCACCTCATGTGGTGGGCAAGGTGGCAGACCCAAATGGTGCCCAACCATGGAAAAGTGGGCAATTTGGTTGTTTTGGCAAAGAAGTCATTCCGACAAGTTGACTCCTCGAGGTAGAGCATTATTGTATGACTTTCTGAGGTTGGCATTTGGCTTACAAACTTCAATGGCACCCAAATCTGGGAGGAATGACTGCAAGAGTTGAGGAGGATTGTCGCACTCGTTGACCAGAGACAGTGGATCGTGATTGGCAATTTCAATCAACACCTATATGGCTAGGAGAAAATGAGTAATGATATGACAAAGCCACTAGGCAGTTGACACTTTCTGGAATTCTTGCAGGAGCATGACTTGGTGGATGTGGAGCTCATTGGTTGCAAGTTTACGTGGAGTAACCACCATAGAGGAAAGGATTTGGTATTGTCTCGAATTGATCGTGTCTAGATCAATACCCACATTGTGATGGATTCCGAGATCTGGGTGGTGGGGAAAGAGAGATTGGCGTTTGACCATCGATCTCTCTATTGTCATGTGGGGAAGCTTGTTAGGTCGAGGGTTTCACCCTTCCAATTTGAGAGATCTTGGTTGGTAAAACCCTGGCTTAGGCCGCTAGTGGTGAGGATTTGGGTGGCCTGTCACTCTCACATAGAGATTTTTTTAAGGCAGGTCTGTACCACCTTAAACAGGCAATTCAGTCTGTTAAAGAAACGAAGAAGTTCTATTTTCGAGCTGGGCATGTGGCTCTCCTGTCTCACTTGGTGTCTCTCCAAGCTCAGCAAGAGGTGGGAGAAGAGGTGGAAATGGAGGAACAGCTCATTTTGAGTGAATTACAGAAGCTTGATGTTGAAGAAGAGACTTACTAGAAGCAACAAGCTAGAACTACTTGGCTAAGAGAGGGTGATAGAAACACAACATTCTTCTTTGTTGCTACTAAAGCTAATTGTGTTGCCAAGGAGGTGGTGCTAACGATGAATGGGGCCTTACTGACAGGTCCTCAGGAAGTTGCCCAGGTAATGCAGCAGTACTAGGCTAATGTTTGGGCGTACGTTAGGACTTGACTTGTTTTGGTACCATTGGAGTCTATGCTCGGGGAGACTAAGAATAAAACGTTGTTGGAGCCATTCTCTTGGCAGGAGTTGGAGGAGGCGCTGGCCTGCATGAGGTTGTATCAGGCTCCTAGACCAGATGGATGGCCAGTTGAGTTTTTCTAAGAATTTGCCAATGTGTTGGGGCCAACCCTATTGAATGCCTTCAACCTAATGTAGCAAAGACAACAGGGCAATCACGAAATTAATTGTTCTCATACCTAAGGTTGCAGAGCCTTTAGATTCCTCACAATTTCATCCCATTAGGGTGCACAATTCCCTTATTCAAATTTTCATGAAGATATTAGTGTGGTGTCTTGCTCTGTTGATGCCAGGTTTGGTTGGGAACAACCAGGCAGGATTCGTTAAGGGGAGATATCTCCAGGATCAGGTTATTCTACTTCAAGAGGTGATGCATTTGATTCATCGTTCTAAATATCCAGGTATGTGTATCAAATTGGACATTAAGAAAGCATACAATGCCGTTAGCTAGGACGCCTTGGCTGATATTATGGCATGGAAAGAATTTGACCCTAAGTTCATTGCCTTATGTAAACAAATTTAGGCTTCAAGGGCCTATTCTTTTGATATTGGTGGTCGATTGTGGTGGTTTTCCTCCCCTAGCAAGGGGCTGAGACAAGGGGACCCCCTCTCTCCTTACCTATTTATCATCGCTATGGATACACGATAGGCGTATTGCAAGGCTGAAAGGGTTCAAGGGCTGAATGTTGTTGGGATCGATTGCCTAACAAAGCATTATGTTGATGATATAATGATTTTTTTGCTTTCTTCAATCCTGCAACTATAGGCCATCAACAGGGCACTACAAAGGATGCCGCAGGAGATTAGGATAGAGGTGAATAGAGGAAAATGCATGGTGCATCTGTCCCACGCATCTCGCCTAGTTAAAGGAAGAATTCTGTAGTTTTGGGGGATGCTCACTAGTACGAATCAGGATGTGTACCTGGGCCTCCCAATTTTTGCTGGGAACTAAAAAGAAACCTAGAGTACTCTTATTTGCAGGTTACAGCAAAGGGTCAAACATTGGACTACACATTTTTTAACATGAAAAGGCTAGATGCTACTAGTGAATTCTATCCTATCTACTATGGCTAGGTTCACAGAAATAGTTGCGGCACCTCCCACTATTGTGGTGAATAAGGTGGACCAGATTATTGGAAACTGCATCTGGTTCAGCAGAAAAGGGAGGTCAAAAATGCATCTGGTGGGTTGGAACACCTTCACCCAACCTCAAGAAGCAAGCAGATTAGGAACACTAAAATTCCACAATCTAATTATGGTGGGATATCAAAAGCTTGTTAACCGTTTTATGCAAATGAATCATAATGTTGCCCAATGGATTCAAATTGTTAAAGCTAGGTACACTCAGTGGGAGGCAAACCGTAGGGATTCACTCATTTGGCAAACTATTTGCGCACATGTTACCATTGTGACCATTGTTGGTATGATGGGGAAATCACCCCAGGAAATCATTAAATGGAAATTCCTGATGGTTATGGGATGGCAGACATTATGGAAAGGTCATTTGCTGAAAAAATCAAAGTGTTCATTTGGCTCATTAATCATAACATGTTGCTTATATGGGCTATCCTGCGGACCCACAAACTCAATATTTTGAACACTTGTCCAATATGTGTGAGGGAGTCGAAGACTATTCATCATTTCATTTACCGATGTCCTTTTTAGATTGACGTTTGGTGGTAATTGGCATTCTCCCCTACCCCACAGGCACACATTTTATGTGGTGACTCAGTGGGTGCAATTGTGCTTTGGACTTCCTGGAAAGCTCGAAATAATTTGGTATTTTGTTCTACATGGTTTCCTACTCCAACACAAGTGGTGGTGCGGGGGCACAAACTATGGCGTACAATGATGGTCGCAATGGATCAAATGCCAACCTTTGAGCTGGATTGTGCTAGGTATTAGTGGAATGCAACATTGTGGGTGATGATCCAAGATGTGGATTGGGCGGGGATGCTAAGATTGTTGCAAGGGGACCCATATCTTGTGGATGACGCTTTTTTCTGCAATTGGACTGGTGATGTGACGATGTTCAAGGGGTTCCACATCCTATTGATGGAAGAGGCACTAGCAGATTGTCTAAGAGTGTCAACCTCTAGTGAAAGTATTCTTCCTCAGGATCGTGGGTTCCAAGATGCGCAAGGCTATTCCCAAACCCGCTAGTAGCTAGGTCCCTAAATATGCACCACAGCAGATCTAGTAGGAAGTGGTGGAGGTGGTGGACTGTTACTTTGTCCAATCAGGCAATGTGTGGAAATTGTAGGGGATCCACTTCTCCATCTTGAAATGTTTCAAGCTTGGTAGAAGAATTAACTTGCCAAGGTTTTTCCTTGTGGTGCTACAATTGTAGTGTCAAGGGCACCATTCTGGCTTGATTCTTGTGCTTTGAAGGTCAACTCTTCCAACTATGCCTAGACCACTAAGGCCAGAGTCGCATGTCATCTACCACAGGAGGCAGGTAGTGCGAGGGAGAGTTGTGGTTGAGGATGTGGTTGGGTCTACGTTGGGGTCTAAGGTGCCTCGAGGGGGTTGGATGAGTTGATGCCAAAGTTTGAGAGGGTTGTTCATGACAAGCACAAGCTACTAATGCTTGGATTCGATGCCTAGAGGTAGAGAAGATGCTGCTGGAGGCAATGGCGGAGGCTGCTAGGGCAGATAAGACTACGGCAAAGGCTAAGGAGGCTGAGGTGATGGCGTAGGCTAGGTAGGTAGAGAGGCACATTTGGGAGGCAAGATGGGATGCTTGGGAGGAGTTTGCTTAGCAGCTAACAATGGCGAAGCACCAATTTACAGAATGATAAAAAGCGCTTCAACGAACTTGGGACTTGAAAGAGTCAACGTTGCAGGCTACACTGGAAGATTCACTGAGGGGGCAAGCTCCGACTAAGTTGTTACAAGCGAAGTAGCGTAGTGTTGAGAGGGAGCGGGTTGAACAAGAACAACATGAGCAAGAATGACATGAGGATAAGGAGCTCCAAAGACAAATGGATCATGTGCATGAACATGGAGTTTGGATGTGGTTGCATTCAAGTAAGTGTCGATACAAGGTTATGGACATTTGTTGTAATGCATCTTGGGGGGCATTCCGCAAGCATATTCAACGGACTACGGCTAAGCTTCACCCGGATGGAAAGGGTACGGTGGTAGAACATGTGAGTAAGGTTAGGGCCACAAAGGATTTTCAGCAAGTTGTTACATTTGTCAACACTGAACAACATTGAATGGTGCTTGATGCTATTCATGCCCAGGTACAGGCAATGTGTCCTTGTGTGCAGTTTTCTAAACGGCTCTAGGAATGGGTCATGGGTGGGCTAGATGATGGGGTTCAATGGGATGACTTTGGAGCTGTTGTTTGCTCCATGGTGCCTATTGTTAATATTTGAGTGTGGGGTGACCACACTGTTTTTTCTTGTCTTTCATGTGAAAATCCTACTAGCACTTGTAGGCCAATACAGGTTTGGTGACATGGTGGAGCAGCTTGTGTTGTGGAAGTTTTGGGAGATGGGGCTATTCAAGAGGGGGGGTGGGAGTGCGTGTTGTAGGGGGTGTCTTAACCCCCCTGCGTTTTTTTCCTTGTAATTGTATGGTTTCCTGCATTTGTACATATTTTCTCTTATCAATACAATTTTAGCTGACCCTTACACCCAAAAAAATTTTGGGATTTCTTAAATTGGAGGGCAAAATCTTGGGAAATAAATTACTAGCCATTGAATAATAATAATAATAACAGTCCTTTCTATTCTCTGGCTAAACCAAAGAATGGACAGTCTCTAATATCTTTAAAAATAAGAAAAATAGAGGGCAGATTCTATATGTGATTGTTATCATTATCATATTGCCATTATCTATGAAATCAGAAAACAGTAGATAAAAACCATAATAACAAAAAAGCAGCAGTCTATATACTAGGGGTAGTCATCCTTAAATAATTAAAATTCTGATTTTATCGAGCAGAGAACAAACAAAATCTCACGTGTTCATGTGCAATATGGAAAGGAGAGAAAACAATAAAATCTTATATATACCAAGCTTGAACACCATGATGGATTAACATGGTTCCAAACTTTTGAAATTTTCATTATTACATTTTCTAGCCTCATGTTCACATTGAGAGAAATGTAAGCTTGAACAAGGGACCATTTAAAAATTAATTAGGACACGACAACTCTTTTGGAAAACCCCTCAAAAACTGACCCAAAAATGCTCAACAAAACAAAACATGTGCACTTCACAAAGACACCAAAAATCATGAATATGCATAGTTTATTTTTATTTTTAAATGAGTAATTAATGGACCCTTTCGCCATCTAGCTATCACACACCAAGCCCCTTCAACCCTATAGCATCTTATAGCCCACACAAGAAGAACATCAAGATTGGATAAAATGGTAGAGGCTAACATCATCAAGCACCTTCAAGAACTAAGTCCTTAGAGCCTACACAAGAGATCACCAGCCTTGGATAGAATGATGGAGAGCATTTCCTTAAGAATGATCACAAAAATATGAAATACCAAGTGCACATGACCCAAGGAAAATATTAACTCATAAACCCAAAATAACAATGACAATAACATCATCATCATCCTAACCTTGTCCCAACAAAATGTGGTCTGCTTCATAAGCCTAAAACATGCATGCCAAAAATCATATCCAAGAATTACGCAAGACCTGATGCATAACTAACAACTCAAAAGAAAACCTCACATGCCCTCATAAAATAATCCTCACTTGTCCAAGCCAATACAACATCAAACATGTATTAAAATTTTCTATACAACAAAGATTTGGAATACACAACACTAGAGTTGAGTTTGGCCAATTTGAGGATGGAGAACACCTCAAACTTGGGTTTTTGTACAGCTAGTAGCCTCCAGAAATCAGCTTCAAACTGCAAGTCCATGGTGCTGCCCACATCCTCTCACAAAAATCAGAGAAAATAGTCCTTTCAATCAGCCAAATAGTCCCCAAAAATCATTCACAAAAGCCTCTAACGACATTGGCAAAATCAGCCTTCCAAGAGTCCACAAGACCACTCAAGACAATCTAAGAAATAACTGAGAATAAGCAAGGAATAGCCACTCTCCTTCTCCTCTCCTCAACTCTTCACTTATCAAACTAATATAGTCTCCTCTTCCTTGGCAAAGGTGAAAATGAGAGCAAACCACCCCACCGACCCCCCGCCCCCCTCTACTTCCTCTCTCTATTTATAGGATGGAGGAGACCCTACAACTTGTACAAAGACTAAACAAGTCAATTCTCCAAAAATCATTTTTTTTATTCAAGGCATCTTAGATATGAGAGCAACAAGCTCTCATGAGGGCGTGGTTATGTGAGAACGACAACACTGAGGAGAGTCACATAGGAATTTTTAATTGAGTCATGTGTCCCTCTTCTAGCCATTAATATAAAGTAGACAAGTAGCATATTAAAAAATCAATGTCACTAGAAGCATATATACATCAGCATCCCACATGGACTTTTTTTATGGCCACACCTTTTTGTCTTGCTTTAAGTCACTTTTTACTTTATGAGCTATGAGGGTTTTTAATTTATGTTTGGTCTTTCATCTATTTTCCACATTTCCCACAATTTATCTAGTTAAAATCATTGATACTAAACTTTTTGTACATCCAACATTTTATACATGTCAAGCTAGTCATAACAAGCACAAACATGCCATAACTACCATGCTAGAAATTAATATTTTAAATGAACCAACGAAAATATAGTCCCACAAGGTACTTTTTTAATCATTTAACATTAAAATTTAAAAATCTAGAATTCAAATTAAAAGAACTAATTGTAGATCTATACTCTAAGTATACAACTAAGTTAGTCCACCAAATTTGAGCATGATGCAACAACTTTATATTTTTGACTTATTTGAATTAATTAAATATTCAGTAAATTAAAAATTCTAACTAGCTGTCAAAATAATCTATGGATCCACATTACATTAATTTCCTAGTATTATTCTAAAATAATGTTACGTTTTGCCATGCTCATTCATTATATATATAAAAACTTAAATTAATAATCACCAGCACAGGGGGACCCACTGTTGCCATGCCTGTTTATTTTGGTTATAGATGCAATGCGTACTTATTGCATGGCGGAAGGAGTTAGAGGTCTAGAGATTGGGGGTGTCAATTGCCTGGTGGAACATTATGCTGACGATACCATTTTGTTTTTGAGGGCTACAATTCACCAAGTGTTGGCAATTAATTGGGCTCTTCAAAGAATGGCTAAGGAATTGGGATTGGAGATCAACTACAACAAATCTATAGTCCATATGCTCAATATCGAGGTAGTCATTCGGGAGAAGATTGTGCAACTATTGGGGGTGTTACTAAGCTCTGAGGAAGACTGCTACCTTGTACTTCCTCTGTATGATTCGCATTGACAGAATGTTTGGGGAGGTCTTATTCAGAGAATGCAAGAGAGGGTTAGCCATTAGACTACTTGGTTCCTTTCGCGTGCAAGGTGGTTGCTTTTGGCTAAGTCGGTTCTTTTGACTATGGCTTGGTATACGGCTTCAGCTGCCTCCCCTTTGACCAATGTTATACAGAAAATTGATTGACTGGTTTGGGACTTTACATGAGTGGGGGGTAAAGGGGGTAGTTAGCTACATCTTGTTGTGTGGGATATTGTGGCCAGACTGAAAGATGTAGAGGGACTTGGCATACTTCGTTTCAAGGATGTAATTACCATGGGGCTTCAAGGGCTGCTTAGATGGCTAAGTTACCAAGGTCAATATCCCGCACAATGGATTCAAATTATGCAACATAAGTACTAGCAATGGGATGTGTCTCAACATGATTCGCATATATGGCATGCATTATGTTCCCATGCGTGGGAGATGCTGCAGGGTGGGGCGAGATGCTGCAGGGTGGGGTGAGATGCTGCAGGGTGGGGCTTCTTAATGCACAACCAATGTAGATAATCCACCATAAATACCTTGCAACTAGTGGGTGGCAGTAGTTATGGAGGGGGAAGCTCCCCAAGAAAATAAAAATGTTTCTCTAATTGATGGGTCATATGGCAATTCCCGTGCGGCATGAGTTGTAGCAGCGAGGGGTGAGGGTGACCACCACATGTCATCTTTGCATAGCAAGGGAGGAGACGCTGGCACATTTTGTTTGGGAGTGTTCTTATTCGGCTCAAGTGTGGCAAATAGCCCATATTTTGCAACAGACAACTCTAGACGGTGATTCGCAAGCCGCAACAATCTTGTGGCAGTTGTGGAAGACACTGAATTACTAAATTTTTAGAGGGATTGTTCCACTGGCACTAGCATCGGTTGTGGCTGTGGATCTTAGGCTTTGGTGAGAGGCGCATCTTGCAATGGGGTTTACTCCCACATATGAGCCTTCCTTTGCAGAATATAGGGAAAATCCTGTGCTTTGGAGCTTGGTGGCCCGTGTTGGATGGGCGAATGTGCTAGGCCTAGTCTAGGGTAACCTCAAGCTTGAAGATGGGCCATTCTTCACAAACTAGCTCAGGGATATAACATTATTTTGGGGGTACGGATAGAACTTACTGAGGAGGCCATCGCTCAATATTTGAATGTGCTAGCGGAAGGGGAGGAGGTTCCTTTACAGGGGAGGGGGTTGCAAGATGTGCATGCTTTTTTTTCTGAGGCCCATGCCCAAGATGGACAGTGTGTAGGTGCCCAAGTCAACACTAGAGCCCCTCTCGCAGGATGTGGCAGTCCTTGTGGATCGCTTATTTGTTCACTCCGACAACATGTGGAAGTTGCTTGGTGTGCATTTTAGTTTCATGCACCACCTAAGGAGGGGGTATGCAATGAATTTGTCCCATTACTTTTTGGCTGTTTTGCATCGGTCGCAAAGGAGGAGACATTCAGATCTCATTCTAGCCCTCTGGTGGGTAGCAAAGGGATGGTTGCCACTGAGGGCTCCTTCTGTTTGGCTAGTGTATGGGTGGCGTAGGACACAGTGTGTTCCTCCTTCGGTGGTGGATCTTTCAATGGATTCGTAGGAGTCAAATGAGGAAAGTTCAAGGGAGATACAAGACAAAGGGTTTTGGGGGTGCCTTGTGGGGGGCCTATCCTCCCCCTCCCCCCCTTCCCCTTTCCCCCTCCCCCCCCAAAGGACAACAAGAGACTGCTCCTACAGAGGTTGGGTGGAGAAGCATGCTTTTTGGGAGGAAAGGCTTAGACATTGGGAGGAGGAATTCCAGCAACAACTGGAACAATTGGCTCAATGATACAAGGAGGTGACTAAGGAGGAGAGGCTCCACCATGATCCAGTGAAAGCAACGGCCCTACATGCCCTGGAAGAGAACCTCAGATAGAAGATCCAAGACAAGCTGCAGGAGGATCCAAGACAAGCTACAGGAGGAGGCTTGGCTCCAAGAGGTGCAAGTTTGAGAGGAACAAGAGCGTAGGAAGGAGGAGGCATAGATGTAGCAAATGATAGATCGGGCTCATGAGACCAGCGTGTGCTCGTGGCTTAGGGAGGGGCATTGCCCCTATGTCATCATGAATATTGTGTGCAACACGCCATGGGGAGTGCTATGGAGGCATATCCAGTGGTAGGGCAAGGAGCTACACCCAAATGGAGAGGAGAACGTAGTGGAATGTGCAAGAAAAGAAGCCGCTTTCAAGGAATTCCAGCAAGCTGCAGCATTTGTTGACACCAAAAGGCACTGAGCAGTGTTGGATGTTGTTCATGGCCAAGAACAGAGCTTTTTTCGTTGTACAAGACTACCATTCAATCTATAGATTGTGTTTTGGTGTGGGGGCCAATTGGGCTGCTTTTGCTTTTGTTTTGGGTGTTGTTTAATTTTGGATTTGTGCTATGTTGGGAGAACCAAGTTGGAGGGCCCAAAGGGTTGCCCTGCCAACTCAATTTTGTACTAGGGGTAATGAAGGGGGGATGTTTAAAGCCCCCTGGTTGTTGAGTGGGGGAGGTTTTCTTTTTGGGGGATGAGGGGAGGGCTCTCCCCTCATTTTTGGGATTGGCTAACTAATGTATATGACTTCTCTAATTAATATACACCCAAATTTTTCCCCAAAAAAATAAAAAAATAATTAGACAAAAATCAAAAATAAATAGTAATCTTGCTTATGTCACCCAAACAAAAGTCTTCATATTACTGGGAAGTATTAGACACATCTAGAAATATATATATATAATCTTTAAAACAAGTTAAAGTCTTAGGTATTTAATAGAGGTCTAAGGTCACATGTATAAATGCGGGGTAATACACATCATTTGGATTTATATTATATACACAGAAAAAGAAAATAGACAGGATGTCATGAATTACTATTTCTCTGCCACTTAACAAAGAAGTTTGTTCAGGTTGTCAAAAGTGTAAGGAATGTACAAGTGGACAAACATAAAGGGCCTTTTGTTGACTCATTTGTACTCAAGGCCCTGGGATAGATACTGAGTTTTGTGGCAGCCATTATAGTGCAGCAAGCTTATCAAGGATTTCAGAAAAGCAAAAGATGCCTAGAAGGTACCATGTCAACTTGGCTGATATAGTACTAAGCCTTAAGCCTAAGGTAGAAAAACCCAGGGGTTTCTGCATGCCATCGGCCCTGCTCCATGCAGTTAACTCTGAAGTTTTTCATTTGATCTGCAACATACCAAACTAAAGCATAATCTTAGACCATGTTACCCTTGCATTTTATTGTCAAAGGGAGTAAACGTCGTCTCAAGCCTAAGGGTAGCTTGGTAACACCAGAACATGGGATTGAACTCAAGTAATGTTGTACCGTTGAGGTATGGAATTTTATACAAGATCACATACTAACAACCCTATGAGATAAAGCTGTTTACTCTGGTATTAAAGCTGTGGCAGGCAATCTGAGAAAAAAAATAAAAATGAAATAGAATGAAAAGCAGAAAAAGAAAATCAGCTTTGGTGCAACAAGGATTAAAGGTGGAGGTAGGAAAGATGCTTACGCTAAGAAGATTCATTTCAACCTTAGCCTAAACATCAATGGGGTTAACCTGGATTAGGGCATCACTGTAACTCTGCAAATCCAGGGTTTAATTGAATTAACTCTGATACAGATGTTCCTTAAGACACCTTTGCAAATTATCCTAATAATCAAAATAGTCACAAAAAATATCATCCAGTGTCATGAAAATCAATGTCTCCCAAGACATCATCTTGTTAGATATGGTGAGTTCTCATTTTAAGGGTATAGCACTTCACGTATCCATGCAATTATGTTGAGATTATAGATGCTCACCTTCTAGCAGTTGATGGGGAAGAGGATAATAACAAAATAAGGCAAAAAAATGTTCATGAACAAATGCAGGAAGATGGTAAACAACCGCAAGCTGCATTGTCTGCAACATCATGTAACAAATATCTCTTTGATACCACAAATTCTATTAAGACATCTGCCAAAGTTAAAGTTTGTTTTCATGTTTTTTTAATAGAATCGGGAGAGTATTATATTACAAAATGTACAGAGTACAAAGACAGAAAAAGTGGGAGAATTAACCCAAAAATGTACATAGTACAAAGACAGGAAAAGGGGGAGAATTAACCCTTCCATGAGGAGAGCATTCCAACCATGAAAACAGAAAGGAGGGAGGATTTTCCCAGTGCCCAATCATCTCCTAAAGGGAAAAACTGAGACATACAATGAAAGTTCAAGCACCAGTTGGGCACCACCTCATGGCCCAGATCCCCCAAAAAGACCAAGAATCTCAGGGACACCTATTAAGCATTATGTAAATGCAAGAGGCATCAGTTTAACCTTTAAATCTATCTTTGGGAATGTTTGATATAAATATTTGTACCATGAGTTATATATCACATCTTAACTCGTGTGTGATCTTCCAACCCTCTCAGTGCAAGATTTTGAAGCGAGATTCATCTATAAAAATCATTTACATAATTTAATGCTGAAGTTTTAAGTACATTTAATGTTCTAACATGTACAACCCTATTATTTAGATCATTGCAACATTTATGATATTGTAACCAGACATGCATAGTTATTATTCAGATAAAAAATGTGAACCAAGCTAAGGCTGGTAAGCAATGTCTAAAGCACTTGGAATTTCCAGAAAGATAAGATTTATGACATTTGTTCTCAGATTCTTCAGCAAATATTTGCCAACAATGTCATGAGACTATCAACAGATGTAAATAAACTTTTCATCAGTATGTCAATCATTTCAAGTCTGATACCAAACACCTGGATGTTAAGTTACAGTACAATATTTTTGTATTCAAGTGTCTAGTACAAACGAAAGCTAAAAATTTGAAATCACATAAAAGTTTAAGAAAAAGAAAGATATAAATGCTTCCATCCTACACAGTCGACATACCATATTTATACAAAAATTATTGGCAATTATGTAGCTAGTCTCAAAATGTAAATATCTGTAAAATATAAATTCATAGTAACAATACTCTGTCGCACATACTGTTTTGGATATGTTTTCAGGCCTGGGAAAAACACCCCATGTAGCAACTTTAGGCTTGTATAGGCCAGAAGAAGCTGGATTTTCCACTGAAGGCTTGGCTCCCAATTTTGTTGCATCTCCTACAATTAGCTGGACTTCAGGTAAAATTTCAGAGGAAGCAAATTCTAGCCCAGGTTTAAGACCGACAGGAATATGCCTTTTTGACTTCTTTTCAGAGAATTCTAGCCCAGCAAAGTCAGTTTGAGAAATCCTTTTCTTTTCATAAGTTCTTACTTTGGGCACATTTGGATCTACAGTAGTATACTTTCTAGTAATAACACCATCTCTTGTGTATATTTTCACCTCTCTTATTTTATTTTCAGGGTTGCTTCTTTCAGTTTCTTCATTGCCATGTGGTACTGCATTTTCAGCATGAACACCTGAAACTAATTACACAACATTCAGCAAGATGTCTGGATCATCCTGCAAATGAAAAGGAAACAGAAGTAAACGACAGACAAGTCTTGAGAAAATGTAATGCATGCCCATTTAAAAAATAATTTCATATAGGGGTTGTTTTTTGAGTTGTATGGTCCAAACTATAGTTAAATTCTTATGTTCATGTTATGAATGCTAACCATACAACAATTTGCTCATGTACTTACGCTTATATTATGAATGATACCAAGTCTTGCTAGATTTGGGTGTATGATGGTTTTAAGTAGATGACATTTTGGATCTCATGTTATATTTATATCCATCTACACACATCTTGGAATGTCATCATAACTGTTGATTCATACCATATAGATATTATGAATTTTCTTACAATTACATGATAATTGAATTAATTAGTTTCCATCACATTTGATTGCGATATATTTACACTTGGACTTGAGATTACATTGCCTTGCTTGCCTCCTTACATGCTCGTGCAGACTCAAAGCTTTCTAAGCAGAAAAGTTGTTTCTTGGTTCCTTGAAGTCTGTAACACACCTCTCCAGTGGTCATAGGATGTGTTGCTCCATTTGGATATTTCAAAGTTTGGGCACTTTTCTGTAATTTAAATATTTCATAGTCTGAGCAGCTTGTGTAATTTGAATAATTTAAAGCTTAAACAGTTCTTTTGTAAGCTTGATATTTCAGAGTTGAATTACTTTTGCTAGTTTGGATAATGTGCTTTTCGATGATCACAGGCAAGCTCAACATTATATATTGTCTTCTTCATTGCATCAAATAAATGTGTGTGTATCTACTACGCGTGAACAATCGCACAAACAAAGTTTTGCTACTAGCCATTGTGTTTGTGTGTTATAGTGTGCGCTAAACTTGCAGAAAGGGATGTCAGCTAGGCTAAGTTAATATTATGATCAATACCTTACTAGACAGCTGGCGATTTATTAGCAATTTCTTTCTAATTATTTAATATTTAAAACTAGAAAAAGACCATTATTGTCTAATGGAAGTGGTAAAGTCTAACACCATTTTAGAATAATATTCTAATATCAATGGAAACATGATCCATGGTTTATTTTGATGCCTCATTGAAAACCTTAATTATTGAATATTTTAATTAATAAAAGTATGTTAAAAATGAAAGTTATCAGATCGAGCTTGAATTTGGTGTAGTAACTCAATTTTGCATATGCAGTATATATCTATAATTAATTTTCTAATTTGATTCATAACTTTTAAAATTTTAAAGTTAAAAATTTAGAACTGTACCTTGTACCATCCATAGCTTACATACTTTTTCCTTACATACCCGGATCTTTTATGGTTTAATTAAAATTTAAATTTTAACCATTGTAACTATGACATGTTGTGCTCCTTTTAGTTATCTCAATATGTGTATGCTTAAACTATTTAATCTCAATGTCTTTTGATGGCCAAAACATGGAAATTGATACTAATATTTTATTACATCTATGTAGACCCAGAGGATCTGTCAAACAAATGAACTTGTGTAAAATACATCAGTAGCAATAAATCCTGAGTATAATAAATGTGTCTAATAATCATGTAACTTGAACATGTCTTCTACATAATTCCCTAGAACTAAGATTGTTAACTTGAATAGCTCGTACTAAAGATTTGCCATTTTCTTCTAAAACAACTAGTTCCGCAACATTATAATAATACATGTTCCTCATCTTCTACCACTTCTAGTAAACATAGTCAAACATATTCTATCTTCATGCAACCACTTCTAGTAAACATAGTCAAACATATTCTATCTTCATGCAACAAATCATATGGTGCCTGCCTTTTAACCAAAAATTCTTCTACCAAAAAATGCTTCTAAACTTCTTCTACTTTCTTCCAATATTTGCTAGCAAGATCAAGGCCCCACACTACACACCCATATAAAATAGTTAGTTGCACAATAAAACAAAATAATTGTTTTTTGATGTCCTAGACTAAGATAGTTTCCTTCTAACATTTTCTTTTTAAATCAAATAAGGCTCTCAATCCACTTGTAATCCTTTGTTTAATGCACATCTCCCAATTGTAATTGTGAAAAAGATATAAACCATGGTATCTATAAGTTAGTGTCACATTGATAGAGTAATCATTATTCCTAGTGCCACACACCATAATTTTGGTTTTTTTGCATATTAACTTTCATTCTTGAACATTGGCAAAAATCATCCAAAATAGTAAACATTTGTTGTAGGCCTTCCTTAGAATTAAAGATGAGAGCTACATCATCAGCCTATAGTAAAAGGTTGACAAAGTGATCATTAATTTTTTATTTTTTATTTTGGAAAAATACTCAAGTTAGATTAATTGTAAAAAGGAAATTACAAGAGATTTGTACAATCCCAAAAATGAAGGGAGGCCTCTCCCATCAACCCCACAAAAAGAACCCCACATCCCAAAATGGCAAGGGTAGCTAAAAACCCCCCTTGCCATTTGCTTGCAACAAAAAGCAAGATTGGGGGGTCATCCCCATGGACCCCCCAACACCAACCCACCATTCAAAGTTCCAACACAAAAAGACAAAGAAGAACAAGACCACTAAGAACCGACAAACCCCAATGCCCAAAACACCACCTATATATTGCATGGTAGTCGCGTACAATGGCAAATAACCCACTCTTGGCCATGAATGGCATCCAGAACAACCCTATGCCATTTTGTATCAACAAAAGCCACCACCTACTAGAAATCCTTGAAAGCTTTGACTTTCCTTACGCATTCTGCCGCATCCCCTTTGCCGTCTGGATGAAGCTCCTTCCCCCTCCATTTGATGTGTTTCCTTAAGGTTCCCCAAGGCACGTTGCAGCCAATATTCATTATCACATAGGGGCATCACCACTCCCTCAGCCAAGTCTGCACGCCATTTTCATGTGCCTAATCCAACTACTACTGAATCTAGGCCACTTCCTGCTCTTCCTATTCCCTTCGCTCTTGATCTTCCCTCGTTTGTGCCTCCTGTAGGCATGCCTCATCTTGGATCTCCTCCATAATTTTCTGTCTAAGGTTAGCCTCAAGGTCAGCCTCAAGCACATGTAACATCGCCTCTACCAAGTCCCAACGAATCTTTTCCTCCTTTGATTATGCTATGTGTCGGCACTCTATCAATTCTAGCTGCCTCTGGAACTCCTCTTCCCTCTGGTGCTACTTTGCCTCCCAAAGGACACGCTCCTCCTCCCGAGCCCACACCACCTCCTCCATCACTACTTCTGTGATTGGGAAGGGCCAATCCTCACCCACCCTCCTTCCCCCCACTCCTTCATCCTAGACCCTATCATAACCAGCTTATTCCCCCCTCTATTTCAGGGGTTGAGATGCAACCCCTCCCCACCCCTCTCCAAAAAATCACCCACAGAAACCTCTCAGCCTACAGACCCCCCAGCCCCTCCTAGTCATCAGAGTCCTTCGACTCCACCATGAGGTCCACCATCACAAGCGAAACACAACATGAAACTGCACGAACAAGAGACACCTGCAACTCTGACCGAATCTCCCCCCACGCCTCCTGCCACAGAGCCAAAATTAGACCTAAGTGCGCACCCCTTTTCTTTCGTCACAAGATGGCCAAGAAAAAATAACACAGGTTAACTTTATACCCCCTGCAAAGGCCATGCATAAGACTGAAGTGCACTCCCAGCAACTTCTAGGCATTGATGGAGTGCACGAAAATTCTATCAACCAGAACAGCCACATCCTGCCATAGAGGATCCAACGTTGACTTCAAGACCTAACCATTCCTGATCTTAGGCACAAGCCCCGCAAAGAAATCCTACACATCTTGCAATCCCTGCCCCCAAAGCGACACCTCCTCCCCCTCCGTCGGCACATGCAAGTAACTTGCAATGGCCTCCTCCGTGAGGTCAATGCACATCCCCCTAAAGAGTGTGATATCCCCTTGCCCATTTGTATAGAAGGGCACATCTTTGAGATCAGGGTCCCCACACAACAAGACCAACACGTTGGCCCACCCAACTCTAGAAACCATATCATAGAGAACTAGGTTCTCCCGATACTCCGTGTAGGACGGTTCATAAGTGGGAGTCACACCCATTACCAAATAAGCTTCACTCCAAAGCCTTACTCCAACCACCACAACCTACACCGGTGATGGTGGCAACACCCCCCTAAAAACCTAGTAATTCCTCATCCACCAAAGCACCCATAGGATCACAGTACCACAAGGATCATTAATTTAAATAGAGTATCTACTTGGAATTTTTTGCATCCACTCCTCAAGTTCACCAATAAAAATACCAAAAAGTGTAGGTGAAAAAGGACAGCCTTGTTTCACCCCAATATCACTATGCAATAAAGCATTTTTATGGGAATGATGATCTATGATCTCTATATATACCTCTTGGTAAAGACTTTCAATAGTAGCAAGCAAAGATGAAGGAGTACCTATGTCTTGTAATTGCTTCTACAACTTGCTTCGAATAATTGAATCATATGATTTAGAAAATGTACAAAGAAAACAAAAGTTCTTTTATTTTTCCCTTTGGCACAATCAATAAGATACTTCAATGTAATGAGGTGATCAATAGTAGAATGGTGACATCTAAACCCAGCTTATACAATTTCTTTTACATTGTTTTCTTCTATATATTTTCTAATATTTATCTCAAGAATATTTCCCAAAACCTTCATAAAAATATTACTAATTACAATCGGCATGTAGTTATTTAAATCAAATCTATCTCCTATTTAGAAGAGCAAAATAGCTCTATTACTGCACCATACTTTTTCTATACCAATTTGGAGAGCATGGTTTAGATTTTTCCAAATTGTCTACCATACGAAAGGTCCTCCCCAAGTTAGCATTTCTCTATATAGTCTTGTTGCATCAGCTGCTTTACCTGAGGCTACTCTTTTGATGCATTTATATTTACTTGAATAACTTCATTTTTTAATTCTCCATTAACCATTTTTTGAACCAAATATCTACTTGAATCATATAAATTTCATTCAAACAAGAAAAAAAAATTTTGTTTCCAATAGAAGGAATTTTATTTTCTCCATTCTGTTATCATGCAAGTGTTTGCAATTTTCTTATAACCTTGTATTGTGTGTGTAACAAACCACTTCTCCTTGAGCTTTTGCGTTAACAATTGTAATAATCTTTCTGTGTGTTTGTGTGCATGTTTTGTTAACAACTTGTGTGTGTTTTGTTTGGACTATGGCAGAAATGGCTAATTGGAATAGTGATAAATTTGTTGACCAAATTTTTATATGTATTATGATTAAATGTTTAAATACTTTATGCATAAGAAATATGATTTAAAATACATGCTGGGAATGTTTTAAAATAATAATAATAATAAATATATGGGAAAACAAAATATTTTACATTCTATTTCAACAAAGACGCTGAGAAACAAAAGAAAAATAGAGGACAATACTCTAAGGTATGCCACAAGAGCTAAAACAAGTATGTTGAGATGCAAAAGAATGCTCATACTGAGGAACTTGACCTATGAATCAAGTTGGAGGAACTTGACCCATGAATCAGGGATATTGTGTGCAAATACTGTAGCTTTATATTTTATTTTTTTTATTTTATTTTATCTAAATGTGATGCATTGTTCTTTTTAGTTTAAAATAGTAGAGTATAAGTACCCTCTCCACGGCTATAGAAAGGTCACGTGATAACCTTTTAAGGCTCATAAGATGATGGGTGTGATGCAATCGCTGATGACTTGAAAAAGAAGGTGCCTTATTTGATTATGTATCTTGAACTACCCTTATCATGAATCTATTTTGAAAACTCTTTCCTTGCATCTTATGACAATTATGAATGATAAAAAGATAGATATTATGCTAGAATGTTTTGTAATTATCAAGAGGAATTGAACTTGCAACTTGTGAATATACATATTTTATTGATTTTTTTATAGTGATCATGAAGAAAATTGAACTCATGACTCATTGTTGAAGAGAGAGAGAGAGAGAGAGACTTTAAAAAGAAAGAAAAGAATTCAAACAGTTCCCAAGAAGATAGTTACAAGAAACCATCCATTATCCCTTATTCCACCTACAAATAGGGAGAGGATGAGAGAGAAAAAAAACACACAAGGCAAAAGTAGCTGAGCAGAACAAAAAAAAAGGGATACAACAATAGGGAGTATGGCTGGGAAAGGCTGCTACAAGAGATAACGAGGAGAAAGAAAACAAGTGCGGCATAGCAATCCAATATTTTGATAATTCCTCCTAGTAAGCAAGATATCTAAGCAAGGAGGTGAAATGATCCATCTCTGTTATGTTTGATAATGGCCAGCAAGGATTGATTTTCTCAAACTTCTCTCTTCTTGCTTGCCTAACCACCTTCACAATGCTTGTATGAAATTATCAAAATTGTTGTTGTAAGCTTCAATTGTTGAAACCTTTATTACTTTTTTGGATCTCTCCACCCGTCCTCTACACTCTCACACCTAAATGACTTGGATGAGAGTTCTAAATGACTTGGATGAGAGTTGTTTCTGTAACAATTTAGAAACACCCATAATGATTTGGGGCATTTTTGGCAAAAAAATTGCCAACAGGGGCCAAGGATCCCTGATATGAGGATTGGTACCACCAGCAAAAAGTGAGAGTATCCTTGAGCCCATCGATAATTGTGAATGTTTTAAAAATGTTGAATTCTTGGGTTTTGGTTGGAATTTGTTTGATGAACCCTCCCCCTTTGAATGCATATATCTTGGATCTAAATCTTGAATTATACTTTTTTTCTTATACTTTCTCAAGTCTAATTTGATATCTTTCTATAAGTTGATGGAGTGAGGGAAAACCTAGGATGTTAATCTATGGTTGTGATCTATCTGTTCTCTACTATTGAACATATGAATTTCCTGATTAAATGATTACTGGTAAAATGGTTACAAGAGTTAAATTTAGATCTTGTTTTTGTGTGTGGCTGGAAATTATAAAATATTATTATGTGATTGAACAAATATGAGATTAGTAATTTATCTGCTTTTGTGGTCATTTCTTTGGTTTTCAAATGTGCAAATGATCTTGATTAAATATTTCTTTTTTTAGGTTGAATAATAAAAAGTTTGATTTTTTTAATCTAATGAATCTTGCATAGATATTTTACTATGGCTATTTCTTTATAAAATTACCTCTTGATTCATAAAAATTAATATTGATTGACCTGTTTTAGAGCTAGATTTAGGTGCTGTTGATTTCGTTTTAATTTTATAGGTTAATGTTAGTTTGATTGTTGTAGAAAGAAAGCCACTGGAACATTTTCTTCTTTCAACTAGCTTTCTTTCTGGGGGGGCTTTAGGTGCTAGCTCTTGCTCCCTATGATTGGGTATTACAGTGTGATATATATTGCTTCCTAATTTCAAAATCTTTTACATAGCCTTAATCTCTAGTTCACATAATAAATACCATTCTCATCTAAGCATAGGTGGCACAAATGGCCTAGTAACTAGACTTTCTAGCTATCTAGATGCATAAATATGAATAAGAATCCATTATGGGTTATTATTACCAATTCATCTGTCTACCTTAACGAGTTACACCATGTTACATTTTGGGATAAGGGCACCATGATAAATAATAAAGAATTTTGTTTTTAAAAAAACAAATGCTTGAAACTAAATTCTTTTCCACCCTTTCCAAGAGCCCAAAAAATTCAACTTCAATATACATAAAATTTATCTTTAAAATATTTATTTAAGAAATAGCATTTCATGAAGACATAGTTCCAAAAACACTTTATCACTCCTTGTATTCAAGGGGTGGAAGCACAATTCTAGATGCGTTTAACAAGTATTCAAACTTTGTCCTGAAAGAATTTCAAAACAGACATGCAAAACATAGAAGCAAGGGCAAGAAATCTCCGAATAAATTTTATTATTTATCTTAATATCGGTAGGTCAAATCTAACATCTAACATATACAACCACAAGCCACATACTATAACCAATTAAACTAAACAACATTAAATTTATTTTATTATAACCAATTATACTCAACAACGTTAAATATATTTTACTTTAACAATGAAGTGTTAGCTTAATGGTAAGCAACTTGACTTAATAACCCTAAGACATGGGTAGGTTTAATTCTAATGAGAAGTACTAAGTTATAAATTTTTTTAAAAAAATAGATTTCATAAAAGAAATTTTGAAACTAATTCCATAAATCTAAGGGCCATAGATGGACATAAGTGAAAAATTGCAATTTCAGTTTCANTTTTTTTTTTTTTTTTTTTTTTTTTTTTTTTTTTTTTTTTTGAGTAAAGTTCAGGATATATAACTCGAAAAAAAGGATCTATGTACAATCAAGAATTCATGTCCTTGAAACCCCACTCAAACCATAGAGTGTGTCCAGGACCAAGCCCCATCCCCCAAAAACCTCACCCCCCAAAACCTTAGAACAACATCAAAAATCCTACCAGCAATTGGCCAACACAACAAACCAACAATCCCTAAACTAAATCCCAACCAACTTCGATGAGTGCCAAACGGAGGAATAGAAAACCCAACCCACAAGGCCTCAAAACCCCAAAACTCTCACAGCGACAACCCCACAGAACCCGCACATTGATCCTGCTTCCCAAAGCCAACCCTAGCCTCCCTTGTGTCATCTCAAACTGCCACCACCTTCAGAGCCATCACTTCCTGCATCTTCTCCCTCACCTCTTCCTCCGGCTCACACCATAGCTCCTGCCTAAAAGCTACCTCCTACCTTTGCCTGTTCTACTCTTGCAGCTACTACAAATCTGCCCATTGGCACTCCACCAGATTAGCAGCCCGCCAAACAGCTACCTCCCTCACCAGCCAACACGCCTCCCAGATCACTCTCTCTTCAACCCTCACCTTCTTGGTTACCTCCCCACTTGCACGACCAATCAATGCTTCAAGCTCTCACGTAGCAGCTAATCCCAGAGGACCCCCTGCCTTTTACTCCACCCTAGACGAGCTCGGCCCCACTTCCATCTTCGATCCATTACCCTCCTACCTCTCTTCCAACATCAATGGCATCTTGCCCCCCATGGCATATTGCACCCGTCACATGACATAAACCAATAGCAATAGCCTTTGCACCACCGGCATCCCTGCTCTCCACAACACCAAAATCATCCCAGGATGTCATCCTGGCCGTTTATGCCACAAGCAATCCAACAGAAACCACGGCATATTAACCCTCAAACCATGCTTCAGACACCGCATCAACATGAAATGCACTCCCAGCAACTTATGCGGGCACCCAAACTAGACCAAAAAATGATCAATCATCACTACTGCAACCTGCCAAAGAAAGGGCAATGGTAACTTCCTCACATGCCCATTGGCCATCTTGGGCACCCTACCCCTTTCGTGGAATGCCTTTGGATGTTTAACATCAAAGGAACAACCTCCCCCTCTGACAGCATCCCAATTACCTCCATGACAGCTAGCTCCATCAAACAAGTTCTCCTCCCATCAAACAGTGTTTCTACCCCATCCCAATTGGCAAAGAAAGTTTGATCCACCAACCCTGACACCCCTTCGATCCTTTGCAGCATTTCTACTCACCCTGCCCGTTCGACAAGTCTCTAGAGATCAGCATTCTGCCTAAACTCTTTGACCATCAACTCAAATGCCTACCCCCTACTATTTGAAGCTTCCTCCCATAAATTTAGCCCAATCTTGGTGATCTCCATCAACAGCGACAGCCATGTTCCCCAGCAAATCAAGTTATTCTGGCCCTTCCACCTAGCCCACAGAACCGCTAGCTCCTTCGAATCTTCACTCAGCCAAATTAGTGGCACCAACCCAACAACCCCCCAAATGGCCTGAATGTAAAGACAAGCATACAAAAAGTGTTCTAAGATTTCTTGATCCCCCTCACATGCTGGGCAAATTGGGTTAACATTTATACCCCACTCTCGCAACAACCCCTACACCGGCAGCACCTTATGGGAAATAAGCCACGTGAAAGCCTTGATCTTTTCAGGCAACCTCCCTTGTCAAATATTCTCCCATCTCTCAAGCAACAAATCCAAGGCCCTAGTAACCTCCGCCAGTGTATGACCCAGAAGACTTTCTCAACTATCTCTTGAGCATGCTTGCATATGGTTTGCCAAAGCCACAACCCACCCACATCCACCTCCCATCTCCTATATTTTTGCCTTAGCATCCTAATCCATTGTGCCTGTCCCTCCCCTAGCTCAATCAGTCTATTCGTCAACCTCTACAAGCCCAACTTGATCTCATCTTTGAAGGGCAATATACCAACCCCCCTAGCATTCCTTGGTCTCCCTGTATTTTCCCAACAAACCAAGTGAAGTTTTTGGCCACCCTTCCCCCCAAGCCAGATGAATCTTTGAATAATTTGTTCAATCTTCAAGATGGCCCTAGCTGGCAAAACGACCATGGAGGCCATGAACCTCACCACCGCCATAAGAACAATAGATGCCAATAGCATCTTACCCTTTTGCAACAAAAACCGATTAGCCTAATGCTCAGTCCTTCGTTGCAGTCTCTAGATCAACACCATCTAGGTCTTCTAACAGTGCCATTCAAAAATGGGAATTCCCAATAAGAATCTTGAGGAAGTCCTAGTAGAATTCCTAGCACTTGAGAGATCCTATCACATAGCACCACCGTTGTATTGATCATATGCAAAGTTGATTTTGTTTTGTTTATCTCCAGCCTCACTTCTTGTCCCAAGCGCACCAACACCCTTTGTAACATCGATGTTTGAGACAAAGCAGCCTGTGAAAACAAAATAGTATCATTACCTTTGTGAGCTACCGTCGATGTTCATAAATTTGGGACTGAACCCTTTGTGAATCATTACCTCCTCCATGGCCTCCCAGCTCACAGTGTCGTAAGCTTTTGTGATGTTCAACTTGATGCACATGCGAAGGAAACCAATGTGTCTAAATGAGTGCAAAATCTCCTACATTAGAAGCACCTGATCTTGCAAATACTTGCCCACCACGAACCCAGCTTGGTTCTCACCCACCAGCTTTGGCATCAAAGGGAAAAGTTGATGCACAATCATCTTAGTAAAGACCCACAAAAGGGTGTTACAAACCCCAATCAACCTAAAATGGGTCGGAGACAATGGACAAGGCACTTTCGGTATAAGGACAATCCTTGAACAATTAATTTCCTTGCGTACTTGTTGCCACCACAACATGCTGTTAAATGTGACAAACAAGTTTTCCCCAAGGATATCCACGAACTCCCAGAGAAATTTTATAGGCCACCCATATAGCCCTGGCGCCTTATTGGCTTTCATCGATTTCATGGTTGTGTCCAACTCCTGCCTAGAAAAAGGCCTCAACCATTCTTGCTTCTTAGCCTCCCCTAGCACTCTCTGAATTGGGATTGAAATTTTCCTAGTATCACCTCATTGCCAAATGGCTGCCCAGTACCATTGCACTACCTCCGCCACCTACTTGCATCCCCTACCAATTCCCCCCTCCAACACCAAATGCAACTTTTGCTTAAGTTGCCCATTCCCCTTCGTTGTAGCAAAAAAAAAAACACATGTTGCGGTCTCCCTCTCTTAGCCAGTTGATCCATGCCCGTTGGCGCCAGTAACTCTCCTTTTCGAGAGTTAGCTCCTACAACACTTCGCTCTTCTCGTCAACCAGATCAACCCCCCTCTCCTACCTCATGTGAATCTCCCATAGTCTAGCCTGTAAGTATGTATGGTATGCTCTAAAGCTATATCCATCCTCAAACACTTGAGCACAAATTCATAGTTTGAGCATTGAAAAACCCTATTTCAGGAATTCTCTGGGGTCCTGATCATGTGAAAACTCCTACCATATGTCTTGCACCAATGATCTTAACCATGCCTCTCCAGCCACGTACTATCAAAACGAAAAAGCCTAGGAAACGACCCCTACGGATCCGATGATCCAATGCCTATCTTGTCCTCCCCATCACCTGAATATCAAGCTGCCAAACCATCCTTGTACTAACCCACCCCCAGCCATTTCATGACTGGACACAATCTTTTCCTTTCCTCCTATTACTCCATGTGAAATAACAGCCTGCTATCTCCATGTCCACCAAGTCATGGGCTCTCGAAAACTCAATGCATTTCGGGCCTCCCAAGGGTTCCACAGTATCCCCTCTCATCTTTTCCCAAGGATACAATCTTTGATTGAAATCCCCGATCAGGATCCATCGATGCTTATTGGGAACCACCTACACTAGCCATCGCAACTCCTACACCCTCATCTCCCAATTTTGGACGTCGTAAGCATTCGTCAGCCAAATGTTTTCGTGGATCACATGAATTGTCTAGCTCCAAAGAGATTGGTCAATCAACGTGATCGAGACTTGAGAGAGAATAGCCAACCCATCCCCAACATGGCACCATCTACATCTGCCATCCCTCCCACCTCAACAAACTGTACTTGGATGCATTCAGCTTCATTTCATACAAGCAAACCACATCATAGCCTTCACTCTGCACAATCATTTTTAGGGTATTTCTTTTATAGGGAGTACCCTACTCCCTACAATTCCAAGAAAGCAACTTCATGAGCATCCCGGTGATCATCTACGATATAACTCCTTCAAGGTCTTTTGCAATCCCAAATTGATGTCAAATTGAGTTAGCTTCTTCCTGGCCACCTACACCCCCGGATGTCCAACTTTGCCCCCGACTGGGGAGACTATGGCTGCATCTACTAGTGCCTTGGTCATCTTTTGTAAGGCCTTGTGAATGTCTTTCATCAAGGGCTTGGTAGAACCCCTAGCAACCTCAATCCAACTCCCCCATGATGGACACTCCTCGCACGGAGAGTCCAATGTAGCTACAACCCCCATCTTCGGTGTATAGCGCATCTACTATGCAATCTTTGCCTCCGCTAACCCCTCCTTCTGCCCCTCCAAGGCCTCTAGCATAGCTCGTACCTTCATAATCTGGAACCACCCAACCTAATCCTACTACGCTAGTGGTAGTAGCACTTTTGGTTTCGCCCTAGCCAGGACCTTGCAAGCCACCTCCAAATGCCTTGGCTTCCCACAAACGAAGCACCCTTCCTTTTGGACCACTTGAACCTTCAGTTCCCCAATATTCTCAAACTCAATACAAATCTTCTCTACCCCAGAGGAAAGATCCAAAATAACCTCTTTCACCAAATCTACAAACGACAATGGTTGTCATACACATAAATGTGCAAACCTCATGCACTCCATAGATCAAGTGAAACAATCAAGCATAATGAAGTCCCCAAAAAACTCCACAAGAGTTGAAATCCTCAGTCCACCATTCCCAAGGAATCCCCAAGGCCCAAATCCAGACCAACGCTTGACAAAAAAGGTCCTCCTCTCTATGGGCACCTAGCCTCCATTGGGTTAGAGCAAGCCCTCATGCCCCATAGAACCACGGACCCCCCACTAAGACATGGTCCCGATTGTCTACCAAATTAAAGATGAAGAGCAATAGCTCTTCTGATAAATATCACACCTCAATATCTACCAACCCCCAAGTATTCAACGCCCATTGTTTAATTAGGTCCAAACAAGGATGCACTCCGCTAGAGACAAATTTTCCAATGAGACAGAGCTCCATCGTTTTCATTCCAATTGCTAGGGGCCCATGCACTTTCAACGTCATACTCCCCTCCTACCTAGAACAAGTGTCGACACCACCAACACCCAACTTCCATCCTCTCAAAGAGACAGTCCCTTGACCACTGCCCAAGCCCCAAATCAAGTTCTCCACCCTACCAGACCCCACACCCCCAACTCCACCACCAACACTTCCACTCTCCACACCCCTGCCAGCCACAACTTTCCCCTGTAAACCGGCCCCCATGCCAGCCCCCACTCCCACTCCTCCTCCACTCACTCCTGTCACCGTGCCTGGCTCCCCCACTGTGTTGGCCTCCGTGCCACTGGTCACACCGACACCTGCACCCACTCCTGCTCTCACTCCCATTTGAAAAAATCTGTTCAATTTCAGTTTCAAAGTTAAAATGTAAAATAGTTGTTTAAAATCATCATAAATAACATCCCGGATCCATTCCTATATTTTCTATTCCTATAAAGTATAAACAAAGATACTATTCCCTATGTTGCCTGAACTATCAAACCATCCACTCATAATCAACGTATACTTTCACCATGGCTTCCCTACCATAAAACACCTTTTGTTGCTAGCTTCCAACGTTCCCAATCCGTTTGAACTGTCGAAAATGTTACATAGGTGCACCCAACAACGTCAAATTTACCAGACATATCTGCTGATTCCATAACTAATTCGTATCCACTAAACGATAGTTCGTAGAAAGTACCTTCATTAATGGTTGAAAAATGAATCAGTTCAGCATGCACGAATTTGACTCCGCCAAATCATAGATTAATATCCGTGAACTAGGATCATTGTGCCCCGCACAAATGTAAAATCCGGGTAATTGTTTCATGTTTATTGACAATGAAATTGACAATTCATCCGTAATCTCTGAATTCTGTAACAGAGAAAGCGTTGGCAGCAAACCTGAGGAGTATTTGTAGGTGGAAGTGGCTTCGGCGCGTTCTGCTTTTGCAACTTCTGAATTCACGGCATCACCATCATCCCCATCTCCATGCTCCAGCTCAGAAACAGCCCGGGCTGCAGCTGCGGCTGTTGCTAAACCTCTTCCTGTTCGTCTTCCCGATTTGCACTGGTTTGGCTTCAATGACAAAACTTGCAGGGCTGCCGTCGTCGTCGATAAGGAAGGTGCATGCCACCAGGCCAGAGCCATTTGCCCACGTCTGCTTCACAGTAACGATTGCACAACTCGTTTGCCATTTGTTTCGTGCTCGTGCATGGCAATTGTGGAGCAAAATTTTCCAACAATATTTGCTGGATTGCCTGCCGCGGAAAATTCAGGAAGGAAACTACCATCGTACCGAGGTAATCGTAGTTTTGCAATGGTAACGTTGACGGTGCTTTTTATGTTTTTAAATGAGCAGTCGCTCATATTTTTGCTGTTGCGCTCTGAACCAGGTACTCCAGGTACCCAACTAGGCTTTAAAAAAGGTCCAGCTGAGTGTATACTGCAACCAGGTTCTTCATGGATCTAAGGTAATAAATACATTAAATACGTTGAAAGATATCATTGGAGTACGAGAGTATATATCTTTTATCTTTTTTAAATTAAAGATTGCATTATGGAATAGGGTTACGCTGTTAAATGGTAGGGTGGGTAACTCACTCTCACTCATGTAAGGAAACTAAGGCTATGATAATTCAATTACTTGAGATATTTCTTTTACTTGAACTTCAAATATTGCTGAGATATTTTTATTACTTGAACCTCAAATACTAGGTATAGATTTTCTTACTTCCACTTCTTGCATTCAAGTCACTACCGTTTGTTTAAACACAAAAAGCTCCATGTACGAGATGTGAGCATATAACATGTTAACTCGAGTACACAGGATACAATGTTATTTTAGATATGCATTGCTTAATGTTTGAAGGGTAGAAGATAATAAAATAACATAAATACAACCACAACAAACTAATTTAAGGTTAATTATTTTTTATATATTTTTTAAAAAAATTATTACCCATAAGACATATAGTCAAATTAGAACTTTATAATTCAATATTACCTAGCATAGTTAAACCCATAACTTGGAGTTACCAAATTAAGAGTCTTATCACTAGGCTAACACCTCATTATTACTTTGCAAAGTTGAAATTTGAACAATCTTTGTAAAGAAGGTTGATAGTACTAATGCCCATTAAATTCACATCTTAAGCAAAAAATCTTTACAAATTTAATAAAATTTCAATTTCATTTGTATTAAATTATCTTTCATGAAAAAAATTTTAGAGCAAATAACATTCCTATAGAAGCCTAGAAAGCACTAGGGGTTATAAGAGTTTCTTGGTAGACACAATTATTTAATAAAATCTTGAAGGATAGAGAAATGCCCAAGAATTGGTGAAAAAGCATTATGTTTCTATCTACAAAAATAAAGGAGATGTGCAAACTTATGCAAACTATAGAGGGATCAAGCTAATGATGATGAGTGGCGAGGTACCCCTACACTCAACCATACGAATACGAGCGTTTCATGCACGATCCGATTGAACTCCGCAGACGGGCTAGTTGTGGTATCTAGATAGTTACTTGTTGATTGCAGTTCACTATCTTCCCACCTAAACTAGTAATTGCTTTATCACGTATGGTTTAGTCCAGAGTGAGGTGTATGATGTGTTCCTAAACTAACGGTACTCCTGGAGGCAAGGGAAAATATCTTTAACTAAGCTAAGAGGAAAAGGGAGAGAGAGTTAAGCTAAGAGGAAAGGGAGAGAGAATCTAAGTGCGTTGAGCATCCATTCCTTAATCATCCGTACACATCTTGGACCTTGTGCATGACTACCACTGGGATTACCAAGCGCAGACCCTAGGTACACTACTAGGTTACCAAGTAGTCACATTGAAATGCTCATGCATTTAAGGAGTTAGGGTGAAGAGATATTAACTACGGAAGCAATAAATAACAATAACAATTAAATAATTAAACTAAGTGAATGTTGCAATGATGAAGTAATCTCGATCTTTATTTTCGATCATGTGCATGTCCAAGTACGTCACACTCAAATAAATGATGTCGTACAATTACAATCACCACATTGTGGGCATGCACTAGGAGATAGAGTTGAGAGGAAAAAATGACAAAAAGATCCTACTCTTAAACTAATTTCTAACTGACAAAAGACTGTCTTCCCGTGTGCCTTCATGTGTATTTATAGGCTCACACAGGAACCACGATATCGCATATCCAATATCGTTGCTGGATGCGATATCGTGTACCTAATATTGCAACCCGATGAATCACGATTCATCATACCCCCACGACTAAATGAAAACTTGTCCTCAGGTCAGAATGAGAACAAATTCCATTTATTACATAGTGGATAGGTATGGGATTATTGACTAACAAGGAAGTTATTCATGCTGTAGTGGAGAACTCAATAGAACAAAATTGGACACAACATGACAAAATGAAAAATCCCTAAAATTACAAATTTGGATGGAACTCATGTGGTTCCTGGTGGCGGTGGCTCCTCCATGGGTTGCTTTCCCTTGTCCTACGCTCCAGATTTTGGAAGGTGATGACGTTGAAGTAGTGCCTGGAGTTTCTCCTCTTCAGTTCGAACATCTTGTGCCATCCATGTTGATGCTCCAATGTTTGACGGAGTCAGCACCTTCCATGGGCATGGTAGTTGTGAAAACATTGTGTTTGCCTTGACGTACTAGGCCACAAACAATCATCGTTCCTCCTCGTAGGCTCTGGCTTTATCTCTGTACTCCTAAAAATCTGTAAGCCTTTGAGCCAAGTCTGTTGCGATATCTTTTTGTCCTTGGTAGCTTGCTTTAACCACCTCTAATTCAGAATTTACAGCTTCCAACCTCTGTAACGTCTTCTTGTGTTCTGCAAATTTTTCTTCACACTTGGCATAGGTGATAACTACCTGCTTCTCGAGCTCTATCCTTGGGCACCCTGCTGTCAACATGGCTAGATTGGCATACCTTAGATTTGCCAACTCCATGTATTTTGTAAGATCTTAAATCTGCAAGTCCCGACTCTTAAGTTTCGCTTGGTGGGCAAATGCATATGTATCCAATATGGCCTGCCAATCAGTATGTGGTGCATTGAAAGCATTCATGTGGGTCTTAGCCATATGGATCTCCTTTTCAATGATTTGTTTGTACATTCCCATATGGTCTCAGAAGTGCTCTTTTAACTTTTCGTGCCGCTTGGCCTCTTTCTGCCACGTGCTTATTTTGATAGCTGTCTTCTGACGAATGGCACGTACCTCCTCCATTGAGAGGGTTCAATTTTCTCTAGCCAAGCAGTTCATGTCTTGGTTGACCCTAATCATTTGTTCTCGCAACAGCTGAAAATGTTCTTCGAGAACATTCTTTTGTTTCTCCACAAAGGTCAATCGAAGATTGTCAGCAACAAGCTGTTTATTTTCTTCTTGTAAGGCCTTAAGTGCCTTGCCGTGCACATAAGTTTGTGCTTGTGCCATGGAGGCATTCCAATTTTCCTTCTCTTTTTCCTCTGCCACCTTTTTATTTTCTGCCAGCAATTTGTTAAGTTGGTCCATCCCGAAGATGTCTAGCTAGTCCATGGGAATGAATTGAGAGGGATCCCGTTGTGCTGCTTGTAGGGTTACGAGCCTTTCTTGTAGTCTTACCACTTCTGCTTCTACATGCTCGATCCTCATCTCTATCATGACTAGCTTTCCCTTGGTGGAGATGAGGTCTGATTGTACTGCTGTAACATCTTGTGGGATGTCAAACAAGGATGTCATCACCTATCCTATTTGCAGCAGTCGATTAAGCACATCCTCATGCTCCACAGGAGTCATTAAGGGACAGGCTAAAGTTTGAGCATCTCGTGCTCTCGTGAAATCTGCTAGTGACACAACAAGGACATTAAAATATTTCTTGATGTGGTTTGTGACCACTTTTGCAGCTCCTACTACATCTTGTTGCTACATGACCACCACTGTGGCTCCTTCACCAGTCTCTAGTTGCACCTGAAAGGATGTAGCGTTCCCTAAAATCTGTTGCAACCAATAACTCTCCTCTCCTCCTGTTTGAATGGACACCTCGCCCTGTGCATGATCTATAGAGATAGTGGACCGTACGATATCATTGATGACGCAGAAGATATTTGCATCATCATGACTTCCCCAACTAACTGTCTCAGTGATGGCCCTAAGATGGCTCATCGACGATCGATAGTCTTACGGCGGTGGCGGCGGTTGGTCTCACTGGCTTGTGTTGGGCCCTACTTCTTACTATTGACTGGGTCCTGTGCTTGGAGGTTGTCTGGGCCTTGTAAGTTGAGTTGCAGTGGGCCCCACTATCTATTCTTGCTCTTGTCCTGGCCCCAGTGTCTCACCAGTAATTTTTCTTACAGCTAGTGGCTTTAGCAATTCAGTGTATGAAGCATTTTGGGCTTTCCTGAGGACATCATTAGTGTATCCTCAAATACCAGCATGGTTGCACAACTTCCTGATGAGACAAGGGAAGGGCAACACAAACTTCCCTATCTTACATTCTTCAAATTGCCTTAGGATCTCCATAAAATATAGATGAGGCAAGTTAGCGTTAACCTTTTCCATTAATATCACACATCCTCTTGTTGCATATGTTGAAATTCTATTTAACCCTTTTGTGGGGAAGGTATGATAAGTTCCAATTTTAAAGTAGATTTTCTCTTCCAATGTCAACTCTCCATAGGTCTTATCTTCTTTACTGTACGCCCTGTCTAACCAAACCTTTCGTGCATCAGCATTAGAGTGAGTGGACAGACGACCAACCTTTGGCCTTGTATTTGAAAGGTTTAATACTTCTGGAATGGCTTGGAAGGAGAAATCAATAGATACACCATAAATGTTAACTGTAGTGCCTTCTTCTTTATTATGCTAAAATTGATACATTTCTCCTAAGTCCCAGGCACTGCTTTCAGAGAGGATAGGCCATAATGGGGACCCTTTGAGATGGTCCCTAATGACCTCAGGAGCGAATTTCGTGAAAGGTCCCAATATCACGTCCTACCGAAAATAGGGCACTTGAAAAAGTTACCAAAGTTTTTTAAAATGTTCAAAACTCTAAGGTATAAACTGAGGACATATAGGTCAATGTAAAGGGGTCTAGGGTAAGACAACTAATTTCAAAGGCACAAAAATTAGAATGGTGTAAAATTTGTCAATGAAAATCATAAAAAGTAATGGAAAAAAGGATATGTGTTAGCTCATTGGAACGTTTGAACTAGAAGGATAATAAGGGAAAGAAAAAAATCATTGGTAATACTTAGAGGGTAGTGAATGATGTGTGGTAGATGTGTTATAAGTGCAATCACACGGGTTACGCAAGTGGGTCCTCCCCAAAGTAGGTTCCTACCTATAATGCCCTTGCGTAACCACACCTTAAAACGTTTGTGGGCACTAGAAGGGTTAAGTGCAATCAACACCAATTTCACAAAACACACACATGTAAATATCACTGTGATGAGAGGTGAATTCCATGCTACCCAAGATACGAGTCCCAATTATATGAACAACAAGGTGAGGTGAATTGTAGAAGGGATTGCAGAGATCGGGACATGAGGTAATGGACTCAAGGCATAATGAATCCTGTGTGTAGGGCATGATTAATGTGTCATTAACTTGTCACTTCGAAATCAGGACCAAGTCCATTCCTCTAATCAATGACATCGCATTACTTCATTTAAGGATGGACAACCATAAGAGCACCATGATAGCCAGGCATACGATCACTTGGCATTTCATACAAGGGAGGAGTGAGTTTGCTTTGTGGCACTCTTTGTTTTTTCTCTCCTTTATTTTTCTTCTTCTCTTACTCTCTTTTTTATTTTGAATGCTTAGTCCAGAGAAGCCACCTACCTTCAAGCATGGGTGCATGTATTTCCAGTGGGACCCTCTAGAATAGCATTAAGTTTCCTTGATTGAGTGCCTTTTGATTACTCTTACTCCCATTTTTCATTAGATCTACAAGGATCTTAGTACAACCAAGCTACATGATAACTCCTACATATGTCACCAAAGAGAATCCACAAGTTCCCTTGATGTCACACCTTGGTCATTCCCGCTTAGTCCATCCTTCTTCGCTCTAGGTATAATGAACACAATATTACTTTAAGTTTTAATGAGGTCAAGAATATCATCGTACCCAGAGTAGAACCTCTTATTAATAGAATGGATGAATGGATGTTGTGGGCTTGCTATCCAATTAATTAATCACCCAAGACTTGATAGCATAGAACAACACCGCAACCAATGAGCCACATGAATGTTTTATTCGTAGATAAGATTACTCACAAAAAGAAAAAAGGACAAAACAATAAACTGAAAAGTGAAAAAGTAAAAAACTAAAAATTTCAAAATTAAAGAAAATGAAAAACAACATTTATTAATTTTGCTTGTTGTTAGAACGGATGGTATCCCCCATAACTAAATGGTTGAGCATGGCTAGAATTAATAAATGGAAGATCGGAATCCTTACATGTTGGAAATATTGGGCCCCAATCATATCCAACCCATTGGGTGTCTTTCGATTTGGTGGTTGGCAAGTACCCAAAGTGGGGTTCACACACTTGATTATAATTGACATAGTGGGGCAATTTATAAGATGTAGTTAATTGGTGAGTGGTTGACCCACTATGACACCCTTGACCGTAAGATGGTATGCAAGGATTGTGATGTCTCCTGTTATGGCTATATTCATTGAGCCATATGGTTGTTGGAGTGTTAATTGGTGGCATGAAGAAAGTAACATGAGGCGTTGGGTTTGAGGAGGAAGCTACACCACAGTGTTGGACTTGTGCTGGGTTGGAAGGTGTAGTGGGCTCAAAAGTGTGCTGTCCTTTCTTACAATCAGGTCTAAAGAAGGGACGCCTATGATGTTGTGGAGGATTCCCACTGTTGTTGGCAGTAGTAGTACAAGTAACATTCGTGGGTTGGTGCGGTGGCATAAAATCCTCTCGAACACTTGGTGGCGATGTAGAAGGAGGTGAATGATGAGAATGTTGAAATTGAGGAGAAGTGCAAGGTATCCAAGGTGGTGGTTGTGTTAGAGAGGATATGGGTTGATAGTATTGGGGAGAATGATAATAATGTGGTGAGATAGAGTATGTTGGCTCGGTTGGGAAAACAAGATGTTGGACTTGATAAGCACTTAGGTTCAGATGGTATGAAGGGTGTAACCAATTTGAGGGTGGCCTCCCCCACGACTGGGATTGTTGCCATTATGATTGAACATAGTATCTCTGTATGAACTCTAGGTGTAACACTCTTCCCCAATGCTCCTGTAAATGTGACAAGATTGGACATTGGCCCTTGGGGTGATCGTACAGGCAAAGGTATTTTGTCTTGCTTCTTGGTTTGTCATGACTCTACCTCCAATAATGTTGGCATACTCTTCACATTTTTTATGCATCCATTCCATCATCTTATTGATCTTTGCCTCAATTTCATCCAACGATTATAGTACTGGCAAAGATGGTTCCACCTCCTTGAGGTGAGCTGATTTCTCCTCTTTTAGATTATGGACCTTTGTTGATGTAAGATTTTGGTCTCATTGAGATTTTTCAACATTCTTCCATTTAGCCATTTCTCCTTCTTCCTTTGCTACCCATTTGATAAACTCTTGGAATTGATGGGTTCATAGCTCATATAGTTGACCTTGGGCGTACATCCCTAGGGTCTCCCTTGTTTCATTACGGAGCCTATCTATAATATGGTACATTAGCCTCTCTTTGGAGAACTCATGGCCTGGGTAGTTGTTTAACAATGCATAATATCTTTCTAAGGCCATGTCCAAGGGTTCATGTTGTGCTTGTTTCCACTCTTCGATTTGTTTCCTCAAGGCTAACACTCTTGCATGGGTTTGATATCTTTCGTTGAAGAGCTCTACCATTGTTGGCCAACGTTAGATTGATTTTGGTTTTAACGACCTATACCATACTTTTGCTTGGCCAACGAGTGTCATAGAAAAGAGCTTAAGTTTTTGCCATCCATTAGCAATGTTGTTCCATGCACAAGCATCATAGAAGGCTTGTAAATGTTGTTGCAGATCTAAATCGTAGCCTCCTAAAAACTTAGAAAAGTTGTTTAAATCAAGCTTTGGTAAATGGATTTCCTTACGATGCCTGTGGGATATTCGAACAGCCCCTTGTATTTGCGTTAGGCGTGAGTGGCCACTAGGGGTTCATCGTCACTAGGTAAGTTATGCATTCAAGAGTTGGGACGATGTTGTCTTCATTTATGCTTATAGGAAACCCCTACATTAGATTGGATACTCCAAACTTCATCTTCGTCATCATTAATTCGTTGGTTCTTCAATGAATTGCCTTATTGGTGTTACGTTATCATAGTCTTGTGAGAGAGACATTGTGTGTGAATTTATGTGTGACTTAATCGAAATTAATTCTTTTTTCTAAAATATGTATCATGAATACTTTGTTATAGCAATCTTGTATGATGTAACTAATCTAAATAAATAGCACTATATTCAGCAACGGTGCCAATGATGAGTGGTGAGGTACCCCTACACTCAACCATACGAATACGAGCGTTTCACGCATGATCCGGTTGAACTCCGTAGACGGGCTAGTTGTGGTATCTAGATAGTTACTCATTGATCACAGTTCACTGTCTTCCCACCTGGACTAGTAATTGCTTTGTCATGTATGGTTTAGTCCAGAGTGAGGTGTATGATGTGTTCCTAAACTAACAGTACTCCTGGAGGCAAGGGAAAATATCTTTAACTAAGCTAAGAGGAAAGGAAGGAAGAATCTAAATGCAATGAGGATCCATTCCTTAATCATCCATACACATGTTGGACCTCATGTACAACTACCTCTGGGATTACCAAGTGTAGATCCTAGGTATGCTATTGGGTTACAAAGTAGTCACACTTAAATGCTTGTGATCAAGTCGTACTCATTCTCATTTAAGGAGTTAGGGTGAAGAGATATTAACTACGGAAGCAATAAATAACAATAACAATTAAATAATTAAACTAAGTGAATGCTGCAATGATGAAGTAATCTTGATCTTTATTTCTGGTCATGTGCGTGTCCAAGTACGTCACACTCAAATAAATGATGCTGTACAATTACAATCACCACACTGTGGGCATGAACTGGGAGATAGAGTTGAGAGGAAAAAATGACAAAAAGATCCTACTCTTAAACTAATTTCTAACTGACAAAAGACTGCCTTCCCGTGTGCTTTCATGTGTATTTATAGGCTCACACAGGAACCACAATATCGCATATCCAATATCGTTGTTGGATGTGATATCGCATACCTAATATTGTGTATCTGATATCGTGTACCAGATATTGCAACCCAATGAATCATGATTCATCAAATGAGCGATACTATGAAGCTTTGGAAGAAAGTCATAGAGCAGCATCTTAGACTTAAATCAGCAGTATCAAAAAATCACTTTGGATTAATGCTAGGAAGATCTACTATAGAGGTCATTTTCTTGATATGACAACTAATGGGAAAAATAAAAAAAATAAAAAAAATCTTCATATTATCTTTGATGAGCCACGATATTACATCTGCGATATCGCGTTCACGCGATATCACATACACGATATCATGGCCCGCCGCAATGTCTATAAATAAGAGGCGGCTTTCCCTATTTTAGGCACTTAGATGTAGATCCTTAGCCAAACTATAGCAGTTTTACCATTCCAAAGTTAGAATAATTTCCATGTGCCTCCAGTAGAAGTCTTAAAGTGAATGGATCTTTATTTGAGCAAATTGTACCTGAGCACACATTTGTGTACAGCAATAAAGACGAACTTTCTAATAAACCCTGCATCATGTGGACTAATCTAAATAGGAATTAATTATTATTAAATATTTAAATGCTTTCCTAGATAATTAGTCTCTCTCAACCCTTGACTCTCCTAGTTAAGTGCATTTAGTACGCCCGCTTCGAGCACGTGTGTAACGCTTGGTAACCTAGTAACGAGTAGCGTTTGGTAATCCCAGCAGTGTTGCACTGGTTCAAGGTGTGTGCGGCAAGTGGGAATGGATACTGGTGCTAGGAAAATTAGAACTTAGTTAGTGAATAGTTAATGAGAGCTAGTCACTTAGTTCTCTTCACCTTCCCCTATTAGCATAAGACATTAAAAAGATGAAAGATATAAAAATCACAAACCTCAAGCTTACTTAACCATACAACCGTGACAATACAAGTAAGCTTGGGAAGATAATGATTGATTAACCTTAAGTGTTCCATTAAGGCGCATAAGCACTTAGTCCTTGGAGTTCGACCGGATCACGCATCAGACGCTCGTATTCGTATGGTTGAGTGTAGGGGTACCTCGCCACTCATCATTAGCATCGTTGTCGGGGACTCAGTTGTTTGTGTGCTACGTAGAACATAGGAGATCATTCATATCATTGGGACGCTAGAACGAACCATTAGGGTTGATCAAAAGAAAAATAAGACAACGGTAAATAGCACAGCGAATAAAAAAAAATTGTCTTCTTCTTTGCACAAAAGCACCTCACCGCCTAGGACTAATGTAAGAGATAGTCGACGGTACACCACACGTAACCAAGATCCGCTAGTTCCTCAATAGTTCCGTGTGGTATATATTCATCACAATGAGTATGTACTAACTTTACCTTTATTCTCCATCAAGATGAAGAACTATGTTGGAGAGACTTGGAGGGTAACATAGTGTTGCCTCCAGACCGAGCAGTCCTCAACATGCTTCTTCATGCTCTTGCGCGAGTAGGCATGTCACACTTATACGCGGAATATGTTGCATGCAATTATGACACAAGGGATTACCATCCCACATAAGCACAATGTCAAAGGGACTTGCTACAGGAGAGATACTATACATCGTTGATGGGCAAAGGACCATAACGCTCCACCCATCTTAAGCGAAATTGAGGGTGGTGAACCTATTTCAATAGGTTCTCCACAAAATGATGTTCCCCCTCCTAACGATGGTCAGGAGGTGGTGTATCAAAACCTCCACTCCATGATTCACAATCTTGGTTCTGATCCCCATGAACAACAAGTGTTCAATGAGGGAACATAAACACATGATAAGGGTGGGCACTTTGATCATAATCACAATCGGGGCTGGGACCACCAAAGAGAAGGTAGGAAACATCATCATGGTGATGGTTCTCCTTCTTCTTCATCTTCATTGTCACATTCACCCTCTCCTTCAGTATTAGGATGCAGTCATAAGGAGCCTAACTGTGAGGATAAAGGTAAATAGAGTGAGAAGCCTCGATAAGAGAGTCAAGAAAGAGAAAGAGGACACTCTAGAGAATCACGACATAGAAGAAGGGAGAGTAGGGAACCGTGTAGACATCACAGACACTATGAACGAAATGACCACGAAGAACCCCTACTTACAACCCAAAGCATGTTAGATATCATGGAGGCCATAAGAATTCCCACAAGGCACCAAAAAGATAGTAGGATCAAGAGGTTAGAAATGAATAATATCCCACAATTTGAGGGGGGATACAACGCTGATCCTCAAAATCACTTGAAAGCATTTCACGATGCATGTGCCTTATAGAACATTGAGAAAAAATGGCAAAAACTAAAGCTGTTCTAGATACTAGTAAAAGAAGTAGAGAGCTGGTACCGGTCCTTAGAATTGGAATCCATTTGGAGGTGGAGTACAATGCTAGAACTGTTTAATGATAAGTATCAAATGTACTCCTAGGTGTTCAACCTATGAAAGCAAATCCAAGGATGGAAGCAGGGAAATCATGAATCCTTACCGGCAATAATACCCTTACCAGAAACTGGATCCATATGGCTATTATGTGCAGCAGCCAATCTCTCCACGTGACTTTGTTGGTCACGTGACATCACAACGTCACTACCAAGCTTGGGAGTATTATAGGACTCCTTCTCCTAGGAGAGATAACCCACAGACATACCATCTTCCAAAGCCATTCGCAACTCTCACATCGATAACTCCATTACCACCCGCTCCAGCAATGCAAGGGGAACTCCCCACTCAACCACAGCAACACAGTGCCACGAAAGCTGTGAACCTTCAACCTACTGCTGGTTTTGACAACCATACAAAGAGAAGACCTTTCTTTAGAACCAACAGTCCAACCAAGCTCTCACAACCACAAGTGGTTGAGCCTCTGAACTTCACCATCAAATAAGGCTTCAAAGCTCCATTCAAATCAAAAATAGAGCTCAACACACATGGTTATGTTGACACATGCTGTCACTGACTTGGTTAAGGAGGGCCACCTTCCCAAGAAATTATTTGACCCTAGAAGTTCTTTAATCTATCTCCAAGTAGCTGGGAATGAACCATGTAAAGCTCTTTTTGAACTCAGGTTTCGGAGTCAACTTAATATCACAAGAGATGTATAAAGCCTGGAACCTGCCTCCACTAAAGAAGAGCAATATTTACTTAGAGCTGGTTGACCAGTCCATCACTGTTCCCTTGGGACTGGTGGAGGACATAATTACCACTATGTGTGGGTGGTCATACCTAGTTGATTTCCTAGTGATACAAGTAAACAATGACAAAGGGGACTTCCCAATAATAATGGGAAGGGCATGGCTAAGTACCATAAATGCACACCTAGGAATCCACAATCTTTCCTTGGAAATATCTAAGGAAAACACTTTTGGGAAGATCGAGAAGAAGAAAGTTCCATGCATCACATACAGTGATATAGGGTGTGATTGCATACAAGAATGTTCAGCATTGCCTGCATGCAACCG
>MNCI01007673.1:208253-218947 GCA_015680685.1 Gnetum montanum | reverse complement strand
ATAGATAAAAAGGGACAACTATGACATCGATGAAATGGATGTCAAGATGGAAATGAACAAAATAAATTAGATTGCAAAAATGTTAGGGAAAAGAATTTAACTGGTGCACCAAATAGGAATGTCAATGGGTCCTCCCCAAAGTAGGCTCATGCCCTTAATGCCTTGACAAACCCACATTCAAAGAGTCCATAGGCAATGGGAATATCCTTTAGAACAAGAGTTAAAGTCTCAACCACAAGAATTTACCAAAAAGAAAACAATGCATCTACCAAGATATACACTAATGATACAATCGGCAATGAGGTGAACAATGGAGAGAAGGATGGAGAGAAGAGAATGGAATGGAATCCCAAGAACAAGGTGGTGTACAGCCCCTTGTGTGTTTCATGATTAATGTGACTTGGCAAATCTCATTCATTCCAACTCTGGCCTCAAACCAACCACGTCCAATGACTTCACATCAATACATTCAGCTAATCCATCCCCTTGAATAACAATAATGCTTCCCCCAAAAGCCACCACCATTCTGACAAAACGAATGAGGAGAGAATGGGAAGCGAGAAGGGCCTTAGTTAGAGGGAACATTTTTATTTTGAGTTCCATAAGCAGTGCTTGTAGCTCAAGTGATTATTTCGTCTAAGGGATGTGCTTTGAATTCTCACTTTTTCACTTTTTTTTATGTTTTTATGTATTTATGCATGAGAACCACACCATGCAAAGACTTATTATTTTTATTTGCTCAGCTTTCGATAATTGGGTGACGTCGAAATGGTATGAAAAATCAAGAAGAAAACATCCAAGCACCCAAGAGAATGGCCAACACAAATGCATTAAGTTTCCTTGAAGTCACACCCTTTTCAAGCCTTGAGTCCTTCCTTAGTTTGAGAAGTACCCAGTCACTGATTCGTTATAGTTCTTATTAGAAAGAGACTGTACATATCCAAGCCAAGAGAGACCATAGAAACTTGTGGATGGATGGATAAAGAGGACTCATTGCTTGCCATATCAAACGAAACATACCTTAGTATCAACATCATGACTTAAATGTAAAAACCAAACATTAGCAATCAAATGGAAAGTAGTTCATACCATCGAGAAGAACTCTTATTGGTGACAAACTTACAAGGTGGATCACACACACACACACACACACAAAGAAATGGAAAAAGTATAATGATTTTGTTAAACAAAAACAAGAAAAGTTCAAGAAATTTGTAAAACAAAAACAAGAAAAGTTAAAGAAATTTGTAAAAAAAAAATGTGTAAGACAAAAACGTGTAAAACAAAAATGTGTAAAAAAAAATGTGTAAAACAAAAATGTGCAAAACAAAAATGTGTAAAAAAAAAAAACTAAAAAGAACTTAGGGCATCCAATGATCAGCATAGGTGGCCATCTCCCCCATGACTGAATTGCAAGAGAGAGATTCGAAATAATGAACGTCTATTTGAATTTCGTAAAAGTGCCTAACTTCTCCTGACTGATGTTCTTAGATTAAGAGGTGGAAGTTGGTGATGCTCATATTCCAAGGTATCTATGCCTTCATTGTGGGCATGAGTTGTTTTCCCAGTTTGTTCCATGCATGTTGGTTTTCTCTTTCTAGTAGTTGTCAACCACGGGGTATCTACTACTTGTGTGGTTGCTACATATAGGCACCTTTGTATTTGTGTTTCTAGGGCACACCGACTACATGGAAGAGATGCTGAGCATTCCTCCATATCATCACTCGATGAATCACTATATGTGATGTATGGAACTTTCTTCTTCTCGATCTTTCCATAAATATTTACCTTAGATACCTCCAAGGAAAGATTGTGGATCCCTAGGTGTGCATCTATTATGCTTAGCCATGGCCTTCCCATTATAATTGGGAAGCCCCCGTTGTTACTATTAACTTTTATCACTAGGAAGTCAGCTGGGTAGGACCAACCACACACAGTGGTAACAATGTCCTCCACCAATCCCAAGGGAATGGTGATGGACTAGTCTGCCAGCTCTAGTTGAATGTTGCTCTTCTTAAGTTGGGGTAGGTTCCACGCTTGATACATTTCTTGTGATATTAAATTGACTCCGAAACCTGAGTCAAGAAGAGCCTTATGTGGTTCGTTCCTGGTGACTTGGAGATAGATTAAGGGACTCCTAGGGTTAGATAGTTTTCTGGGAAGGTGGCCTACCTTGATCTAGTCAGTTACAGTATGCATTAACATAATCGTATGCATACATCTTTGTTGTTGGACTGAAGAGTGCTCCGAAGTTTTGTTTTTTGGAGGAGCATACATAGACTCAACCGCTTGTTGTGGTGAGAGCTTGTTTGGGCTTTTGGTTATGAAGAAAGGTCTTCTCTTTTTATGGTTGTTAGAACCAGTAGCAGGTTGAATGTTTACAACTCTCACAGCGTTAGGTTGCTATGGTTGAGTGGGGAGTTCCCCTTGCATTGTTGGAGTAGGACGTGTTATGGGAACTACTGGTGGAAGAGGTGCGTACAGATTTGGAGGATGGAATGAATGTGGAATGTCTCCTGGAGGAGAAGGAGTCCTCCTAAAGTACTCCTGAACTTGGTAGTGACGTTGGGGAGTTGTGTGACCCATAGAGTCACTTGGAGAAACCGGCTGCTGCACATAATAGCCATAGGGATTAGGCTGCCGGTAAGGGGACTATTGTTTTAGCAGTGGCATCCCCCATGACTATGGGTATTGCCACTACTGATGTTGTCCAATGGGTTGTGGTGGAGTTGCACTTGGATAATATATCAATGGTTGGTGGAACTACCTTGGGTTACCTTGGGGATAAGGTAACCTTCGGGGTGTTTGCCGTTGGTTAAGTCTTAGATTAAGTGCATACACCCCAGACTCTGGTAGATGTGAGATGATTAGACAACATCCATTAGGATGGTCATATTAGTAGATCTCACATCCATAGTCATCATTTGTGTCTGAGTCCACAACCTCATCAGAGATAGTTATTTTCCCCTTACCCTTGTTATGTGCAAGGCCTGAATCTTGCCTCTTTTTCTTATCTTTGTCACTACTTTGTTCCACCTTAGACTCTTTTACGATTTTCAAGACAGTTTCAAGTCTAGAGTCTAAGGAATCCCACAATTGATCCACCTTATCTGATACTTCTGTTGTTGGTTTTTGAATCGGCAAGGTTTTTCTATTCACCAACTCTTCAAGTGGTGATTCATCCTCTTCATCCCAAAATTTCACTCCCTTCTTTTGAAGGGAAGGATCACGGTTGTATTCCTTCGCACTCTCTCTTTTTCATAGCTCATCTTCTTCTTTGGCTACTTGCTCCAATAAGCAATGTATCTCATGGGCTCTAAGTTATGATAATCTCCCTTGGGCATAAGTCCCAAGGGTTCTCCTAGTCTCATATCTTATCCCATCCACGATGTGGCAAAGTTGATCCCACTGTGCATAACCATGGCCCAGGAAACTATGTAACAATGCGTAGTAGCGGCCAATGGCAGCATTCAAGGGTTCATGAGTACCTTGCTTCCATCCTTGGATCTGCTTACACAAATTAGACACTCTGGAGTATGTTTGATATTTATCGTTGAAGAGTTCTAACTTCGTACTCCACCTCCTGATGGTTTTCGGTTCCAAGGACTGGTACCAACTCTCTACTTCCTTAATGAGTGTCCTGGAAAACAACTTAAGTTTTTGCCACTTGTTCTCTATTTTTTACAAGGCGCAGGCATCGTGGAATGCCTGTAAATGATTTTGCGGATCCGCGTTGTATCCCCCTTCGAAGTGTGGGATGTTATTCATGTCTGAGCACTTGATCCGACTATCCTTTTGATGCCTTGTTGGTATTCTCACTACCTCCGTGATGTCTAGCATACTTTGGGTTGCAATTAGGGGCTCGTCATGATCATCTCTTTCATGATGTCTGTGATGTCTACGTTGTTCCCTACTTTCCCTTCGTTCATGCCCTTTTCCTTGCTCTCGACTCTCTCATCAAGGTCTCTCGTTGTGTCTACCTCTATCCTCACCGTTATGCTCTCTATGACTACGCCCAGAGGTGGAAGGAGAGGGTGAATGATGTGAGAAAGGGGAAGAAGAAGGATAACCATCACCATGACGATGTTTCCTACCTTCTCTTCTATGGCTTCAACCCAAATCGTGATGATGATCTAAGTGCCCATCCTTGTCATGTATTGTTGTTCCCTTAGTGAACAGCTAGTGTTCATGGGGATCATAACCAGGGTTGTGTATCGTGGATCATAGGTTCTGATACCCCACCTTCTCACTTTCATTAGGAGGGGGAACATCTTTTGATAGAGAACCCATTATGAGTGGTTCACCATCTCCAATTTCACTTAGGACGTGCAAGACCTCTTTGCCCTTCAACAGTGTATGTTGGCTCTCCTGCCTTGAGTCCCTCATACGTTGTGTAGCTATGGGATGATAATCCCTTGTATCAAAATCTGCTATAACGTATTCAACATAGAGCTATGTCATGCCAATCTGTGCCAAAGCACGGAGGAGCATATTTGGGACTGATCGATCTGGAGGTAACACTATGTTATCTTGCAAATCTCTCCATCGCAGCTATTCATCTTGATGGAGGATAAAGGTAAAGTCTGGTATATACTCATCGGGATGGGCATATACCACTCGGTATTGTTGAGGAACTAGCAGATTTTGGTTATGTGTTTTTGACTGTCGACTGTTCTTTGTATTATCCCCAGTGGTGAGTTGCTTTTGCTAAAAGAATACATTGTTATTTATTGGTGTGCTACTTGACCGTTATATAAATTTTTTTGTTAATCAACCCTAAGGTTCATTTAAGCTCCCAATGATGTAAGTGATTTCCTATGTTCTAGTTAGCGCACAAACACTTAGTCCCCGACAATGACACCTATGATGAGTGGTGAGGTACCCCTACACTCAACCATATGAATATGAGTGTAACACGCATGATCTAGTCGAACTCTACAGACTAAGTGCCTACACACCTCATGGAACACTTAAGATTAATTATTCATTATCTTTCTAGACTTACTTGTATTTGTCATGGTGTATGGTTAAGTAAGTCCGAGGTATATGATTTTTATAGCTTTTTCTATTTTATCTCCTATGCTATTGACTTGAAGGGTAGAGAGACTAATTACCAACTTTAACTAATGAACTAAGTCTAATTTAACCTAGCATCAGCATTCGTTTCCACTTACCGTATACACCCTGAACCAATGCAACCATGGTTACCAAACGCTAGTCATTGCTGGGATCACCACGCGTAACACACGTGCTCGAAGTGGTCGTACTGAGGCACTTAGCTAGGTGTGAAGGGTTGAGAAAGATTTAATTCCTAATAAAGCATGTAAATGATAAACAGTAAATAACAATAAATAATCCTAATTAGCCTATTCCATGCACTGCAAGGTTTATCTAAGAAGCTCGTCTTTATTGTTGTACACAAACTTGTGTTCAGGTAAAATGTTTGCTCGAATAAAGATCCGTTCACTTTAGGAATCCTACTGCGGGCACATGGAAAATATTCTATCTCTGGAGTGATCAATCTGCCAGAGTTTCACTACAGTCTAAGCCTAGGATGAGGAAACAAGGGAGAGCCACCTTTTATTTATAGATATGACGATATCGCGTCCCATCAGAGGTGAATGGTGAAAAAGAACTCATGTAGCTAACCTCATTTTATTAGAACAAAGCTAGGATGATGAAGATGCTTAAATTATCTTTAACTTCATGCAAAAATTAACTTAAAAATTCATAGAACTCCCAACTAACACATGAAGTTTCACCAACTTATAGTAGTAACCATAAAAAAACTTTCTTCATGATTAATATCTTGAAGATATGATTGATATTATAATACAATAATTAGAACCAAAATTGAAAGTTAAGATTTTATTATATCCATAGACCAAAAAATATCGATTGCATAAATAGTACATTTATCTTATAGAAAAAAAAATAGATTTAACAAAGTGACTAAACACAATTAGATGCAATAAAAATAAATTTTACATAATTTTTTTTCCAATTGTATAATTTTGTCTAAGATGTTTAGTCAAATGATAAGTAATAAAAACATATTCCTCATCCTCAAGAGCTCTTGACCTAGATAACTTGCATGTGTGTTCTTCTCTAGAAAGGTTAATCTATCTCTCCACTTTCTATTTGAGTCAATGTGAACTCAAAAAAATTTTACTAATTAAATTATGGGATCTAATTAGGATTTTATCTATAAGATAATTAATTTCTAACTCTAGTTAATTGCCCCTAATATGCTTCCAAGTAAAATTTCTTCTTCTCTTCCACATTTCATTCTAACTTTCCCACCTAGGGCTTGATTCTTAACTTACTTATGTGTGTGCTTATTATTACTTTACACTCCCTTTGATGTGATATTTCATGTCTTTAGCCATTGTATTTCCTAGAAATACCATCGTTGTTCTTTTATATCTCTAATAACTCCTTTAGAAAATTTGGTTTGCTTTTTTTTTTTAATCAAATTTTGAATATAGCTAATGAATCACTAAAGAGATTTGACTTCTAAATGAAGTCACATTTCAAAAGTAATATAAAATAAGGTATTTTTGCCTTTACCTTTTATTCATATAATATTATTTTTATTGGAGAGTTGTAGGAGGGAAGGGTGGTAGGAATGTTAGTGGTGAAGGTTTGGTTTACTTAATTTTTGCCAAATTTTAAATATAGCTAATGAATTGATGCAGAGCTTTAACTTCTAAAAGAAGTTACCTTCCAAAATAACATAAAATAAGATATTTATGTGTTCACCTTTAATTCATATAATGATTTTTTTCTTTTTAAGAGGTAACATAAGGGTGAAGTGAAGGAAATTTTAATAATTGAAATATAGGTATACCCCAAGATATATTGTCTAATTAGAACATTATAACTCAACATTATCTATGAGAATTAAACCCATGACTTAGGGATTCCAAATCAAGAATCTTACCACTAGGCTAATATCTCATTGTTAATTCATGTAATAAAAATATTTGTTGCATATTTTATGACATTCCATTTTTGAATGCCATGGAAAATATTCACATAGATTACATTTGATATTATGCATAATGAACACATTAAGAAAAATGCAAAAGAAAATGAAAAAGAACTTTATTAATGAGGAAATTTAGAAAATAAATAAATGTCTATGGGCCATGCTTTAAGGGTTTCCTAGGGTTGTCTTTCTTTAGCATCTTGTAACATCTTGTGTTCCCAACACCTAGTCTATCTTTGATCTTTTGTTAATATTAGCTTATGTTTTTAGTTAATTTGATAAAACTTTTATGAGGATTCGATCTCATGACCTTTTGAACATACGCTCAATTATATTTTGGTATCTTGAATTATTCTTTTGTTAAAGCTTACGTTTTTGGAATTATGAACTTCCCTTTGAAAATAGTCCTCTTTTAAATTATCCCTTTTGGAAATAGTTTATATCTCTTTGTTAATTATTTTTATGAGGCTTTTTGATTTGGATATTATTGATTTCTTGGTATTTTTTGCCAAGAATAGGTTGACAAGGAGAGTGGCACATGCTATAGCTACCAATGAGATATTTTGGGAAATATCATATTTTCATTGAATGTTCTCAAACCTTATTATAATTCTTTTCTTATGTAACTTGGGACTTTTCTATCTATTATTATATCAATCATAGAACTATTCAAGCATGAATGATTACTTCTATGTTAATTGAAAGCTTGCATTTTTGTATTACGTTGAGAGTTGTATTCTCATACATCAATTGTTCCTTCTTGTGATTATTTCTCTCTTTTGTTAGTGATTTAGTATCTCTTATTGCTCCATCATACTTGACTTTGTATGTTATAGGCCTTGATTTGTATTTTGACAGCGTATTCCTAGATGTTAATGAATTTGATTGTTCATCATGTAGAATCATTATTTATGTTGAAATAGTTTAAATTCGTGTGTTTGAAACATAAAAGTAATGGCAAGAGAATGAAATAGAAAAGAAAATAAATAGTAGACTTTATTAATGAAATTTATTTGATTACACTATTAACAACTCTTAGTTACCTTCCTGTGATACATATGACCCTTAGAGGCAATCCAGCATTACCACCATAATTAGGTGTTAAGATTGAAAGGGTGATCAATCCCTTTTTATTCTGCTTCACCCAACTCTTGTCACAGTGAAATTTGGCTCTGTTAATCCATGCTTGGCATAACCTCTAAGCCTCAACCTTAAATTTCATAAGTTAAACCCATTCCCAAGGGGTACTGTGAATAGTTATAACTTCTCATAACAAGGCACCTTTCTTTCAAAGATTAGTTACATGGTTAATGATACAATTATGCCTTAAATAAGGAGCAAGACATTACAATCTACCCATGTTAAGAATCTAGCTCATTTTTAAGCTCATATTCTATATCAAGCTATTTTGTAGTTATGTCCTTATTACACTCCTCATTTTCAGCTTTATTATTATCATCATTATCATTTTCACATAAGAAACAATATGTTAATCTTCTAATAATCTCTATTAGTGAAAATATTAATCATTTATTCATTATCATGATGATAAAAAAGTTAAGGATATGTGTTTAGGATGAACTCCTTGTTTTACCAAGTTTGTTGATTGTAGTTTGACCATTGGTTAAGTACTTAAGTGATGGTTTTATTATAGAGCTTCTTTGTTCTTTGATCCTTAATCACAATTGGTTTAACCTCAAAGCTCATGTTAGATCTTAGGGATTGAGTGTTCCAATCCAATACATAAGGTACATCATTCCTATGGAACATATTGAGTAAACTCACATGGAAGGTTGGATGGATCTTTAAGTTTGCTAAGAGATTTAGCTGGTATGCTACTTTACCAATTTGTTCTGAGATCTCAAAAGGACTAAAATATTGAGGGGCTAACATGTTATATCTTTGTAGCTTTAAGGAACTTCTAGTGTGTTTAACTCTAAACAATACCTGGTCCTCTATTTGGAACTCCTCCTTAAGGTGATGTTGATCTGCATATCCCATATGCTTATCATGGGCTATTTGAAAAGCTGGTTTCATCCTTGTGAAAATGTTGTTCCATGATTTTCATTTTTTCTTCCTTTCATTCTACTCTTAGGAATGGGTTAGCCAAAGTTAATGGTGTTCAAAAATTCCATTCATATACAACTTCAAATGGGATCCTATGTATGGATCCCTGGTAATTATTATTATAAGCAGACTTAACCAAGTGTTAGTAAGTAATTTTCCCATGTTTTGGATCTACTCCTAACATAAAATTAACTCATTTTATTTGGTTGTCAGTTTCAGGGTGGTATGTCCTGCTAAACTTTAATTAAGATCCAAGTTCCTTGAAAAATTTTTCCTAAAATTTAGAAATAAACTTAGAATCTCTATTCGATATGATTGATTTGGGATATCTATTTAGTCAGAATACTTCGCATACAAATTTCTAGCCTACATTTGCAGCTGCATTTGTAGATTTCAAGGATATAAAGTAAGCCATCTTTGATAAATGATCAACTACAGCCAACATTGAGTAATTCTCCTTCTTGTTCATTAATAACTCTATGATGGAATCCATGGTAACATCTTCCCATTTCCATGTTGAGACTTCCAAAGGTTACAATAATCCACTTAGTCTATTTTGCTTGGCCTTCACTCTTTGATAAGTTGGACAATTTCTAATGTACATAGACACATCATTCTTCATCATAGGCCAAAATTAAAACTTATGTATCATCACATAAGTTTTAATATATCTAGGATGTCTAGTGTATGGTACTTCATAGGCTTTATATAATAATTTGTATCTCCAAGTGCCTTTTGAAATACATACTCTTTGTTCCTTTAGCAACAAACCTTTTGGGAAGAGGTGGTAATTAGGTTCAAAGGTTATATTGGTTAAAATCTACTTAAAATAAAGGTCCTCCTTTATCTACTCCTTAATTTCTTCTTTCATAGGGGTTTTTACAATACCAATCATTAAATTTCACATCTAGCTAATGACATCAACCACTATATTCTATTTTCTTGGAATGTACTTAATCTCAAAATCATATTCAACAAGTAATTTCATCCACCTGCATTGTTTTGTGTTCAAGATGGGTTGTCTCTGTAGATATTCTAGATTCTTAAGACCAATTTTTAGTAATTTTTTTTATTACAAAGATAATGTGTTCAAAACATTAAGGTATGAAAAATTTCCAGTAATTTCAAATCATGGGTTTATTAATTTACCTCAAATTCTTGTAATTTATGAGACTCAAAACATACCACTTTGTCTTCTTTTGAATGAACCACATTGACTCCTATTGCATAAAAATTCGTAAATACTTCAAATGACAATTCTTCCTCTAGGATTCTGAAGATAGGTATTGTTGTGTATAGCATATTTAGTCTTAGAAAATCTTCCTTTTATATTTCATTAGACTTAGACACATATTTTTCTTATAGGAGATCAGTCAAAGGCACTACTAGTGTAGAATAATATTTAATAAAATATTGATAAAAACTTGTTAAATGTAGAAAACTATGAACTGCTATGTAATCCTTAAGTTTTGGTCATTCTTAGTGATGAGTGGCGAGGTACCCCTACACTCAACCATATGAAACGAGCATAGAAAACGCGATTCGGTCGAACTCTACAGACTAAGTGCCTACACGCCCCATGGAACACTTGGGGTTAATCATTTGTTGTCTTCCTAGACTTACTTGTAGTTATCAT
>MNCI01007673.1:163434-207967 GCA_015680685.1 Gnetum montanum | reverse complement strand
CACTGGGATTACCAAGTGTAGATCCTAGATACGCCACTGGGTTACCAAGTAGTCACACTTAGATGCTCATAATCAAGTTGTACTCATACCGTGCNACACACCCTGAACCGATGCAACCATGGTTACCAAACGCTAATCGTTGCTGGGATCCCACGCGTAACACACGTGCTCGAAGTGGTTGTATTGAGGTACTTAACTAGGAGGAAAGGGTTGAGAAAGCTAATTTAGCCTAAGTGCGATGAGCAGCCGATTCCTTGACTAACCATACACATCTTTGTGCACGAATACCACTGGGATTACCAAGTGCAGATCCTGATATGCCACTAGTTTACCAAGTAGTCACACTTAGATGCTCATAATCAAGTTGTACTCATACCGTGCTGCGATGAGCAGCTAATTCCTTGATTATCCGTAGACATCCTTAGATGCTCGTAATCAAGTTGTACTCATTTTGCATTCTAGGAGTTTAAGGGTGAGAGAGAGAAAGCAATAAATAACATTAAAATAAATCCTATTCCATGCACTACAAGCTTTATCCAAGAAGTTCTTCTTTATTGTCGTACGCAACTTGTGTTTAGGTACAATGTTGCTTGAATAAAGATCTGTTCACTTTAGGACTCCTACTACAAGCACATGGAAAATATTCTATCTCTGGAGTGATCAAATTGCCAGAGTTTCCTTACTTCTAGCCTAGGATGATGAAACAAGGGAGAGTTGCCTCTTATTTATAGATATGACAGCGCACCATGATATCACGTAAGTGATATCGCAGGGGATGACTCGATATCATGTACGTGATATCATAGCCTATGCAATATCACGTCTCATCATACCCCCATGATTGAATGAAAACTCGTCCTCGAGTTCCTTAAAAAATATTGGGAAGGTATGGGATTATTCAGGGGAATGGAACTAATGGGATGACATGTGAACAGATCATCATTACAAGACTCAACAACTAGTGTTCATGATAACAAGGGTGAACACCTTATTACATTGACATTAGGCCTCATTTGGCATTTGAGAGAAAAGAGAAGAGAGAAGAGGAGAGAAGAAGAGAGAAGAAGTCTTGCTGCTGCCAATGCCAAGATTGCATCTTTCATTCTCCATCCATAAGCGCATCATCGATCTTGCTCCTTGCATAGCTGCTTTCAGCATTGCTTGATTCCAAGCGTTCTTTCTAGATCTGGTCTATTGTTGCATGATTGCCATATGCACATACAACACAATCTTGTATTAGCAAGGGTAGATGAATTTCAATGTGGGTAATACCTTGCTTCGGTATAAGTCCATTGGCTGGATTGTGGTATGGCTAATTACGGTCTGGAGATATATTAATGATGACTACAGAAGGTGTAGGGGTTAGGAAAGAATTGAAAAAATTTGGGGCTAATAGAAAATAAAAAAAAATTGGGCCCCGTACCCCCATGACTAATCACGAACCTCCAGTAGAGTTAGAATAGAGAAAGAAAAGGAGTAGGAAAGATAGATAAAAAGGGACAACTATGGCATTGATGAAATGGATGTCAAGATGGAAATGAAAAAAATAAAATTAATTGCAAAATGTTAAGGGAAAGAATTTAACTAATGCTTGAAATAGGAATGTCAGTGGGTCCTCCCTAAAGTAGGCTAATGCCCTTAATGCCCTGACAAACCCACATTCAAAGAGTCTGTAGGCTCCGGGAATGTCATTTGGAACAAGAGTTAAAGTCTTAACCACAAGAATTTACCAAAAAGAAAACAATGCATCTACCAAAATATACACTAATGATACAACTGGCAATGAGGTGAGCAATGGAGAGAAGGGTTAAGAGAAGAGGATGGAATGGAATCCCAAGAACAAGGTGGTTTACAACCCCTTGTGTGTTTCATGATTAATGTGACTTAGCAAATCCCGTTCCAAGTCCAGCCTCAAACCAACCACATCCAGTGACTTTGTATCAATGCATTTGGCTAAACCATCCACTTGGATAACAAGGATGCCTTCCCCAAGAGTCACCACCATTCAAATGAAACAAAGTAGAGAATGGGAAGCGAGAAGGGCCTTAGTTAGAGGGAACACTTTTGGTTCCATAACCAGTGCTTGTAGCCCAATTTTATTTCATTTGATGGGTGTGCTTTGAATTCTCACTTAGTTTTTTTTGTGTGTTTTGTGTTTTTATGTGTGAGAACCATACCATGCAAAGACTTTTTATTTTTATTGTCTTAGCTTCCAATAATTGGGGTAACATTGAAACAACGAGAAAACTCAAAAAGAAAACATCCAGGCACCCAAGAGAACGGCCAACACAAAAGCATCAAGTTCCCTTGAAGTCACACCCGTTTCAATCCTTAAGTCCTTCCTTAGTTTGAGAAATGCTTAGTCACCAATTCATTAAAGTTCTTATTAGAAGGGGACTGTACATTTCCAAGCCGAGAGAGACCATAGAAATTGGTGGATGGATGGATGAAGTGAACTCATTGCCTACCATATGAAAAGAAACATACCTTAGTATCAACATTGTGACTTAAAGGTAAAAACCAAACATTAGCAATCAATATGAAAACAGTTCATACCATCATTCCGAACACTTATTGGGTGAAAAACCTACAGGGTGGATACACACACACACACACACACACACAATGGAAAAGTATAACGATGTTGTAAAACAAAAATAAGAAAAGTTAAAGAAAGTTGTAAAACAAAAATGTGTAAAACAAAAATCGAAAAAGAACTGAGGGTCCCATATGGTTAGCATAGGTGGCCATCTCCCACATGACTGAATTGCAAGGAAGAAATCTGAAATAGAGAACGAGGTTGCCCACTAGTGGAGGTGTAACTTGTACTAGCTATTGCGGGTTCACGGAAAGGTTTTGTTTGTTGTACATTAACCAATAATCTTTTATCTAGGCTGTCAGACTTGTATATCATCATGGCTCCAGAGGGAAAGGTTGTATGAATAATATAGGGTCCTTCCCACAATGTTTGGAATTTCGTACGCTAAGGTATGTGCATGGGATTCCAGTAAAGGACCTTGTCTCCTGGTTGGTACCTAAACCTTCAGATCCTTAAGTCATAACATTCTTTACTGTGTGACTTGTGCAACTCATTTAACAATAGTGCAACCAATCTATTCTTGTCTAGCACATTCAGAGTTGCCAACCGTTGTTTTTGTGCTAGGTCGAGGTCTAAGTGAAGGTCGCAAGCCATGGATAGTGTACGGAGATCATTCTGTATGGGAAGCTTGGGTAGTTTCCCATACACTAACTCATAAGGAGAATAACCAGTAGGAAGCTTCGAAATGGAGTGGTATGCCCAGAGAGCATCATTTAGTTTTGTGCTCCAGTCTCGTCTAAATTTGCTAACTGTTCTCGTTAATATTCTGGTAATCTCCCGATTAGTAACCTCAGCTTGGCCATTAGCTTGGGGGTGATAAGGTGTGGTCAATTTATGCTCAACCCCTAAGCATTACATCAATTTGCGAAAGGTTGCACCTGTAAAATGTGTTCCATTATTAGAGATGAGTGCATGCAGCACACCAAACCTATGTACGATTTGTTGTTGTACAAATCGTGTAGCCGTAAATGATGTGCAGTCTGTTATTACGGCTGCTTTAACCCATTTGGTTAAGTAATCAATAGCAACAATGATATATGCTTTTCCATTGGACATTGGTGTAATAGGCCCCATAAAATCTATTCCCCAAATATTGAAGGGTTCCAAAGGTTGAATCCATTGTTGCGGATCCTCCATTCTAGTAGTCATTCCACCATCACATTGGCAGCATTCACAAGATTGGGCGAAATGATGGGCATCCCAAAATAGTGTTGGCCAATAATATCCTGTAAGCAGGACCTTGGTAGCCGTTCGTCTCCCAACACAGTGGCCCCCACAAGGGCCCTCTTGAGCATCCTGGAGAACCTTTAATTGATCCTTATCGGGCACGCACCATCGAACCAAGCCATCAGGACAGACTTTATATTGTTGTCCCTAGATTTCCATGAAGTACTTGGTTTTGTGAAGAAACTGTTGTTTCTTCCTAAAGTCCAACCCCTGTGGTATTTTTTGGGAAATGAGATAAGTAAGAATGCTAGTATACCAATTTATTTTTGTGGGTTGATCATTCACTACTTTCAAAAAGAGGGTTTCATCTGGAAAATGGTCAGATATAGCATATTCATCCTCTTTGTTGTCCCAACGCAACTAAGATAGGTGATCGACGACTACATTCTCAGTGCCTTTGTGGTCTACTATTGTTAAATCGAACTCCTACAGAATTACCAACCAACGTATGATACGTGGGCTAATCATTGGCTTGTTCATAAGGAACCTAATTGCACTATGATATGTATGGATGTATACCTTGTAGCCCAATACATAGTGCCTAAATTTGTCTAGTGCAAACACTACAGCCATTAATTCCTTTTCCGTAGTCATGTAGTTGAGTTGTGCACCGGTGATACTCTTACTGGCACAGTGGATGTAATAAGGTCATTTTTGTTCATCTAATTATGTTAGTACGGCTCCTAAGGCATAATTAGATGTGTCAGTCATGATATGGAATGGCCTAGACCAGTAAGGGGCTTGTAGAATGGGAGTTTCCACAAGCCTCTGTTTGAGAGTTTGGAATGCTCGTTCACATTCCTTGGTCCATTCGAATGGTGCATCTTTTTTCGTTAATTCCACCAACGGCTTGGCAACTTTGGAGAAGTTCTTGATAAATCTCCTGTAGTAGCTAGTGTGTCCAAGGAATGACCTAATGTCTTTGATAGTTTCTGATTGTTGGGTAATTCCTTGGATGACTTTAATTTTTTCCGGATCCACCTCAATTCCTGATTGTGAAATTTTATGCCCCAGTACGACGTCGTCTTGAACCATCAAATGGCTCTTCTGCTAGTTGAGCTTTAGGTTGGTTTCAACACATCATTTCAATACTTGCTCTAACTGGTCGAGGGCTTGATCAAAGCTCATCCCATAAGTGGAGAAGTCATCCATGAAGACTTCTACTCCATTACCTATTTGCTGTTTAAATATGCTTAGAACTAATCGTTGGAATGTGGTAGGGGCATTGCACAAGCCAAAAGGCATTTGTTTGTATGCAAACGTTCCCCAAGGACTGGTGAATGTTATTTTGGCTTGGTCTTCTAGTGCGATTCATATTTGGTTGTACCCACTATACCCATCCAGAAAACTATAATAGCGATTCCCTACTATAGTGTCCAAGACTTGGTCAACAAATGGCAATGAAAAGTGATCTTTGAATGTTGCCATATTTAATAGCCTAAAGTCTATACATACTCTCCATTTACCTCCTTTTTTTGGTATGATTAGAAGAGGACTAACCCACTCGTTATCAACAATAGGGTAAATGAACCCAGCCTTGAGAAGTTGCTCTATCTCCTCTTTCACTATTTGTTTTAACTTCGGGTTCAATCGCCTCTAGGGTTGCTTGCGAGGTTTCATGGAGGGGTCCATGTAAATCCTATGTTGGAATATCCTATGATCTATTCCGATTAGTTTAGGGTATGACCAGGAAAAGGCTATTGACCACTTGTTTATCACCTTTAGCAAAATTTCTTTTTGCTTGGGTGTGAGCTTTGCGTTGATGATTACCGGTTTTTTGTTTTTAAGGGTTATGTATTCCAAACTGGTGGGCAATGGTTTTAAATCTAAGGGCTCTTGTTTAAACCTCTCAGGAATCTCCAACTTCCTCCAATTAATGTTTTTAGAGTTAAGAGCTGGAAGTTGGCAATGGACTTGCTCTAATACGTTTGTGCTTTCAATGTAAGCACTAGTTATCCCCTCAGCTAGTTCCATGCAGGTTGTCGAGTTGCTCTCTTTATTAGCCATCAACCACTGGGTGTTTTCTTGTCGTGTGGCTGCTACATATAGGCACTTTTGTATGTCAATATCCTGTGCACACCGATTGCATGTAGGCAATGTTAAGCTTCGCATCACCCATGATTTCTGCACGCAATGACACCCTGATGCATGGGTCTCTCTTCCTCTCAATCTTCCCAAAAGTGTTTTTCTTGGATATTTCTAGGGAAAGATTGCGGATTCCTAGGCATGCATTAATTGTACTTAGCCATGCCCTTCCCATTATGATTAGGAAATCCTCTTTGTCATTGTTTATTTAGATCACTAGGAAATCAGCTGGGTATGGCCAACCATCCACAGTGGTAACAATGTCCTCAACCTATCCCAAAGGAATGGTGATGGACTGGTCAGCCAACTCTAAGCGAATATTTCTCTTCTTGAGTGGAGGTAGGTTCCAGGTTTTATATAATTCTTGTGAGATTAAGTTGACTTCGGAGCCTGAGTCAAGGAGAGCCTTATGGGGTTCATTCCCAGTGACTTTGAGATATACTAGGGGGACCCTAGGATTAGATAATTTCTTGGGAAGGTGGTCTACTTTAATCCAGTTGGTAACGGTATGTGTTAACATAACCGTATGCATTAGGTGTGATTTTTTATTTGAAGGGGGTCCCAAAACTTTGTTTGGTATGGTAGTGTTTAGATGTTCAACTGCTTGTGAGGGTGAGGGCTTATTTGGATTATTGGTCTTGGAGAAGGATCTTTTTGGCATAACATGGTTAGGACCAACTGAGGGTGGAGGATTGGAAGCCCTCGTAACATTGGGTTGTTGTAGTTGAGTGGGAAATGCCTTTGGCATCGTTGGAGTGGTTGGTGGTGGAGCCACTAGCGTGAGAGGCACGGATGGATTTGGAGGATGGGATACATGCGGAGTGTCTCTTCTAGGAGGGGAAGTCTGAAAATATTCTTGAACTGGGTAGTGACATTGTGGAGTTGTGTAATCCATAGGGTTACTTGGAGGGATCAGCTGCTGGCAAGGGTATTGATGTTTCAACGGTGGCATCCCCCATGACTGTGGGTATTGTCACTGTTGATGTTGTCTAACNGATGTTTCAACGATGGCATCCCCCATGACTGTGGGTATTGTCACTGTTGATGTTGTCTAACGGGTTGTGGTGGAGTTTCACTTGGATAGTACGTTAATGGTTGGTGGAACTGTCTTGGGTTACCTTGAGAATAAGGTAACCTTTGGGGTGTCTATCGTCTATTCAGTCTTGGATTGAGTACATACACCCAGACTCTTGTAGATGTGAAATGACTGGACAACATCCCTTAGGATGGTCATAGTAGTAGATCTCACATCCACTGTCATCATCTATTTCTGAATGCACAACCTCATTGGGGATAGTAATTTTCCCCTTACCCTTGTTATGTGCAGGGCCTAAATCTCTCCGCTTTGTCTTACCTTTGTCACTACTTCGTTCTACCTTAGACTCTTCTACAATTTTTAGGATATTTTCAATTTTAGAGACTAAGGAACTCCATACATCATCTACCTTAGCCGCTATTTCTATTGTTAACTTTTGAATCAGCAAGGTTTTCCTATTCACCAACTCTTCGATTGGTGACTCGTCCTCTTCATCGCAAAATTTTACTCCCTTCTTTTGAAGAGAGGGATCACGGTTGTATTCTTCTGCACTTTCCATTTTGCATAGCTTCCCTTCTTCTTTTGCTACTTGTTCCAACAAGTGATGAACTTCATAGGCTTTGAGTTGTGATAGTCTCCCTTGGGCATAAGTCCGAAGGGTTTTTCTAGTCTCATGCCTTAGCCCATCTACGATGTGGTGAAGTTGATCCTGCTGTGTGTATCCATGGCCCAAGAAACGATGTAACAATGTGTAGTAGTAGGCCATGGCAGCATCCAAGGGTTCATGATTTCCTTGCTTCCATCCTTGGATCTGCTTATGTAAATTGGACACTCTGGAGTACATCTGATACTTATCGTTGAACAGTTCTAACATCGTACTCCACCTCCTAATGGTTTCAAGTTCTAAGGATCGGTACCAGCTCTCTGCTTCCTTGGTGAGTGTCCTGGGAAACAACTTAAGTTTTTGCCACTCGTTTTCTATGTTCTACAAGGCACAAGCATTGTGGAATGCTTGTAAATGATGTTGCAGATTAGTGTTGTATTCCCCCTCAAAGCATGGGATGTTGTTCATGTCTAAACGCCTGATCCGACTATCTTTTAAATGTTGTGTTGGGATTCTTATTGCTTCCATTATGTCAAGCATACTTCGGGTTGCGAGTAGGGGATCATCATGATCATCTTTTTCATGATGCCTGTGATGTCTTCATTGTTCCCTACTCTCCCTACATCCCTGCCCTTGTCCTCTCTCTTGACTTTTGCATCGAGGTCTCCCATTTTTCTTACCTTTATCCTCTCCATTATGCTTGTGCTGGTTGTGCCCAGATGTGGAAGGAGAGGGTGAGTGATGAGATGAAGGAGAAGAAGAAGGGGAACCATCACCATGATGATGTTTCTTGCCTTCTCTCCAGCTACTTCGACCCCGATTGTGATGACGATCTAAGTGCCCGTCCTTAGTATGAGTTGTTGTTCCCTCTGTGAACAGTTGGCATTCACGGGGATCAGAACTAGTGTTATGTATTGTTGATCATAGATTCTGATACCCAACCTCCTCATCATCATTAGAAGGGGAAACATCATTTGCTAAAGAACCCGTTATAAGGGGTTCCTCATCTCCTATTTCACTAAGGAAATGCAGACCTTTGTCCTTCAAAAGTGTATGTCGACTCTCTTGCCTTGAGTCCCTGATATGTTGTGCTTCTGTGGGATGATAATCCCTTATATCAAAGTCTTCCACAACGTATTTAACAAATAATTCTGTCATGCTAATCTGTGCCAAAGCACAGAAGAGCATGTTAGGGACTGATCGATCTGGGGGTAACATGATGTTACCTTGCAGATCTCTTCATCGGAGCTGTTCATCTTGATGGAGGATAAAGGTAAAGTCTGGAATATACTCATTAGGATGAGTATAGACTATCTTGTATTGTTTAGGACTTGGCTGATTTTGGTTATGTGTTTTATGTTTCCACCTATCTCTAGTATTAGTCCTAGGTGGTGAATTACTTTTGTGAGAAGAAGACATTTTGATTGGTGTGATAATTTTACCATTATAAAATTTATCTGTTAATTAACCCGAAGGTTCGTTTAGGCTCCCAACGATGTGAGTGATATCCTTTATGTTCTATTCGGTGCACATACACTTAGTCCCTGGCAACGGCGCCAATTATGAGTGGCAAGGTATCCCTACACTCAACCATACGAAACGAGCGTAGCACGCACAACCCGATCGAACTCCATAGACTAAGTGCCTACATGCCCCATGGAACACTTGGGGTTAATCATTCGTTGTCTTCCCAGACTTACTTGTAGTTGTCATAGTGTATGGTTAAGTAAGTCCAAGGTATATGATTTTTATATCTTTTTATGTTTTATCTCCTATGCTATCGAGGTGAAGGGTTAGAGAAACTAACTCTAACTAATGAACTAAGTCTAAATTACCTAGCGTCAGCATCCGTTCCCACTTACCGTACACACCCTGAACCGATGCAATCGTGGTTACCAAACGCTAATCATTGCTGGGATCCCATGCATAATGCACATGCTCAAAGTGGTTGTATTGAGGCACTTACCTAGGAGGAAAGGGTTGAGAAAGCTAATTTAGCCTAAGTGTGATGAGTAGTCGATTCCTTGACTAACCGTACACATCTTTGTGTATGACTACCACTGGGATTACCAAGTGCAGATCCTAGATATGCCACTAGTTTACCAAGTAGTCACACTTAGATGCTCGTAATCAAGTCGTACTCATACCGCGTTGCGATGAGCAACTGATTCCTTGATTATTCGTACACATCCTTAGATGCTCGTAATCAAGTCGTACTCATTCTGCATTCTAGGAGTTTAAGGGTGAGAGAGAGAAAACAATAAATAAAATTAAAATAAATCCTATTCCATGCACTGCAAGGTTTATCCAGGAAGTTCGTCTTTATTGCCGTACACAATTTGTGTTCAGGTACAATGTTGCTCGAATAAAGATCCGTTCACTTTAGGACTCCTATTGCGGGCACATGGAAAATATTCTATCTCTGGAGTGATCAAAATGCCAGAGTTTCTCTACTTCTATCCCAGGATGATGAAATAAGGGAGAGCTACCTCTTATTTATAGATATGACGGCGCACTGTGATATCACATACGTGATATTGCAGGGGACGACGCGAGATTGCGTCCTATGCGATATCACGTCTCATCACTTAGACTATGCTAACTTTAAATGGATCTACTAGTAATCCTTGCTCAAATACAATATGATCCAAATATGATATTTCTTGTTTGAAGAGCTTCTATTTACTTAGTTTTACTTTTAAATGATGTTTCTTGAGAATTTCCATAGTAATTTTCAAATGTTTAACATGTGCCTTCATTGACTTGGAATAAAAAACTATATCATTCATAAATACAATAACAAATTTAATAAGATATTTCTAGAAACTATTATTCATTAATGTCATAAATGTTGTAGGTGTGTTGTCAATATGAATGACATCAATACAAATTTGTACATATCATACCTAGTAATAAACACAATTTTCTCAATATCTTTTTCTTTAGTTCTTATATGGTGATAACCTAAATTTAAATCAATCTTGGAAAACTAACAGTCTTTAGTAAGTTGATCAAATAGGTTATTAATCCTAGGTAAAGGAAAGGTATTCTTAATTATTACTTTGTTTAATGCCATATAATCAATACATAACCTTAAGGTACCATCCTTCTTCTTAACTAATATGACTAATGCTCCCCAAAGTGAGACATGAGGACAAATCCTCTTTTTTTTGAGTAACTAATCCCTTAGTTTCAAAGTAGAAAACTTGTATGAGTCTTTTGAAATGGGTTGTATATCTAGAAAGACATCAATACCATATTTGATAATTCTTTATTATGGTTACTCATGGTTTTACCAAATATCAAATTCTCATACTCTTTGAGTTTCTTTAGGATCTAAATTCTGAGATTTTTTTTGGGGTTGAGTTACTTTCATAATGAACATAGTAATAGCTTTCTTGACTAATGTCTTTTCTTATTTAATGGATATAGTATAAATTTTCTTTATTGTTCCTACCCACCGTAGAAGCCTCACTCTATCAATGATCAACACTTTTAAGACATGAATTTTGAAATAGTCGGTAATATTAAATTTTTTCAGGAAAGACATCCCTAGGATCGCATCAATGTCTCCTAATTCAAGTTCAAAAAATTCACCAAAAAAAGAAATTTCTTGAATGATAAAGTTAATTTCAGCATAGCTTGTATGCTTACTCATCATTATTCCATTTGCAAGTTCCAATTTATTAACTTTGTTAGAAGGTAGAATTAAATTTAATGATTTAACTAGAGATGGTGAAATACAATGATCACTTGCTCCACTATTAATTAAAAATTAAAAATTTTAAATGTTACTCTACCCTTTAAAAATAAGTAAAAGAAATTAATGTTTCCTCAAACTTGACTTAGCCAATGCTGAAAGTTTTTCCACTGCAACCATGGTAATTAGTTGACATTTTTCTTTTGCCATACTGGTGTTGGGTTTTTGGGTCTTATTTTAATTGTTCCTTTATATCCTTGCTCACAATTTTCAGCAATCCTTCTTGAAGTAATCTTCACCACAAGTAAAGCATCTAGATTGAGTTCTTTTGTTGGATTTCGCTTCCATAGTTTCTTGTCGAATAGTCGTAGTTTGTACTTGATCTATTTCTTTGTAATCCTTAACAATTCTATATGCTTCATCAACTGTTTGTGGATTATGGGAATGTATCTTGAGGCATAAGTATGTAGTCTATAAATTAACTTCAAAGCCAATTCACCTTTGTCTCGATGACTTACATACTTGAAGAAATCATAGAAATTCTTGTAATAATCTTTTATGAATCATCAACCTAATTTCAATGAGTCAAACCATGTTTGAAATTTGTTAAGGAAGGAATGTAGTAGGAATTTTTGTTCAAAATAAAGATTATGTTAGTTTTTAATTAATCCTTGAGATCTTAATTGATTTCACCATGTTGTAGCAAGTCCCCTTAATTACAAATAGATCCCCTCTAATTATTCCTAGCTTGATAAGTTTAACATGTCAAAATAATTCTTCATGGTATTAAGCCAATCTTTCACAATAGCACTATATCCTAGGGCTCCATCATAATGATCAAATTTTACCTTTTTAGCATGAACCTAGTTTAAGGATTCTCTAGGTGAATTTTTCCAATTTCGATAACCTTACTCTTTTGGTTCTAATCCTTGTCCTTGTAATGGAATCTTAGAACCTTGACATCCAATAGATTGGGATTGATCTCAATAATGATTCCTAGGTGGCAATTGGTCTTGATACTGATCTTGAAGTTAAAATTTATCTTGGAAACACTCCCTATGTGGGAATTGATTTTGATTATTGTCCCTAGATGGATGTTAATTTTAATTATGGTATTTAGGTGGATGTTGATTTAGGTTGGGAGGTTGGGCCAAATGGTCAATCAATTGTTTGATGAAATCCACAAAAAAGTTCATCTTCCTCTAGACTTTAGATCATTTGCTTTCCAACCTATGGGACAATTTTCTAATTTCTTCTGACCTATCTTGCATATTTTTCTTAGATCCTTGGTTTGATTGATGAAGCTCCTCTTACATGCCTTTCATCTCATTAATTTATTACTTAAGAGCATTCATACAATCATTGATTTAGGACTCCATCATTCTCCAATTCACTCTATGGGTTCTAGATATTAATAGGATGAAGAGACAAGGTAGGGTTCTTATGCATTAGTCTCCATGGCCATTTTTATGTGTTTTGAGGGTGATTAATTGGTTCTAGAAGGGGTTAGAACTACTCTGAAATGACTTTCTCTTTATAGATCCTCCCATCAAGACTTAATTGGCTTTAAAGAGTTAAATCATATTAAAAACACCCAAGTTTTGGGCTCCAAATCAAGCTTTTTCCTATTTTTGTACTTCCATAGTCTAAATATGATCATTTGATTATGTATAGAAGATCCATATTGTTTAGAAACAACTCTTATTACATTGAAATCAAACACTAGAATAAAGAAATATGGCCATTTTAAATTGCAAAAAAAATTCATGTTTTTTAAGACTTCCCAAAAGGTTACCCATCCCAATACTACTCTAGAATGAATGCACTTAATTATAGATTTTTTTTTACCTAGATTGTTGCCAACTTGCTAATTTGACTTATTAGTTAAATTTTTCCACCATGAACATCAAATTTAAAACTTCCCATTAATTAATGAAAATTTTTCTATTAGCCAAAACTACTAGATGAGGTAGGATCTTGTGGTGCTGATAGTGGCTAGAGAAGGTAGGATCTTGCAGTGTTGATGGTTGTTGGAGGAGGTGGAATTCTATGGCACCAATGGTGGTTGGAGGAGGTAAGATCCTGTGGCATTGATGTTGCTCTTGGCCATAGGTAGGTGGAATTACTAAAAATTCTGGTAAATTTTTTGACATAGGTAAATATGAAGGCACAATGGTAGTTAAAAATTAGGCTTAGATGCACATGCGGATGGCGGGAAGAATAGCAGTGGTGCATAGAGGACAAAGTGGAGTAGCAATGATGGCGTAGTGGTGGTGAAAAAATGCGGTGAGGAGAAGCAACGATAGTGTGGCATGAGAGGAGCCAGGTAAAGGATGGCACAACATGTGAGGTATGTAGAGTGGGGTTTTTCCTTGTTGCATGGGCCATGTATAGGCTATGTGGCCCTGTAAGGGATTGCATGGTCCTTATTGGGCTTGCATGGTTTCATGCAGGATTGCACAACCCCTTATAGGGCCTTATAGTCCTAGGTGGGCTAGTGTAGCTCAGCCATAATTAAAATATTTTTAAAATACATTTTTATAATATATCTATATAAAGTTAGCAATTAAGTAGGTTCGCTTGGTAGCTACTAGGAGGGGCTTTAAGAGTTAGGCTTGGTAAGGATGAGGTTATGGACTTGATTCCTAGTCCTAATTTTTAAATAAAAATAATAAAAATTAAATTTAAATTTTACTTTGTAAAGTTGAATATTTTTTAAATTTTAATTAATGACATGTTTATCAAGAAATGTGATATATCACAAATAGTGAATTGGCTTTTAATTAAATTGGTACTCTTGAAATCATATTAGAGAGCACTACGTGTTGGACTCATGATATCTTTAGTTCACTAATCTTGTAAATCATTAAATCAAGATAAGTAATCATCAATTAAAAATTAATTAACTATTAAATAAACTCTAATTGCACTTTTCTCTAGATATGACTCATCCTTTCAACTAGTACAAGAATTGTAGATCTTTTCTATAAATTCATGGAAATAGATGTCTTTTAGCACATCATCCTTGAATCATTGTTTGCGTAGAAAATTTGCAGAGATTGTTGATGTAGCAAAGTTTGCAACATGAATTTTCTCAAGCTTCCTGGTTAGCCTTTTCCCATAACCACATGTAGCACACTTCTATTTTCATTATTTTGCATTAAAATAATGTAGTTGAAGCTACTAATTTGGTTCATAGTTTGCTATAAGTTAAGGATTTTGAATATTTTAAAACTTCCAGGTTGTCATAAATGTTAGTGTTTTCCATATTTAAAACTATTTATGGAAAAATTTCAATAATTCAATGGTACAACATTTACTATCTTTGGGAATGTTCTCTTTGAAAAATGGTTTTTGGAAGAACTGTGATTACACTTGCTTTCATTCAAAAGGTCTTAGGTTTTCATATTGTGGTAGATCTTCTTGAACCTAACATGTAATTTACTAAATTCAAGGGTCTTTGTAGAGAGGAAATGTATAATTATGTTAGAGATACCACGTGTCCTTAATAGAAATTTTATGAAGTTGGTTTTATTGACAAGATTGATTTCCAAATATGTATGTTCATATACAGTAAGGTTTTGTGTAAACCCTAAGCTTTCCATATTAATGGTTATTCAATATACTTTCTCCATGGTGTCAAAATTGGTACGGTATATGGTTGGTTCCTCTCTTGTTTTACAAATTTATACCTTACCATGGAACTTGTGATTACCACTAAGAGCAATATAAGAAAACCTTATATCATATGTTATGTACCCTTAAATATGACCTTGATCTTAAGTTATGATGTTTCAAACAATAGATGTAATTGTTACAACCCCAAGTTATACCTTCCATTCCTTAAAAAAGAAAGAATTTTGAGAGCTCAAATTGAAGGTCCTAAGAAATGTTAACAAACTCTCATACAAGCCTGTAATTTAGAAGAAGTTGATGAGGTATAAAAATTGGGTTTATGTTTATATATTTTTCTTGTTTATTAATTTTGGTGTATATTTATTATCATTATTATTATGACATATATAATTATATTTATTATTTTATATTTTAATAATAAATATCACATCGAGCAATGTTTAAGTGGACTAGGTTCAAGTGATAAACAAAAGGGAAAAGAACTAGAGGAAAATTCAAATTGCTTACTATGTATCAAGTTTTGGACACTTTTCTTCTTAATGTTGTTTTTACATTTTGTGTTGTAGATATTATTGGGTTGAGAATAATTTATTCATGATTTGAAAAGGGAATTCCTACATAAGTATGATTATGAGCAGTCTACTATCCCACAACTGAAATCTACATAGGTACACTCTCCACTGATGACTTCAGTTAAAAGTTCAACTTTGTCTGGGGGCCTAAAAAATATATCAGTGATCCCTTCTTCTACATTCCTTTTCATCATTGTGATTCCTCTAGTCACCATCAAGGACTCATCCTACTCTCTAGGAAAAATGGTGGCTATTATAGATTAAGTCGTTGTTCTTTATAATCTTAGTAATTGAATTAATAAGAATACTCCACACACTATTCATAATGAGTTATATCACTTATGGAAATCCAAGTCCTATGACTTCAAAGTTGATTATGAATTGGTGTAATCTTGTGATTTCTTAGCATTGCATGCAATTCTTGAAGATGCTCAAGAGGTCACCAAAAATATTAAATAGATTTTAGGAAAGCTAGAGAGTGATACTTCCTTGGCTTGATACTTACTAAATCATGAATGTATCCTCAAAATTGAAAATCATCAACTTTAGATAAGTAGTAAATTCTCCTTATTTTTCTTTCTCTTTTGTCTTTTATTAATATTATTATATTATTATTTTCTTTCTTTTTTCTTATTTCCCTTGTGAATTCAGAGGCAAAAGAAAGAATGGTAGGAGGATGCAACATAGCACACACTTCAAGTCAACTTATTAGAATCAAAACTTGACAAAGCTTACAAGGAAAAGGCTACTACAAAGAGTGCCACTAAGTACATTTGGTGGCTCTACAATGGATTGGTTGGATGTCGAGATGTACTTGCAAAAGATGATTCCCCCAAGGAATAGCAAGTGTCTCAAGCAAAAGTTTCCAGGGATCTCCTTCAATCTTTTAAGTTGGATGTCTAGTTTAACATGTGTCATCCATGTTTACAAATTTTCATATCTCATCTTCTTTATTTATGTACTTACTTTATTATTTTATTAATAAAATAGTGCCAATTATTTTTTCTTTCTTCAATCTACTTTTAGCTCTTGGACCATTATTTTCTCTAATACCAAATGTGACATCCTATTCCTAGATGTTAATGAATTTGATTATTCATCACATAGAGTTGTTATTTAATGTTGAAATTGTCTAAGTTTGTGCATCTATAACATAAAAGTAATGGTAATATAATGGAATAGAAAAGGTAAATAAATAGAAAAATTTATTAATGAAGTTTTTTAAATTATGCTATTAATAACCCTTATCTTCTTGTGATACTTAGGACCCTTAAAGACAACCTAGCACTTGCCACCATGGTTAGACTTTAAGACTAAAGGGGTGATTAGTTCCTTCCTATCTTGCTTCATTCAATGCTCATCCCTTGCCAATCTTGCTCCACAACTTCATTCCTACCATGCCTTGGCCTTTAATGTCATATGTCAAATCCATTCCTGATGGGTATCGTGAATAGTTACAACTATTCATAAGGAGTCACCTCTTCTTTCAAAGATTAATTACATGAGTAATGATGAAATTTTGTCCTTAACAAGGGTTGGGATACTACAGTAGAGTAACCAAATTTCAAGCTTCTCTTTCTATGATTTTTATTATCAAGTTTATTACGTATTAGATCTTATACATACAACTCTTTATGCTTTTAAATCTTTCTTGTATGTTATTTTGAGATTCTAGTTTATTTCATACTTGTTTTCTTGGTCTTTTTTGTGCCTTTTTATGTGTATCTAGTTGCATTTCTCACCACCATTACTCATGGTGAAGGTGTTAGCAGATACCACAAGTCATGATACAGTCATGGTTCTAAACCATGATTGAACCATGGATTATGGGAAGGTCATAGTCCTTGACTATGATTGAGCCATGGATCATGGCATATAACATGACTATATTGTAGGTTGTGATTTTGCAAGTGTTCTAAACTTGAGATGAGATGTACATTTATCAAGTTATGATATTTACTATTGACCTTTTGGTATGTTAAAACCTTAATGAAAATGGAGAACATATAATGTTATGGAATGTGATGATTTTGCAAGGCATGAATGAGTACTCAAGAAATGAGATCTACAAAAAGATGTAAAAGCATAGACTACATTGGAAAGATGAAAGCATGGACAAGCATGGATAAAAACAAAAGCTATGAGTCAAATGAAGATGCTTTGAGGATTGGGAAAAAGACAAATTGATGAGATGAAGCCTCAAAAGATAATATGCAAAAATTGAGGAGACATCTACTATTTTTAGGAGACATCTCCATTTTAGAAGAGACATCTCCATAGAGACATTCCACATTCAAAGAAGATGTATTCCTAGAATTAAAGTTGATTTTAGAGAGATGTCCCAATTTCAAAGGAGATGTCTACACTAGCTATTAGATAGCCATTACATGAATTTTGAAGTATTTTTTGAAAACTTTGAGGCTACAAGAAGACTTCAATCTCTTGGGTATTAGGTAAGCATTGTCAACACCAAAGAAATCATTGTCTATTCTATTCTATTATACTTGTGTACTTCATTTGTCATATCATTTGCTTGATTGTTTGTAAAACTATTCTTCAAAGTACAAGGACTTGTAATTTAATTTACACTCTTTCCCTATGTTTTTGTTTCTCTCTTGTAGCCCTATGGGGTTGATGTACTTATTGCAAGAAGGCATCTATATTGAGCTTTTTTGGATTCTATAGGATTAAGTGGTTTTGTAGCATCAAAACACTCTAAAGAAAAGCTCAATTTTGTAAAGGTTGTAAGATTCTTGAAACCACATTCTGAGCTTGTCAGGACCTTGCTAGGTTGAGTGGTTTTGCAATGACAAAACACTTTGGTCTGGAGCTCATAGCTTGTATAGGACATGGTACCCTTCAAACCACATTTTGAGAAAAAAAGTTCAAAGGTGTGCAAGGATTCTACCCTCCAAGTATGGATGTACCCAAGTTGGGGAACCATGTAAAATTTGGATGTGGTTTTTATGGCTGATCAATTTGTGTTTTGGGGAACTTATTCATCCCCTCCTTCTAGGTTCTCAATCCTCAAGTGGTATGAGAGCCTGGTACTCTTTCATTCAATGTCAACTTTCAAGAGTGAACTATGGAGAGGAAATCCTACACAAAGCCACCAATGTTTGATGGGTTTGACTTTGCCTATTGTAAGGTAAGGATGCAAGGATTATTTGAGTCTATGGAGTTTGGAGTATGAGAGTTTATCCTTGAAGGCTACACATTGCTCATCGATAGTGCAACAAAGGCCATCAAGCCTTGAAGTAAGTGGACACAAGAAGAAAGAGATAATTTTATGTATGATTCTAAAGCAAAAAATTGTTTATATTGTGCATTGAATAAATCTAAATTTAATTGAGTAGTTGGATGTAAAATTGCCAAAGAAATTTGGGAAGGTTTAGAAGATACCTATGAGGAAAGATTGATAGTTAAGTAATCTAAACTTTTAGTTTTGCAAAGTGAATATGATAAGCTTAGAATGAGAGGGAGAAAATATGAAAGATTATTTCTCTAGGGCAAATGATCTTGTTGTGGAAATCAGGGGCATAGGCAAAGACTTGCCTGAAAGTGATGTTACAATAAAAATGATTAGGACTATACAACTACAATTTAGACCTAAGGTTACCATGGAGGAGATTAGAGATTTTTTAGTTTTAAAATTTGAAGAGCTACAAAGTGTTCTTATAGCTTATGAAATGAATCTCATAAGTGAAGGGGCAATAAAAGAAAAGTCCATTACCCTAAAATTTTCCTCCAAAGAAAAGGAACCTAATAAACAAGATGTGGGCAGTGCAGAAGAAATAACACTTCTATCAAGAAGGTTGCAACAGATTATGGCAAACAAAAGTGAGGGCTTCAATGAACAAAGACCCAATCAATTTAAAGGTAAGGAAAGAGGTAAAAAATTTTCAAGTTCTAATTTTGATTCTTGTTCAATAAAATCTTAGGTTTGTGGTGGAAGAGGCCATGTGACCTTTGAATGTCCTAATAATGATAGGTTATAATGAAGGGATACAAGTGATATGGATATGAAAAATACCAATTTCTACACAAGTTGGGATGATGGAGAACAAAGTGATGAAGAGGTAGAGGATGATGTAAAAAATTCACACCTCATTTGTATGGCTCTCATAGATGATGATGCTAGGATCTTAGATGATGAATTTGAAAATGATGAAGAAAGGTATGAAATTTTGTGCAATGAACTTTTATCTTTTTAAAATCTTTGTAAAAAGCTGAATAAAAAACTAAAAATCAAGGATCAAGACATTTTTTCATTAAATATAAAGATTTTAGACCTCAAAAAAGAAATCTTAGACCTGAGGGCTGAGAATGAAAAACAACCAAGTCTCATGAGCAGATTAAGAAAGAGCTTGCATATGTTAAACTTGTCAATGAAAGGCTAGTCAAAGAAAAAGAGTTCCTTTGAATGGTTCTTGGGTAAGGAAGAAGTCCACCTGATAAAAGAGGGATGGGATGTTGTTCACAAGAAGAAGCATCTACACAGATTCTATCTTCACAAAAGGCTTCTTCAAAGAATGAAGAATCAATGGGAACTACATTTCAACAAAGAGCAGCTCCAAGGTTTGATTATTTAAACTACTATAGAAAGGTTAGATGTTATTATTGCAATAAATTTGGGCATAAGCAATGGGAGTGCAATTTAAAATATTATCACATGAACTCTTGGTTGTATCATAAGACTCCATGGTCTTATCTAAATGCACCAAGAAAGGAAATATTTTCAGGAAAAGAGGAATGAAGGGAAATTAAAAATATAAGGGAGTTAACAAAGTATGGAGGATCAAAAGGAAGGAACATAAGAATGAGGAGACTCTCTCAAATAAATTTGTGAGAGGAAGCCATGTCTTGGAAATTGAAAAAGTTTGTGGGACAAGAGAAAGCTCAAAAGAGCAATCTCCTTCTTAAGCTTGCTAGACATATTCATTTTCGTTAGCAAGGAGGGTAAGTAGAGGTAAGTTTTTAATTCATTGTAAGTATCTTTGAAGACTATAATCCTTGGTAGCCATCTTTGTGCTTTCTCTTGCAAAGTCTCATCTTGTTGAGACATCTACTAGGAGACATCTCTTATGAGATGTCTACTTTCAAAACGAGATGTCTACCTAAAGACATCTACTCCTAAAATGAGATGTCTACTTGTGTTTTCCCTCAATGTGACAGAGACATCTAGTTTCCAAAAGAGATGTCTACCTGTAGTTTTAGGTTTGGAGGAGACATCTATCTTTCAAAGGAGACATTTACTCTTTCATTAAAAACCCTTGTTTGACATGATTATATAAATCCAAACCTTTCTTTTTGAGTCATTTTCAATGAGATGACCAAGGGAAGATGACTTGGGCTTCATCTATGACAATGATTTGAGCATCCATGGCTCACAAGAAGGTTGGAACATCAACAAAATCACCTAAGAAGAAGTCAAAGAGAACATCCACTAGCAATCCAAGCACCTACAACCTCCAATTCAGATCAATCAGTGCCCAGTACTGGTTTGAGGTAACTTGAACTATTTCTATTATTTCTAAGCATTTTATTTTATTTTCGTTTCTTAGCATAGGTAGAAGGAGTTGATGAGTTTCTTCCATGTATTAAATTGGGTTACTTTCATTTCCATGGATTTTTATGTGGTTGAAATTCTCATTCGAGAGTTTCACTGTAACATTGATATTATGAATGCTTTGATTGGGGCCTTCACTACCATGATTGGGGATTTGCTGATAGATGTATACTTACAAATTATTAATGCATTACTTGGGATTTATAGTGCTCATGTGTTTAGGGTCACCATTCATTCTATGAATGGTGTGGTTCTAGTTTCACAAGCTAAGTTTTTTGATGCATTGTTTGGGGAGTCAGTGTCTCTTCATAGTGGGAGACTTTATGGAAGTCAAATGTCTCCACATGCTTCCATCCTATCACTTATTGTTTTGTACAAAATCATTGTAAAAGGTGGAAGCTATAATTATTTTTTTCTTGCCTAATCACTTTTTTGTACTGCCTACTTACAAGGTTGCCGTTGGACTTGGGTCATACTCTCTATCGTGACATGTTAGGTTTGTTTACCAAGGAGAGAATCCTTGGGAACCCTTAGCTCATCAGCTTGTTGATCCGTTAGTGAGGTGTACCCATTACAGAGATGACTTTGCTTAAAGGCAAGAGGAGCCTTAGTGAGTATGCTGAGAAGAGGAACTTTTCCCATGATGATGAAGTAGGATCCAACAGCAAGCCATCTTAGTCCCAGAAGAAGAAATCAACATCACCATCTTGGGCCTCTCCTTAGTTAAGAAGCTCCAAATCTATTATTAGATAGGTGAGATCTTTTCTAAGAAAGCTACTTTGGACATTTGCTTTTACCTTAGGGATTATTGGTAGGAATCTCTCTCACTTGTGTAAGGAAATGGATGTAGTCAAAGTACCTCTTCTTCCTGATGGGTGATAATTTAAGGAGATCATCACTCCTTCCATTTCAAATAGTGAGGAGGACCTTCCTACAACATAGAGACATTCAAGAGTAGTTGGACCTTCTTGAGGCTATGATTTAGAAAATGCCTCTAATTTAGGGTAGCTTGATGTACCATTGGCACATGTCTAGGGGGAGCATCCTGATCCCATGTATCCTAGACCTAGCCTTTAGCATTAGGATGATGCTCCTAGGTCTTTTAAGTAGTAGACCATGGAGTGCATATTTGGGAATTTGTCCCAATGGAGGCCTATTGATCCTGTCACTTATCAAAGGAAGGGTGCTTCATCATCTTCTTTACTGGCTCCATCTTAGTAGGACTCAACAACTTCATCTTAACTTTGAGTGAAGCTTCATCCATGGAGAGCTCCTATCCAAGTAGCATCTTTAGATGATGACGAGTAGCACACATCCAACACTAGTATGAATAACAATGATGATGAGGAGATGACCTACAAACCTTCTAGAGTTATAGTTGCTTTATATAAAGAGTTAGATGATGGGACCAAGGTTAGTAATTAGGGCCCTTGGGTGTTCTCTTCTTTTTGATGATGTCTAAAAAGGGGGAGATAGCTTGATGTACACATATGTGGTTTTTATTGTGGATTTGCACATATGTCATTTTTGTACATGTTGAGGGTATTTTATCAGCTAGTTGTATGGATAGTTGGATGGTTTATGGATAGTCGATGCTTATCATGACTATGTTTTATGGCATTTTATGAAGAAAGGTTTTATCTTTGCATAGTATAGTTTCATTTTAAATTTCATGCCTTGATATTTAGAGCCATTATCATAGTCGTAACCTTGGTTATCATTGGAATTTATGCATCTTAATATTTTTATTGGTTATTATTATTTAAATTGTTTATCGACTCACCCATTTTCTTAAGTTTTGGTCATCACCAAAAAGGGGGAGATTGTTGACCTTTTGGTATGTCAAAACCTTAAGGAAAATGAAGAACATAGAATGTTGTGGAATGTAATGATTTTGTAGGACATGAATGAAAACTCAAGAAATAAGATCTACAAATAGATGTCAAAGTAGAGACTACATGGCAAAGATGAGAGCATGGACAAGCATGGATAAAAACAAAGGCTATGAGTCAAATGAAGATGCTTCAAGGATTGGGAAGAAGAAAAATTGGTGAGATGAAGCCTCAAAAGATAAAGTGAAAAAATTGAGAAGAGGTCTACTATTTTTAGGAGATGTCTCCATTACAAAAGAGACATCCCACATTCAATGAAGACATCTCCCTAGAATTGAAGTTGATTTTAGATAGAAATCTCAATCTTGAAGGAGATGTCTACACTAGCTGTTATACAGTCATTTCATGAATTCCAAAGTATTTTAAAAAACTTCAAGGCTAAAAGAAGACTTCAATCTCTTAGGTATTAGTTAAGCATTATCAACATCAAAGCAATCATTGTCTATTCTATTCTATTGTACTTGTGTACTTCATTTATCATATCATTTTCTTAATTGTTTGTAAAATTGTGCTTCAAAGTACAAGGACTTGTAATTTAATCTACACTCTTTTCTTATGTTTTTTTCTCTCTTTTAGCCTTGTAGGGTTGATGTGCTTCTTGTGAGAAGGCATATATATTGATCTTGTTGAGATCCTGTGAGATTGAGTGGTTTTGCATTGTCAAAACACTTCAAAGCACAACTCAAATTTTTAAAGGTTGTGAAATCCTTGAAATAACATTCTAAGCTTGTCAGGACCTTTTGGGGTTGAGTGGTTTTGCAATGACGAAACACTTTAATGTGGAGCTCAGAGCTTATATAAGGTGTGGTACCCTTCAAACCACATTTTGAGAAACAAAGTTTGGAGCTGTGTAAGGATTCTACCCTTTGAGTGTAGATGTACCCAAGTTGGGAAATCATGTACATGTTGGGTGTGGTTTTTGTGGTTGATCGATTTTCATTTTGGGAAAATTATTCATCCCCCCTTCTAAGTTTTCAATCCTCATTTACCATGACTTGTGGTAAGGTCATGGCCTAACCACAATTCGTGGTGAGGCAAAAATGAATAGTAGTGAGTACCATGGATTATGGTCTTCACCATGACCTGACCATGAGTCGTGCTCTACTCATGGTCATTGGTTATTCTCCATTTTATGCCATTATTATGTTTGTTAATTCAATACGAATCTATGATATTTCATATCTTGGATTTTCTGCTATTTGAACCTCTATTCAATTGGTTTAATAAGTATATGTTATGAGGACTCTACATTGGCTACTAGAACTTGATCCATGGCACCTATGATTTTCTCTTAGCTAGCGAGATCTATGTGTTAATGGGTAGGAACTGTGGAGGGTGTGACTATCTTCCTTGATCCACATCATCTATGATTGCATTTAGATTGTGACATTAGACAAGAAATATGGGGGAAGCTGTATAACTAATCAATGTTTGCTTATTACACTTGTGAATGTCATGTGGCTAGTTTTTTGATGCAAAATGATAGGGTAAGTAATCTATATGAGTTTGTTTTTAGGATTGATTCATCCAAGATTAGGTGAGATTTAGTCAAGAAATTCTTGAGGAGGATTGTTGATAGCATTCAAGATAGATGGGGCCTTTATATATATTATGGTTTTTGGTTTTTAATCTCATGGATTGGGATGGTTTCTTGTACAACATGTACTTCATTCAACAACTTTTTCCAAGTATATCAAGGTGGTGGGCTCTACTAAAAGACTTTTAAGCTTTCTTTCAAGTTTTTGTGTAGATCTAGATGGTAGGAATTAAGAACTTAAGGGAGATGAAGCTAGATCCTTAGAGCATTTCCTTGTTATTTTTAAATTTAGTCTTTGATAATGTTTGAGATGAAAATGTTGTATTTGAGCTTATGAATCTTAAAAAGCTATCTTTGGATTTATTATACTATGAGATTCAATTATGGATATGGATTTTTTTCTTTTATATACTTTGTTATGTATTTTAGTTTTTACCTTACATTTTGGTTAAGTATTTGTAATGATTATTGTGATTAATTATTGTAATATGTAAGCATGATGTAGTCACATGCCCAAGTAATAAGTTATTGGTGATTTAATTATGGTGTATCTTAAGTTAATTTTTTGGGTATAACACATCTATTTTGTAGAAGTAATCTAGCTCTACTACCATGATTACACCTAGATCTAACTAAAAGGAATGGTCCAATGCTTTCTTATCTCACTTCACCTAGCACCTATTACTCACCTATACTAACTCTACAATTCCATGCTAGCATGACCTCTAATTACTAGTTATAAATATGTTAGGTCAAACCCCTAAAGGTTACCTAAATAGACATGTCCCATTATTATAACATGCCCTTTCATTAATGATCTTATTATAATAAGCACATCAATTAGTTATAACATGACATATTTTAGAAATTAGAATGTATCACCTTTTCAATAGTTTATCAATTTTTTTATACCAAGGTGTAACCCTCATACAACACAACTATATAACATTGTAAGATAAATGACAATCTAAATTTTTTTAAAAAAAGATTTTAAAATCCATCATTCTAATATTTACATTTTTTTTAATTACGTATAGATCATTAATTCCCCTTATGATTCTCTTCTTGATACATTTATCTTATTTATAATTACTTACTAATAAAGCATCATATATCATATGTCAAGAGGCTTAAGGCTAATATAACATTTCGCTAAGAAATAATGATATAACTTTTATCTTGGGATTAATGAAAATTATATACATCAACTAAAATATCATAATGGTAATAAATGTCTATAAATAAAAACCAACTACTACATTTTTATCAACATTTGTTTGGAAGCTTAGCCAAACTCTTGTAGTTTTATTTTTCATTTTTAGTAGTAGTCAGCAAATGCCAACAACATGGTTTCATGTTGGTTATATAATGTCTTTATTCATGTAGAATGTACTTGGGTATGTTCCATAACTAGTAATATAGATCAACATGAATTTCCTTTCATTATGACACTTTGACTAGTAATATAGATTAAATTTACCTTTCCCTATTATTTGCTTTCTAATGTCAAGTAGCCTAATGTTTATGATTGCAATGCATGTTAATGATATACATATTTTTTTGTTAATCCTAGTAGTGGCATTACCTAGTATGTTTAGTAGTGTATCACTTGGTATTCTCAACAATGGATGCACTAGTCTAGAACGTGAATGACAAATTAGGGCTCAAACACACATTTCCTCAAGCTAGTATAGGACTTACTTTCATTATTAATTAGATTAAATAAATAATTTATATATTTTGATTATTTTTATTTATGACCACATAACATCAAATATCTTGTGCTTCAACTATACTTAACCATACAAATTAGGGACCACTAGAAGTATAGTTAGGAAGATAGCGATTAGTAATCATCGATATATCAACTAAACACCATGCTTGCTCCATCCATGAATAAGAACATGATTTGCTATTATGCTTCTAGATTATATGATTAATCATTTGGATATATTGGCTACTCATTTCTTAGATAATAAAGACCCAATGTAACACCCTCATAACCTACCTAAGCTGGAAAGGTATTACATAGATACAAACATCAAATGAGGGAAAGATGAAAACAAACACACATAGTCATAACAAAAGCATGGAAAAGATACCTATCTAAAGCATGAAAATATAAATGCTAAAAAATAAATATTAATTCATGATGTAACATCCATACACTAACTAAGATACATGCAACACCTTGCATCCATACATCAATTCAACAAAGTTAATATTCATAACCAACTAATATACAAGTACAAGATCAAATATCTATCTATCTACTAGTAATAAGAATCATGTATCTTCCATTTATGCTAGAAAGCCCCTTAATCCATTAGCATCAACACCTTGAAGAAAAGATGAATCAATCTACAATGAGTAACAAATGTTTATCATCTCACCTATTCAATTTAAGGACAAGCAACATGGAATAGGGAATTTGGATAAGGATAGTAGACCTACACATGCTTGTATTTAAGTAACCACATGAACACATCTAGAAACTATACATCATAATCAAAAGTCATCACTCATCATTAATCATCACCAAGCAATATCACATTACAACATCAAGATCGAGAACATGTTCCTTCACCCACCATCATTAACACACATTGGAAAAGTAACAAATGCTCACACTTAGTGTTGATACATGAATTAATTTGTTATGTACAATAATACCATGTTAATTACTAGTTTCCATTTACCATTCACATGAGATTTACATTATTAATCTCAACTAGATCTAATAGCATCAAACAATTCACTATATATACCAATACCAATCTCCTAAAGTTTTGAAGAAAAAGAAAATACTAGTAGAGGTGCAAACATACACACTTTTCCATAAAATGGGGCATATGGAAAGAGCCTCATTGATGCATACTAGTGGAAGTCAACATAATCAGTTTAGGGAACTCATCACCAATTGGTCCATACATGTTGATGCTAGTTGCAATTACATTCAATCAACACAAAACACATCATATAGTACAATGGTGGTAAGGGATATACAAACAACTAGACTTGCATAGTACCAACATGTATAAAAAATACAAAAGTACAAAAATATCTTAAAAGAACATCGTGAGCAACTTGAATACCCAACTACAATAGATGTCTCAATTTTGGCTTCAAAAATTAATAAATATCAATCATACCAAACTACAACTTTGACACTAGTTCACCATGACTCACTAAATATGTTTCTTGTCTAATCACAACCTCAGTGTGAGGCAATTATGAGTGAATTTATTCTTTTCTATTATGTCATGATCTAGTCATAAGTACCATGAAAATTATTATTTTGCATTACAACTTAGTGATGACCCTAATACTAGGATGTTATGACTTGTTGATCCATAATTCAAAACTCTAGATTCATTACAATCTCTTTCAATCATTGCATTCTTGCCATGAGTGGATAGTGATCCATGTTCATTACTGATGGACTATCATGACCTGATTATGACTTGAATTCTACCTATGATGGAGGCATAACATAAATTTTTAGTAGTTTGTCTTTGTAATTTAACTCATATGTGTGTCCCAAAATATTGAAACTTTGACCAATGGATCTGCAAGACTTTAGGGAAAATGAATCATAAAAAAACAAGATCACAAATGAGAAGAACATAGGTTTGCAATAAATCCTTGACTTCAATGTATAAAATATACATCACACATAAAAAGTTGACACATAAGCATAACCAAACCTCTATATTAGGTCTATTAAATAAGGTGATCAAAATTCCTAATCTAAAATGCTAATTACTATAGTCAAAACTACATGCACAATCTTAGATCTTTCACCATTATTTGTAAAATTCTCCAAATCTCAGGAAACATTGGATAACAAGGTATGAAACCCATACATAGCTTATATGAAAAATCAAAACAGATCAATGATTGAGATTAAATTACCAAAAGATATCTTACCATTACTTACATCTTGTTTCCTAAATTTAAAATACAGAATACTATTCTTCAAAAAGCAAGAGATTTTCTAAAACATAAAATTATTAAATAAAATGTTAAACTAGACTTACTGTACCTCACTCCTAAGATCTTTAAATATCATTTAATTAATAAAAGATAGCCATCTTGCCTTGCACAATCTTTCAAAAAATTATATAAAATATAATAATAAAATCACATATATAAACTTGTCATATTGCCCATGACTTATCCTCAAATCCATGATACTTTTTAACTAGTTAAATAAGATTAGTATATTTAATTAATATAAAAAACACAATATTAATACTATCACATTATCACCAAGCACATAAAACACACATATTGACACACTTGCCTAATGATCATATATTGATGATTAGGATAACTTAAGATAATAACATGGATTATTAAACATAGGGTGGTACATGCTCCTCCTCTTAAGAATCTTCCTCCTAAAAGATTTAAGGGTAAGTGACACAGAGATTGGATTCAAATTCTAATGTGGCTCATGATATACGATATGTGTTCCATTGTACTTTTACTATGAGAAAAACTTTTCTTGTTAATCTTGGTTTTATGCTATCAAGTATTTTAACTGGCTATTGAAGATACGTAACATTTTTCCCTAGCTGCACCTCTATCTAATTGAACATATGGCTTCCATCAAGTACATATATGGCTTCCATAAAGTAAATACTTATGTAGTATAGACACATGGAACACATCATGAATACCTAAGAATTATCATGATAAGCTAACTTGATAATTCATCTCACCAACTCAGTACATAACTTTAAAAGGTCTAGCATACCTTGGTGAAAGCTTACCCTTTTTTTAAAAACCTTATAATCGCTTTCAACAAAGATACACAAAGAGATACTTTATCATTAACCAAAATTTCAAATGGTCTTCTTCTCTTATTAACATATGTAGCTTGTTGATCTTGGGCTTCCTTCAAGTTCTCTCTAATTTTGTTTACCTACTCCATAGTCTATATAGTAATATCTATACTTATATATTATTTATCCTACTATAGAATCCTACTATAGAGAAGTATGACATATTCTATTATAAAGTATTTCATAAGGTGCTATGTTTAAACTAGATTGGTAATTGTTATTGTAAGAAAATTTAGCTAACAAAATCAAACTATCCTAGTTGTTAGTGTATTGAAGTTCACATGTCTATAACATATCTTTTAGCACTTGATATATATATGCAGTATATTCATTAGTCAAAGGATGATATCCTAAACTCATGTTTAACTTGGTATTCATACCTACTTGAAAAGATCTTCAAAATCTAGAAGTAACCTTAACATTACAAGTAGATACAGTCTTAGTTCTAACACCAATTCCATCTTACTATCTTAGACAAAAAGGTCATGCAACATCTTCTACACCAATTAGTATGGTCATAGATAGGAAGTGAGCATATTTAGCAAATAAGTTAATAAATACAAAAATAGAATCCTTTCCAATATTAGTATGAAACAACGTAGTAATAAAATATATATCTACTAATTTCCACTTTTATTGTGGAATAGTATTAGGAAACAAATAACCTCATGGCCTTTGATGCTCAATTTTTACCTATTGGCATACTAAACACTTAGCCAAAAATTTACTAACTTGTTTATTCATACTTGGCCACCAATAAACTTTCTTTAATAGTTTGTACATCTTCTTACTATGAGGATGCATCTAAAACTTACTTATATGTCCTTTCTTTAAAAGTTACCACCAAAGAGTTTTAGGTATACATATATGGTCTTTGTAATGAAGTACACTAGGTGCATCCATTGTGACAAGGGAATTACTTAGTTGCTTAAGCTTCAAACACCATGGATCTCACTAATACTACTCATGAATCTACTCCATTAATTTTGAATGTATAAGAAGACTATTCAATTTACTTGTCATATTGGTCAAAGCATTTGCTACAAGATTTCTCTTCAATCGTCTACACTATATAGTGAAATAATAATCACCTAATAACTTCATTCATATATATTTTTTTTAATATTCAACTATTGTTGGTCCATAAAGTATTGTAAACCCTTATGATTAGTCTAAATGATTAACTTTTCACCATATAAGTAGTGATGTCAAATCTTTAAAGAAAAACCAACTGTATCTAACTTAAGATCATGTACTAGATACATGATCTTGTGGTGTTTTAACTCTCTCAAAGCATAGGTTGCTATCTTAGAATATTGCATCAACACATAATTAAAGCCTTTACTTGAAGCATTTTTGCATACATCATAAGGCATAATTGGAGTGGAAAAAATCATCACTGGAGTAGAGATTAACCTATTCTTCAACTCATTAAAAATTTCCTAACAAGAAAAGCTCCAAGGTAAGCTTACCTCTTTCCTCAAAAGCTTAGTCAATGGTGAGGAAATTCTAGAGAAATTGTTAAAAACCTTTGAGGATAATGTGTTAAGCCAAGGATATTCCTAACTTCCTTAATTGACTTGGTAATAGACCAATTACATACCATTACTATCTTTCTGAGATCCACTACAATATTAACTTTGAAAACAAGATGTCCTAGAAACTACACTTTAATCTTTCAAAAAGAACACTTTGATGGTTATGCATAAAGTTTATGATCTCTAAGAGTTTATAAAACAATCCTCATGTGCTACTCATGTAACTACTTATCTTTAGAATATAGTAATCATCAATAAATAAAATAACAAATCAATCCAAGTATGGTCTCATCACACTGTACTTCAAGTCTATAAATACTATTGGAACACCTATAAGTCTAAAAGATAGAACTAGAAATTTATAGTGCTCATACCATATTTTAGAAGTTGTTTTATGAATATCATTATCTTTGATTCTCACTTGGTAATAATGTGATTTGAGATCAATCTTTGAAAACATCTTAGTTTCTCTTAGGTAATTAAATAAATCATTAATCCTTGTAATTTATATTTATTCTTTATGATAATATAATTTAATTATTTATAGTCAATGCACATCCTAAGATTACAATTTTTTAAGTCTAAATAGCATTGGCACATCCCATGCAAGAAACTAAGTTTGATTAAGCCATTATTCAAAAAATCTTGTATTTGTATGTTTAGTTTAGCCAACTCTACGAATGAAATCCTATGTGGTTCCTTAAAAATAAGTTTAAAACTTAGTTTAAGATTAATTTCAAACTCTACCTCTCATTGGGGAGAAAACCTTGAATTTTGGATTTGAGCATCAATGAAAACTTTCAAATTACCAATATCATTGATTGATTATCATAGCATAATACATATGCCATGTCTACATCAATCTCATAAATTTCCTAGATGAGATTAAGTCTAACTTCATATGTCTAGGCTTCATTTAAATAATTACTTGTTCACTGTTACATATTTACAAGTTGAGAGTTTTTGTTAACAATTTAAATTTCCTCATACTTGGCTAACCAATAGATATCCAATATCACATCATACACACCGAGATCCATCACATACAAGTTACTAGGTTATTGACCATCATACAATGAGATAGACACATCATGATATATATGATCAATAAGGAATTAATTATTTCTAGCTAATTTAATGATCAATATTTGTGAAAGAAGATTGCTTTCTAAGTAAAATTGTTTATCTATCCTAGGATCTACAAAAAAATGACTAGCATCTAGATCAACTTGAATTAAATTTGATAATTTGAGGATCATACCTTTAGCCTTCATAAAAGTATTGGATTGAATACCCAATGGTTGATCAATAAGGGTATATATCCTTCCTTTAGTTCTTTGATCTGCTTGTCCTACTACTACTTTGGTCTTGTAGTTTACATTTTTTTTATAGTTCTTGCTCTTATGACAAGGCTATTCACAAGTAAAATAGTTTGGACAATTCCTATTGAAATGTCCAACCTTCTTACCAAGGAAACATATCATAGATCCTTTGGTGATTACATGACTTATTACTATTAGTTTTTGTGGTTTGCTATCATTTACTCTCTTAGCCTACTCTACATCACTAGACCTACTCTAATGGGATGACTCATCTTGTGCATCTTATTCTATTTAGGTACATAAGCATGCTACCTTCTTTATAACTCAATAGTACATACACTAGCATTCTCATAGTTTATAAGACAAAGGAAGAATATGTGGCCTTTGAGGGATGGCCTCAAAGCACATATGAACCTATTAACATCAGAAACCTCATCCTTTTAAATGTTCAAGAAAAACATGCTCAATTTGGGAATCTAGCATCATATTTAGAAACATAGAAGTTTTGTTAGACCATAAGGAGTTTATAATGGTCAATCATTAGTTTCGTAATCTTGGATGTTGATTTGTAAGAGCTTATGTCATTTTGTAATTCATTCATAAAATTGTAATATTTGATCATGAATATTTGTGATTATCCTTATGAAATAAATGGAAAGTAGCATTTGAGTTATGAAGATATATAAGAGTCAAAGAGGAACATATATGGTGTATAACAAAGAATTCTAAAGTAAGAAATAATAAAAGTTATTGATATCCAATGAAAAATAAGAGAAAGAAAGTTAAGCTAATGAATTATCAAATATTGTAAGGAAAGAAGAGCACTAAGTTACAATGATTAATCATGGTACACAATGATGAAGTGCATAACTAAATAGTTGAAGATATCATTGAATATTCTTTGCCAAAGAAGTAAAGGTGCTAAGCAAACCAGACTTTAAAGAGAGTTAAGATCTAGCTTCCTAAGGAGAAATAAAAGATACAAGTTGTGCCAAGTGTAAGTCTTATCTAATTTTTTGAATATGAAGAGGAGATCACCCAAGATGCTTTGTTAGAGTGAAGAAGAAGCTATGAGCAAACGTGGTGGAATTGTATGTAAATTTTATATATTAACCAGTTAACTAGAGATGACTATGGCTTATGTCATAAGTCCAATAGCAAGAAGTTGTAATTTGTAATCTATGATGATTATAAAGATTTTGAAGTGATAAGAACTATTAAGAAAACATTAAGTTGGATAATTATCAAGTTAAGTTCCTAATCATAAGATCCTTGGGTAAATTAGAGTTTTCTAAAGATGTAAAATCAAATTATAACATGTTATTAGAGCATGGTTGTGATTAAGAAAGTACTCAAAGATTTGGTAAAAATAAAAATTGAGATTTTCTTGAGAAAAATCATCAACCAATAAGGCATTATAGACTAATGAAGATAATCAAATTAATAAATATGGAATTATAGAAGAAGCAAATTAGGGGTGAAAAGGAAAATATAAGAGTGTTCCAAAGAGAGTTGGTATATTAAAAAAATGGAAAAGACTCATGAGAAATTTTTGAGCTCTAGAAGAAAAATTGATGAAGTAATCCTACATCTTATAGAATGTCAAAAGACATATATGAATCAACCAACAAGTCTTTTGGTGGAATATCATTTGGGATATATCATGTATGTGTTGCAAAGAATGAAGGATAAATTAGATCATCTTTAGAATCAACTATGAAATTAAGTAGAAAAAAAGAAGCATCAAAAAAACTTCATCAAACTTAAGAATTAATAGTATTAATAAAATACAAGACTTTGTAAGTAGTCATAGTGATGCATGAATAATTTTTGGAGTTCACCTCTAAAACTCAACCTAAAATATCCATAAAACAAGTTGTAGTTATTAAGCCATCTTACTAAAATTTAAGATAGATCAAAAAAGTTAAGTAAAATCAATTTCACCTTGTCATATTATTGTAGCCTTTGTTAAAGAAAAATAATAAAGATTCATGTGTTTCATAATATTCTTATTAATACATTATGCCTATGAAATATAAAAGTTTATGAATAAGTAATTATAAGATCAAATTACACTTGCACAAATAAAATTAATGCAAAGTGAGGAATAGAGTGGCTAGGGAAAACCCTCATCAAGCACATGGAATAAATTTCTCATTCAAAATATGAGTTTTTGAGTTCAAATTAGGAGAAAAATCATGATTTTAGAAAATAAGTATAATTTTGAGGTAATTATTCCTAGAAAGGAGACATTCATGCCTTCATAGACTCAAGAAATCAAGTAAAATTTCAAAATAGATAGAACCATCATCTTTAGCAAGAACCATTTCTAATTGATCGTTAAGCTAGAAATTTAGTAGTAATTGATAGCAAAGAAATAGGACTCAAGAAAATGAAGGAAGATTTAGCTGTTTTGAATTTTGGGACACTAGGAATATTAAAACCTAATTACAATAATAATAAATGACTATAATTTAGACTTATTCTTTGAGTTCATTTTTCATATTCATCTATGAATTAATGAGTGAAGAAGACTCTATTTACATATGTGATTGACCATCACGAGGTTGAATATGTACTTGTAAATAATAAAAGTTATTCAAGTCTTAACAAAATGTTAAATGAATTTATGAGACTAATGCTTGAAGGGGAGTATTAAACCTTAACCAAGTTATAATGCTCAATCATTAGTTTCATACTCTTGCATGCTAATTGGTAAGCATTTACACTAATTCATGAACCATCATAACCATCCTTATGAAATAAAAGAAAAGCATCATTTGAGTTATGAAGATATATAAGACATGAAGAAGATTGTGAGTAGTGTATAACAAAGCATTGCAAACTAATAAAGAATATAAGTGATTAATATCCAATGAAGAAGAAGAGGAAGAAGATCAAGTTAATGAATTTTCAAATATCATAAGGAAAGAAGAATAATAAGTTACAATGATCAACAATCATAATCCATGAAAAAATTCGTAACTAAATAGCTAAAGGTGTCATTAAGCTTTCTTTATAAGAGAAGTAAAGGTGTAATGTAAGAAAAACTCTAAAGAGAGTTAGGATCCAATTTTCTAAGAAGGAAGAAAAAATCCAAGTTAAGTTAATTGTAAGCTTGATCTAGTTTTCTAAAGAAGAAAAAAAGATCATATGGAAGGCTTCATTAGAATAAAGAAGAAACTATAAGGAAATGTAGTGGAACCATACATAGAGTTCATACATTAACCAGTTAGTTAGGGATGACTATGACTTTTGTCATAAGTCCAACAACCATAAGGTGTAATTTATAATCTATGGTGTTAATAAATATTATTAAGTGATTAGAATTATAAGAAAATATTAAGTTGGATAATTATTAAGTTAAGTTCCTAATCACAAGATCCTTAGGTAAATTAGAGTTTTTTAATGATGTAAAAGCAAACTCTAACAAGTTCCCATGGTAGAACTTGTAAAATTCATTTACTTTTATGTACATGTCCTTTGGGAATATATGCTTATTTTTGAAGATTGATAAGAATTCACTCTAGAGGACATATATTCCTTCATCTCTTTACCTTGTTCATAGTCTCCCGTAAATGTCTTACAATGCCCTTCAGCTTATATACTATCAATCTAATTTTTTGTGATATTGAACACTTCATCAATTTTAAGGCTTTCTTAATGTCATTGGACCACTTGATAGCTATTCTTAGGTCCTTTACACTATCAAATATAGGTAACCCAAGCTTACTAAACTACTTAATAAGCTTTTAATTGATTAGTTTTCTACTACCCCCTACTTCTCTTTCTACAGTGGAAAAAGTCATTGGAGTTCTCTCAATTTGTTATCTTAGAAAGTCTAATAAATACTTGTTAATATTTGCCTTACTAATGATGGGACCTTCTAGAGTTGGAACATGTGGCCTCATAGTTTCATTTGAAGTCTAATCTAGATTTGGATTTAAACCCATACCTATAAGATTCTTGTGGGTCCTACCACCAACCATTGCTACACTGTAAGCCACTTGTTACAGTGTGCTCATGAAACCTACTCTTTAATAGAAACTTATAACATGCTCCTAACCTACCTAGGCTAGAAAGGTATTATGCATAAACTAATAATAAATAAAAGGCTAGATATGAATACACAATGGAGATATGGAAATGAAAAATGTGTGGTCATAACATAAGTGTGGAAAATACGGGAATGTATCTAAAGCTTGAAAATGTCATTAGTGTCATCCTCATAACCTTAATCCAAAAAATGAGATTGGCTAAAACATAAAAATATAAATACTAAAAAATAAATGTCCAAACCATTACATAACATCCATAAAATAATCAAGGTACATAACATCACCATGCATACATACATTAATATTAGAGCTAACTTATATATAAGAAGAAGATCAAATATCCACCTATTTACTAGTTGTCAGCATCATGTTTCCTTCATTTATAAACTTATGTCCATAGCTCCACTAGCATTAACACTTGAAAGAAAAGAAAAATCAATGTACACTAAGTGAGATATCTTTATCATCTCATCCATTTGATTTGAGAACAACATCATGGAATAGCAAACTTAAGCATGGATAATATGCCTACACAACATGTCAGTATATAAATAAAAACATGCATACACTCATAAATTATACATCATAATGAAAAGTCATCATCCATCGTAAGATCAAGATCAAAAAACATCACATTGCAATACTAAGATTAATAATGCAATAGTTCACCAACTATTTGTTGGTTCTAGTATGCATTTTGAAAAGTCTTACTTCATTCATTCCAAATGGCCATGTTGCAGTTTACAAGCTAGACAAAATAAATAAATAAATAAATAAATAAATTCAATAAGCTCGAGTTCAAGGTATTAGAAGACCATATTTACTTTCGAAGTATAGTACAATCAAGTGAAAGCATGAAGACAAAGCTTCAATTTCAAGAAAATACAAAGATCAAGAGAATTCAAAATAGCTATTTTGCAAAATAGGGACCAAAGCCATGTAAATTACATTTGATTTATTTTTTCACAAAATATAAATTAGGAAATATCATTTTTTCCTTTAGAAAAAATTGAAGGGTGGATGTAATTAGAGAATGATCCTAATCTCTCATGTCTCTTGAGTTTCCAGCCTAGGTTTCTATAAAATATTCTTATGCAGTTATATTCTATTATGATTCTATCATTTGGCTATAAATATGTGGGAAAATCATGCTTGTAAGTTATGATATTGATGCAATTGGAGGAAAGAAAAAGAAGACTAAAATTATTACAAATTTATATTCCTTTCATCATTTTATTATTAATAGTTCAATAAATTTTTTTCAAGTTATCATCCTTGCATCAATTCATAGTCACAATTATCATCTTTAACATATTTACTCTTCATCTAGTAGTTACCAATAGTTTCGATCAATTTCATAAATAGTTCTCAATTCCACTCATCGACAACTTATCATCTCCAACATCTCCATTGAAGTATTTCCATCAATTTTATCACAAATATGGTCTAGAAGAAAATCTAAAAGTGCAAAAGTCACAAAAGTGAAATACTTCATTGTTTTCCATAAAATATTATTTATTAAGTCCATTTTAACATTTCAAATTGTTCATCAATTTGATATGTCTCAAAAAAACCAAGTGTCACCTGAATCCAACATCAAAATATGAAGATTTTTATAGTTATCTAGTTTACTAGTAATCTTGGTTAGATCATGGTATTGCAAGTTTCTTAGACCACAAGTTCACCACAACTCATGACATTCTACTTTCCAAATATTCACAAACCACAATCCATGATTTACTTGTTGTTAAGTACTAGGACTCAATCATGACTCATGGTATAAGACATGACCTGTGGTTGTCTCATGGTTCTTTATTAGGAATAAGGTAAATTTACCATGACTACTGGTGCACTTGTGGTCTATCACCATAACTTGTGGTGTGCTTGTGGTTGACCACCATGGCTTGTGATTTCAACAACTAAAATTTATGACCATTTATCATTACCATAACTCATGGAGTTCTCATGATCCAATCATGAAATTCTTAGTTTTCATAATTTATTATTTCTTATTAGACCATGAATTTTGACCTATCATGGTTCACTTGTGATTATTCATCATGACTTGTGCTAAACTTGTGGTCACAGACCACAACCCATGCTATAATACTATGACTCATGAGAAATTCAAGTTTTAAAATTTTCAAAATATTTTTTTTGAATTTCAAAATTTCACTCAAGGGTTGATCTAGCCAAATTTCCAATAATTGGTATATAATGTCATAGTCTTCATTTGTTATTATCTAGCTAAATTCTCAATGATTGATAAATAATGTTATAGTTTTCATTTATCAACTGGCTAGCTAAAAGGAGAGATTTTCGAGGATCTGTAATATAAAATACATCATTGATTTCAAATTGGTTTCCATATTTAAAATTTATTTTTATTGTACGTATCCCAAGAATTTAAAGCTTTCTCTCATCTTTAAAGTATAGCTTTTCAAGGCCTCTTGTGAATGAAACGTTGATTAATTCTTCAATTCTTGAAGTCATGATTTACACAACCTATTTCTTGTAACCAATTGTGGTGTGAACCTAGCCTTATAGATCCTAATTTAATGTCCAAATTCAACAAATAATCCCAATTGAAAATAAGAAAAGAAAATAACTCTTTATTATTGCTTAAAAAGAGAAAAATGAATATAAAATCAAGGAACCTATGTTCCAAGGATAGACAAGAAATTAAGATCCTTTCACAGTCATGCCCACACTTACAATGGCCAATAAGACTTAAATGAAATGATTAAGATGAGATCCTCTCTCACTTTCTCCTCTGTTACAACTCTCTCTCTCTCTTATGTCTCAATCGTAGGCATTGATGCTTATTTATACAATTTGAAGTGATTTTTCATCTTTCCTCAATGCTCAAAATATAAATTTATGATTGTTGATTGATACCAAGAAAGAAATCTTCTTCGAGAGTGGACACCTTATAGTGAAGACATTTTTAATCTATGAAAGATGCCTTTCTCAAGACTAGATCATGCATAGAAGATGTCTTATGTTCATAAGAGACATCTATCATCTAGAAAAGATGTTTTTTATTTAAAGTAGATTTCTTTCCTTTGATGTCTTGGATTAACTTGGATCTTCAATCACTCCATTGAGGAATTCAATGTTATCCTTAAGATCTAATGCAAGCACTTTGTCAGAAAAATGACTTAGATTTAAAATGAAAGATGGTTAGGGAGATTAAGCTTATATGTATTATCATTCTCTTTGGCCTTGATTTAGAATGGGCTAATCTTCTTGGAATGGAGCTTCAAGAAGTTTATATTCCTCAGCCTCTTCTTATCCAAATGAAGGCAAACATGGTCACCAACATTGAATTTCATTTTATTCTTACCTAAATTCTTGGTAGTAGCAACTTATATTGCCTTGCTTTCAAGCATGGTCTTAACTTGTTTATGAAAGTTTGGTATATTTTTCCCAAAATTTGATTTGACATGAGCACAATCATCAAAGTTCCTCAAGTCATAGATCATTCTAGAAGAATACCCATAATTTACCATACATGGACTTTTACCATTGCTATAATGACAAGATTTGTTATAACTAAACTTAACATGAGTTAAGAAATTTTTCCATGTATTTGGTTGATCTTCACATAGACATCTTAAGATTTTTAGCAATTAATAATTTACACTCTCTTTTTATTCATTACTTTGTTAATGATAGATACTAGAGAATGATTGATTGGTACCTAATAATTTCCATAATGATCTCCTAAAGTGACATGTAAATCTTACATATCTATCACTTACAATATTCAATGGGATGCCATGCAATTTAATAACATGCTAGAAAAACAAATGAACTTCATGAGATGCATTATTAATTCTTTTTCAAGAAATAAAATGGACCATTTTGGAAAATATTTTCACTATAACAAAGATAGAATAATGCCCAGATTGCATTTGTGGGATTTCACATAAAAAATCCATATAAATAATCCCCTATGAAGCATTGGAAATGAGCCAAGGTAAATAATGATAAGCAATACCTTTTCCTCCCTTGAATATATAACAAATAAGACATTCTTAAAAAAATTTATTTATATCATTGCACATACCTATTTAGAAGTAGTGTTTTGCAACATGATGAATTCTTCAACATATAGAAGGTATACTCGTGATGATCCTTAGCTTTAAATGCAAGCCTTTAACAATGCTTGCTACTTGCAAGGGATTGTGAGTGATTGGTAAAAGTTGAAATTATTTTATTGTGCCTTCATCGAAGATGTAGAGATATACTCTAAATTATTACCCCCCAAAATCAATTTAGAGATGAAAATATTCTAAAATTATTGATGACCTATGAACCATGAATTCAACCAAAGGAAGTAGTTAATACACATTTTAAAAGCCTTGAGGGAGGAAACAAGGAAGTGTGTGAACATGTATGTGATGGATCAAGTACATAAAAAATTTGTGAGCCAAATTAGAAAAGCTACAGTATTTTAAGAAGTATAATTAGAATCCTATGCATACAAGGAAGGCTAAAAAAATTAAATATATGACTAAATCTTCCACTACAATCAAGGCCTTGGTGAAATATTAAGTTAGAACCAACAAGACCTTGACAGACTTGGCTCATAGAGTGGATTGGGTTTGAGATGGGATGGATGAAAAGATAATCACTACCCTCAAGGACATTAAGGGTAAGGTGGCTGAAGCTATAACCAAAGTAATTGCACCATATGAATGTAGAAAGAGGTATGAAGGAAAAGATAAAGATAAGATCTTTCACTCTAAGAGTATTTACAAAGATCTAGTTTAGGCTACTATTCAACTTTTGGTATGTAAAAATGTTAAGAAAAATGGAGTTCAAGGATGTTTGTGTGGTTTTTGTGTTTATGGGAGCAAGAGCAAAGGACTCAAGGACTCACAAGAAAATTCAAGATTACAAGGACTTAAGGAAGCATGGATGAATATGAAGAATTCAAGAAAAATGTGTCTATTTTTGTTGAGGATGATCCCTAGATATTTTGGCATGTTTTAGAGTGGTTCTAGCTCATTTTGATAAGTCTGGGAGGTTATAAGGTCTATGGGGACTTGTTTCAAGGAATTTAGAGGCTCTCCGCATTAAAACAAGTAGTTTTATTTTTGGCCCTTGTAGAAGAGACGTCCATTCCATCCAAAGACATCTTTTTAGAAGACAACACAGATGAAGACATCTTTGCAAAATAGTAGACATATTTCATCAAACAAAGAAATATTCTTAGAATGCAGGCCAGTTACAAAAATATGTCTTTCACTAGAAGAAGATGTCTTTCCAAAATAGAGGTCACATGCAAAAAGATGTCTCATTCATGTAGAGGACATCTTTCCAAAATAGAGGTTAGATGTACAAAGATGTCTCAGTCATGAAGAAGATGTCTTCCATGGTCATTAGCTAGCTATTGCATGAGTTTCAAGATGAATTTGGAAACATAGTAGCTATAAGAAGACATCATTCTCATTGGAAAATATGCAAGCTCTTGTATGATCATTGTGCAATCTTTTGGCAATCATTGTTGATCCTCATTGTTCTATGTTTTTTCTATTGTAAAGTGAGTTGTACCTCAAGTACAAGGATCAACAAAGTAAGTTGAATTCATTCCTTATAATCATTGTTCTCTTATGTTGCCTTGTGGGGTTGATTTGCTTCTTATGGGAAGACATATTTCTTAAGATTATTGGGATCTTGTGGGATTGAGTATTGGTGTAGTACCACAACATTTTGGAGTAGAGCTTAAGTTGTAAAGGTAGTGGGATCCTTGAAAGCACATTCTAAGCTTTTTGAGACCTTGTAGGATTGAGTGTATTCATAGTGTTGAATCACTCTAGAGTGGAGCTTAGAGCTTGTACATGGTGTGGTACCCTTCAAACCACATTTTGGAAGGAACAAAATCCAAAGGTGTGCTTGCGAACTATCCTTTGAGTGTGGACTATCCAAGTTGGGAAACCACATTAAAATTGGTGTGTTCTTTGTGTCAATGATTTTTGTATTTGGGGAACCTATTCATCCTTCCCTTCTAAGTTTAATGATCCTTAAATGGTATCAAAGCCTGGTACTTTTGCGCTTTACATCAATCTCCAAGAGTGAACATGGAAGGAGTAATCAACATCAGATAAATCTAAATAAAGAGACTAATGTGCTTCATCAATTGGTGTGCTTAATTCATATTTCACATTTTCTATAAAGGTAAGTCTCTCATTCCCTTCTTTACAGTCAAAAATAAAGAAGACTATGCTTGTAAAGTTGAAAAAACTTGTGATTATCTAAATGATGTTTCATTTGAAGAAAGGTCTGATGAGTGTTTTTATATTAAGAATGAGAACTCAGACCTTAAGAGTAAGAGCTTTGAAGGTAAGGAAAAAGGTAAAAATTTTTCAAGTTCTAATTTTGATTCATCTTCAATAGAATGCTTGATATGTGGTGGAAGAAGAGTTCATGTGGTCTTCGAATGTCCTAGTAATGGTAGGTTAAAGGTAAAAAATAGAAGTGATAAAGAGATGAAAAATGAAAAAAATATCTAACACGAGTTGGGATGATGAAGACCAAAGTGAGATGGAGGATGATGCAAAAGATTCACATGTCATCTGTTTGGCTCTCACAGGTGATGATGTTGACACCTTCGATGATAAACTGAAGATGAAGATGAAAGCTTTCAATGCTGGTATCAAAGTTCTTTGAACAAACATTAAGAAGGCACATATCAAGGCATATATTCCTAAAAATTAAATATTTCAGACCTCATAGAAAAAATCTCAAGCCTCAGGGTTGAGAATGAAAAAATCATCAAGTTCAATGAGTAGGTTAAGAAAGAACTACTAGATGAAAAACTTGTAAATGAGAGGTTGATCAAAGGAAAGGAGTCCCTTCGGATGGTTTCAAGACAAGGAAGAAGTCCACATGATAAGAGTGGTCTTGGATGTTGTACACAAGAAGAAGCATCTACAAAAACCTCCGTATCAACCTAAGGCTACTCCAAAGCGGGAAGAATCAACAAGCACTACATCTCAAACAAGAGTAGCTCCTAGGTATGATCACTTTAACTACCAGAGGAAAGTAAGATGTTATTATTGTCCTAAATTTTGGCATAAGTAATGGAAGTGCAATTTAAAATATTATCAAATGAGCACTTGGTCATATCATAGGACTCCTTGGTCTTATCAAAATGCATCAAGAAAGAAATTTGTAGGGCAAAAAAGATTGGACAACTCCAAAGAACAAAGGAGTTTAAAAAGTTTGGAGAATCAAGAGGAAGGAAATTGAGAATGAGAAGACACTATCTAGAAAATTTGTGAAAGGAAGTCAAGCCTTGAAAATTGAATAAGTCTGTGCAAGAAGAGAAACCTCAAAAGAGGAATCTCATTCTCTAGCACTCTAGGCACCTTAATTCTTAGTTACAAGTAAGGTAGGTCCAGGTAAGTTTTTATTTTCTTGCTTACTAAATATCATGTTAGCATTTAATTTGGAAAAAATACTAAATTATGTTGATGTGTACTTACTTCATTTTAAGCTATGGGATGTTAGCTCTTGTATTCTACAAATGGTAATAAATGTGCTTACAAGAGAAGATATTTGATATAGTTAGAATATTTTTAAATTATGGTATCTCTTGTGTATGTATGAGCACAATGTGATTAAATGAAAGTTTGTGGTACTCATAAAATTTTAAAAGTTTTTATTGAAAAATAATCTTTTGATATATTAGTTTTAAATAATTTAAATCCTTGCATAAACGTCATGAACTGATAAGCTTTTTTCCTTGAGATATGGGTTTGTTCTAAAATCATAAAGTCAAATTTCTTTGAGAATATTTTTGTTGAAGAATTTGAATTAGTACCTTCGATGCAATTCATGAATCTTTTGAGAAAAGTATCATTCCAAAAATTATCATTATGAAGTACTATTAATTGGAGACTTTAGTCTCCATACTTGATCTTAATGTTGATTTGTAGGGATAGTACTTTAATTAGAAAATAATAAGCTAATCCAAGAGGACACTAGTGTAGGGGGAGTCTTTTAAGGCTTTTCCCAATAGGCACTCACGTAGCAAAACTTCATATTTCAACTCACCCTTAGCAAAAAATGAACAAGAGCATATTCATCTACGAATGATGTAAAAGAGGACATTTATTAACTTCTTATCTAAAGATAAAACTTTTATGATGAGAGCTCTTGATGTTTATATATTATATAAACTTACCTGTGAGCTCTATTTATCGTCTAACCTTTTGTATGTTGAGAATATATCTTTTTAAGTACANCCCAATAGGCACTCACGTAGCAAAACTTCATATTTCAACTCACCCTTAGC
>MNCI01007673.1:111286-163169 GCA_015680685.1 Gnetum montanum | reverse complement strand
TATGAATCTTCTTTTGGATAAAAAGTTGATTGGTTGTGTTTGATCAATCGATATATTTAGATTGATTAGTTATGCTGCTTTATCTTAAGAGTTGAATATGCATGTTTTAAACTCACTTTCCTTGAACTTACTATCAGAATGTTGATATTGAAAAATTAAAGAATCATGTGATATTTAGTACTAATGGCTTATTCGTTTAGAGATAGGTTACTTTATCTATAAGGAGCATACTTTACTTTAAGCCTTAAGTTTTTACATTGTCTTGAATATTAATTGAAAGGCTTGGATTAGTTAATTTATAACTGTGTAAAAAGATAAGGAGTAGCTCTTCATGAAAATTAGTGCTAAGAGATGTGTACTCTTATTCTTTCTTAGCTAAAATGTTTTTGTCTATATGGGGTTGTCATATGATGTTAGTTATGCATATTATATGATGTTTCTCTTTTATGATATATCTTGAAGAGATAGGTTTATATGCATCATCCTTTTTGATCATTTCCAAAAAGGGGAAGAAGTAGCTTATGATTTGTGATATTATGATAAAGGCTAACTTAGTTTCCTAAGTTTTGGACATTACCAAAAAGGGGGAGATTTTTGACCTTTTGGTATGTCAAAATGTTAAGGAAAATGGAGTACAAGGATGTTTTTATGTTTGTTGTTTTTATACAAACAAGAGCAAAGGACTCAAGGACTCACAAGCAAATTCGAGATCACAAGGACTCAAGGGAGCATGGATTAATATGAAGAATTAAAGAAAAATATGTCTATTTTTGTTGAGGATAATTCTTGGATGTTTTGGCATGTTTCAGAGTGTTTCTAGCTCATTTTGATGAGTTTAGAAAATTATAAGATCTATGGGTACTTTTTTGAAGGCATTTGGAGGCTCCCAACATCAAAACAAGTAGTTTCATTTTTGGCCCTTATAGAAGAGAAATCTTTCCCATACCTAAGAAGTCTTTCTAGAAGGAAGCACAGATGAAGAGATCTCTACAAAATAGCAGATATATTTTATTAGACAAAGATGTCTTTCATTAGATAAAGACATCTTTCCAGAATGAAGGCCATTTATGGAAAGGCATCTTTCACTAGAAGAAGACAACTTACTAGAATGGAGGCTAGACGTAGAAAGACATCTCAGTCATGAAAAGGACATATTCCATGATCATTAGCTAGCCATTACATAAGTTGCAAGATGAATTTGGAAACATAGTGGTTATAAGAAGACATTATTATCATTGGGAAATGTGCAAGTTCTTGTATGATCATTGTGTAATCCTTTGATGATCATTGTAATCACTATTTCTTCTCATTGTTTTATCTTTTGTCTATTGTAAAGTGACATGTACCTCAAGTACAAGGATCAACAAAGTAAGTTGCATTCATCCCTTGTAATCATTTTTCTCTTCTGTTGCCTTGCGAGGTTGATGTGCTTCTTGTGGGAAGATATCTTGCTTGAGCTTGTTGGGATTCTGTGGGATTGAATGTTGGTATAGCACCACAATACTCCAAAGCGGAGATCAAGTTGTTAAGGTAGTGCGATCCTTGAAACCACATTCTAAGCCTGTCAAGACCTTACAGGGTTGAGTGGATTCATAGTGCTAGATGACTTTAGAGTAGAGCTTAGAGCTTGTATAGGGTATGGTATCCTTCAAACCACATTTTGGAAGGAACAAAGTCTAGAGGTGTGCTTGCAAACTACCCTCTGAGTGTGGACTACCCAAGTTGGGGAACCATGTTAAAGTTGGTGTGTGCTTTGTGTCAACATTTTTTTTTAATTTGGGAAACTTTATCATCCCCCCTTTCTAAGTTCAATGATCCTCAGCTAGCTCATTCTTTGATGATGAGGGTTCCTATGAATATTGTGCAAACCTAGTGTTTCCTAGTCATGATTCACATGATTGCTAAGATTGGATGATCTATGGTGCATTTGAATCCTAGACTTATCAAAAGGTAAATGAGAAGGACTTTGTACCTTAGCTTTTTGTACTATCCTAGAGGTATGTATTTGTAGCCCATGTAGTAGTACCATCAGTGGCAACTTGCAAATCCTTGGGGTGTTGCTCCATGAAACCTTTTCACTCCAATGCAACAACAGATGATAATTTTCATCAACCCCTACTTTAAAGATGTATAGGTAGGTTCTTATCAATCTCCATTGATGACACCTTAGTAGTACCTACCTACTTTAGGCAATCCTATCAACTAGGCTCCCAGAAAACAACAACTTCTACTTCCTAGTCTTATGCAAAGTGGGATACCCAATTAGTGATAGCCAATGTAAGACAAATCATGTAATATCATCTATTACATTGATCCTACTTCTATGTATGTAACTAGAAAATATTATTAATCTCCTCTTGATTTAGTTATATGGGGAAGTTTGAGGTTTTGTGGTAGGAAATTCTATTGTAAACATAGATGTAAGCGATGTGGGACATAATCCACCACATTTTCTTCATCTGGCAGAGAGGGTTATCATGCATTCTAGACAGAAGCTCATATTTAGGAGGTCTCAATGATGGTTCTTGAATCTCATTAAAGCATAACATCTATTTTAGAGGTAATTTTTACAAACATGTTTGGTAGATATAATAAGATTGTACTTAATGATGATGTTATTACCATATCCATGTTCAAAGTGGCTATATAGGTAGTTAAAGAAGGACACTTACTTGAAAAATGATTAGATCTTGGTAGTTTCATAATGGAAATTTAAATTGGTGAGAAAGGTCACTGCCTAGCTCATTATGACTTTGATTAAAGAGTAAATATGACTTCATTGAAATAGTACCTTCATTGGGGGCTTCATCCTCTCAAGGGTACTACTATTTGGTTGGAACTAGTAGACTAATCCTATGCATACTTATGAGATAAGTAAGTCATGTCATGAAAACAATGGTAGTCTAGTTGGATCCTACATATTTCTTGATGATTAAGTTAGAAAAAAAGTGGAAGATAACTTCCTTTTTATCATGGGAAGGACTTGGTTAAGCACCGCTAATGCCAAGTTGTTCTTCTAAGATATCCACCTTGAAATTAGTAGGACAGATGAGATTGGAAGGATGATTTACAAGAAAATACTTTGTGATCCTTCCTAGTCATGTAGCACTATGTGCATGTGCCATTAAAGTGAGCTAGCTAAAACATTTGATGGGTAATACCTAGTACATCATAATGAAGGACCTTCACCTTTGAGCATGCATAATGCTCAAATTTATGCTTATAGGTTTACTAAGTGATAGACATGGATTAGTCATCGGGGAGGAATCCTCCATGCCTTGTCAAAATTTTATTTGTTTAATATTTTTATTTGTTCATTTTAGTAAATATGGTAATTTTAATTAGGATTTTTTATTTATTGAGCTTAATGGTTAATCATCTATGATGTTTTATTTTCTTTTAGTATGCTTTGTGTGTCTATGGGAAAACCAAGTAATCTATCCTATGAGTTCTCATCCAATAAGTCAATGGTGGATCAATAAGTTGTAGATGTAATGAGGATGTATGAGTGGAAAAATTTTTTGAAGTAGAGTATTGATTAATGAAATGTTCATGCAACAAAATTCATCTATGAATTTTCCTCTATTCATCATGATGAACTAGACTTAGATTCAATGGGGAGCTAGGACTCACATTGCGAGTTATTGAAGCTAATGCTACTAGAACCATGGGTAGGTGGTGAGTTCACAACTAAGGGTATATGCTTTGAAATCTTGGAAGAGTACTTGGTCACTAGTGAGAAAAGGATGTATCATCCTGGATCCTTGTGACCACTAGGTGGATGTAATAAGTACAATTGGACCAAGGTGCACATGTTGCAATGCTTGGCAATCTTGGTTAGAAGAGGTTCATGATCTCATGAACTTGTGTGTGCCATGTAATGAGGGATGAATTATTTTTTTCATAAAAATTAAAGATTTTAGGTGATGATTTGTCACTCCAATCATACCCATGATTCCCATGCATTGCCAAAAATCCTCTTCTTATGAAATGAAAGAAAACATAAATGTAAAAATGAAATTAAAGGAAATGAAAAGAAAATATATAAAAAATGAAAAGTAAAAGAAAGAATAAAAAGAAAAGAATAATAATAATAATAATAATAATAATAAAATAAAAATTATAAGAACAAGAGGTAACTCTAAGTTTATTAGTCTATCCACATTTGTATCTTTATCATCCTAGGCCGATCTTATGATTTCTGAACTTAAAACCAAAATAAGTGATTGAACCAATATCCATGTAAGCCTTTCTTATGTTCAATATGCTTCCTTGATCTCTTTACTTCCAAAAATCTCATAGTCCAAGATAATATCTTATTCATCCCTATCCATGGACATGAAGGCTTAGAAGTCTATCTCTTAGTGAACTTTGGTAATGTCAGACATTGCTTCCACTTAAGTTCCAAATATTTTTGTTCTTAAGGGATAACATCATAATCCTTAACTTAAATCTTCATCCCATTTAAACCCAAAATATTTCACTTATTTTCTCATGCCATTGTAATCCTTATTGGAATGTGACATTAGTTAGTGTAGCCAATGGGATTGACAAGAGGTTTCCAGTAAAGTAAAATTTGGGAAATCTACTGTGCATACATGTACCGATAGAGGAAAACCAAACTAGAATTTTGAATTCTAGATGTTCTAGAGCATGTTATCTTGGTTTGGTTTCATTAATAATTAGACCATATAACAATCAAGGATAGATGATAGTAGAAGTGGTGGGTGTAACCTTGTGCTTAGAAGAGAGACTTGAAGGTCAATCTCTATTATAAGAATGAGTAGTAGTAAAAGGATGTAGTAGTGGATCTTTCCTAGGATGTAGGACATGCTCACATACTTCCATCAACTAATTGAATGGTTGGTTGAAGATTCAGTGATGTTGTCCACTCACTCTCTTTTTCTTATACATCATTCACTCTCCATCTCTTCCATTCCATTTCTTGCTCATTATTGTGTATGATAGAAAGTTAATTGGTTGAATTAGAGGATGAGATTTGATCATCTAAGGGAATGGAATTGCATTTGATGCTAATGTCTCATTGTTTGTTGTGAATCCTTGGTTGATTAACATTACAAGTGAGTGAGATAAAGCTTATTTTCTAGTCATGATGGTGATTGTAGTACATAAGATACTTCATTGGTCTTTCACTTATGTGAGTACCAACTCTTCGAGCTTCCATGTGTGATAATGATAAACCATTTCTAGTATACCTCACTTGTGCATATATTTCATTGTTTTTGATGCTCTAATAATTCTTACATTTCTTCAACCCATCTTTCCTAGCTTTTGGTTTATGAGAATGCATACATTAATGATATGATTCAATTCTCATAAACTTAGATATGATCTAAGGTAAGTTCATAATGTTTTGTTGTTTAAATCTTCTTATGCCTTTTTTGGTCATTTCGTGGTGATTTAGACATGATTTTGACCTTGTGGATAACTCTAGAGGCAAAGGAAGGTAAGTAGAAGGTGTAGATAATGAAGTTTTGAATTTCTTCATTCTTAGGATGGTGTGTTGATGCATCTCCTACATTAGCATAGGGGGCATCAGTGCAGAAGCATTAATGATCCTATGCTAGTACATCCAATTGCATTAATGAGATAATATAAAAGAGGAGGGGATCCTCTCAAGGCCATTCCATAGTTAGTTTTCTTCAAGTTTTTCTTTCCTTTGCTCTTCTTTCTCATAAATAAGCAAAACGTTACTAGATTTTCACAACCAAAATTAGATTAGTGATAATTTCACATACATTCTTATTGATCATTCTTTTCTTTGATGTTCTTACCATGGTTCAAGCTTGGTATCTTGTAACCTAGTCATGGAGAGAGTCATCAATCTGAATATGTATTTAATGCATTTGGTAGTTATTTAAACATTTTCACCTTACTTATACCTACCCATAAATACCATGATTCTATAAGTTGTGATGATGTTTTTAAAGCTTTTCCAAGTGTTATGTTCATCATTATTTTCACATGTAATTTTTGCAATTGAAGTATAATTTCTAGGTAACTTGCTTTATTTTTATTAGTCTTCACAATTCATCATGCTAGGATGGTTGTGATCAAATCTCTATAGTTTAAGAAGTGAAAAGGTTAAAGATCTTAGCCCTCTATTTCTAGAATTGTGTGTGAACCACCAATTCTTGAGGAAGAGAAAAAAGAGAAAGAACTTAAATCACCTAATCCTAAAATTTCTCAAGAAAGATCTCCACCTAAAAGCATATCAGAAGATAGGTTGTCACATTCTTGATCTTCAAGTCGAGCATGTGTGTAGTTACAAGTAGTCAAGAAAGTGTCAAAGGAGCTAGTAAATTATGATGCTAAACTAGGTAATGTCCAAGAAGATATGGGTGTAGATGACATTAAGAAATGATTAATTTATAAAGAGAAAAATTAAAATTATCTCCTTGAGCTTAGTCTTGTTGAGTTCAAGGAGTCACTACTATGGACAAGCTTCTATGAGTATGTCACTCAATCCTTTATTAGGTACCAATATGAGGTAGAAGAGTTGTACCTTAAGCTTACTACAAATGGTACCATGTATTTTGTTGGTGAAATTCCTTTGCCTATTTTAACATGAGTAATCTCTAGGATTACAATATTTTCAAATGAACCAACAAACAATTGATGGTCATGGACCTAAAATACTAGGCTCAAGATCAGAAAGAAGGTCCTACTTGAGGCCTTTGACATGGATAACATGGATGTGAAGATGTCTAAAATTTTTTTAATTCAAAATGTCATGTACAAAATTGTCACACACAAATTCTTACCCATCAAAATATCATTAGGTATCTCTACTAGAGAGGCTAAGATTGTGGTGTTGATGAGGGGGAAGTGGATGATTAATATCCCATACTTTCTCTACAAGGCCTTGATCTAATAAAAAGAAAGGTTGGCCTAGGATAAAATGGAGATTTATTGATTTATAGTATTAATATATAACTTTATGAGTTGATAGGTGATGAGATGCGATATTGCATGGGCCATGATATCGCGTAGTCCCCTGCGATATCATGGTGCGCCATCATATCTGTAAATAAGAGGCAGCTCTCCCTTGTTTCCTCATCCTAGGCTAGAAGTAGGGAAACTCTAGCAGATTGATCACTCTAGAGATAGAATATTTTCCATGTGCCCGTAGTAGGAGTCCTAAAGTGAATGGATCTTTATTTGAGCAACATTGTACCTGAACACAAGTTGTGTACGGCAATAAAGACGAATTTCCTAGATAAACCTTGTAGTGCATGGAATAGGATTTTATTTAATGTTATTTATTGCTTTCTCTCTCACCCTTATCTCCTAGTAATGTAGAATGAGTACGACTTGATTATGAGAATTTAAGGATGTGTATGGATAATCAAGGAATGGATGCTCATCACAGTTAGGCTAGATTAGATTCTCTTACCATTTCCTCCTAGTTAAGTGCCTCAGTACGACCACTTCAAGCATGTGTGTTACGCGTGGTGATCCCAACAATGATTAGCATTTGGTAGCCACAGCTGCATTGGTTTAGGGTGTGTATGGTAAGTGGGACTGGATGCTGATGCTAGGTAATTTAGACTTAGTTCATTAGTTAGAGTTGGCAATTAGTTTCTCAACCCTCACCTCAATAGAATAGGAGATAAAACAGAAAAAAGCTATAAAAATCATATACCTCAGACTTACTTAACCATACACTATGACAACTACAAGTAAGTCTGGGAAGACAACAAATGATTAACCCTAAGTGTTCCATGGGCGTGTAGGCACTTAGTCTACGGAGTTCAACTAGATCGTGCGTGCTACGTTCATATTTGTATGGTTGAGTGTAGGGGTATCTCGCCACTCATCATTAGCGCTGTTGCCGGGGACTAAGTGTTTGTGCACCAAATAGAAAATAGGATACCACTCACATCGTTGGGAGCCTAACAAACCTTCAGGTTAATTTAAACAAAAATTTATATAACGGTAAAATTAGCACACCGATAACAATATCTTCTTCTAACAAAAGCAATTCACCGCCTAGGGATAATACATGAAATAGTCTGTAATAAAAAACACATAGTCGAAATTAGCCAAGTCCTAAACAATACTAGATAGTCTATACTCATCCCGATGAGTATATTCCAAACTTTACTTTTATCCTCCATCAAGATGAACAGCTGCAATGGAGAGATTTGCAAGGTAACATCGTGTTACCCTTAGATTGATTAGTCCCTAACATGCTCCTCCGTGCCTTGGCACAGATTAGCATGACATAATTATATGTTGAATACATTGCGGAAGACTTTGACATGAGGGATTATCATCCCACGGAAGCACAACGTATCAAGGACTTAAGGCATGAGAGTCAACATACATTGTTGAAGGGAAAAGGTCCACACGTTCTTAGCAAAATAGAAGATGAGGAACCCATTATAACGGGTTCTTTAGCAAACGATGTTCCTCCTCCTAATGATGGTGGGGAAGTAGGGTATCAAAACCTATGCTCAATGATACATAACACTGGTTTTGATCCTCTTGAATGCCAACTGTTCACAGAGGGAACAACCACTCATACTAAGGATGGGCACTTAGATCATCATCATTATCGAGGCTGAAGCAGACGAAGAGAAGGAAAGAAGCATCATCATGGTGATGGTTTCCCTTCTTCTTTTCCTTCATCTCATCACTCACCCTCTCCTTCCACATTTGGGCATAGCCACCATGAACATAAGGGTGAGGATAGGGGTAGACGAAATGAGAGACCTTGATGAGAAAGTTGAGAAAGAGGAAAAGGATAAGGATGAAGGGAAAGTAGGGAACAACGAAGACATCACAGGTGTCATGAAAGATATGATCATGATGAGCCCCTACTTGCCCCCCGAAGTATGTTCAATATAATGGAGGTAGTAAGAATCCTAGCAAGGCATTTAAAAGATAGTCAGATCAAGCGTTTAGACATGAACAACATCCCACAATTTGAGGGGGGATACAATGCTAATCCGTAGCATCATTTACAGGCATTCCATGATGCCTGCGCCTTGCAGAACATAGAAAACAAGTGGCAAAAACTTAAGTTGTTTCCTAGGACACTGACTAAAGAATTAGAGAGTTGGCACCGATCCTTAGAATTGAAAACCATTAGGAGGTGGAGTACGATGCTAGAACTCTTCAACGATAAGTATCAAATGTACTCCAGAGTGTTTAATTTGCATAAGCAGATCCAAGATTGGAAACAAGGTAATCATGAACCCTTTGATGCTACCATAGCCCACTACTACACATTGTTACATCGTTGCCCAGGCCATGGGTATGCTCAATGGGATCAACTTCACCACATCGTAGATGGGCTCAAACATGAAACAAGAAGAACCCTTGGGACTTATTCCCAAGGGAGACTATTAGAACTTAGAGCCCATGATGTTCATCGCTTGTTGGAACAAGTAGCAAAAGAAGAAGGTGAGCTACAAAAAAGAGAAAGTACGGAAGAATACAATTGTGATCCCTCCCTTCAGGAGAAGGAAGTGAAATTTTGCGATGAGGAGGATGAGTCACCACTTGAAGAGTTGGTGAACAGAAAAATCTTGTTGATCTAGAATTTAACAACTGAAGTATCGACTAATATGGATCAATTTTGGGATTCCTTAGAATCCAGACTTGAAACTGTCTTGAAAATTGTAGAAGATCTAAGGTGGAATGAAGTAGTGATAAAGATAAGAAAAAGCGGAGAGATTTAGGCCCTGCACATAACAAGGGTAAGGGAAAAATTACTATCTCTGATGAAGTTGTGGATTCAGACATAGACGATGACGATGGATGTGAGATCTGCCATTATGATCATCCCAAGGGATGTTGTCCAATTATATCACATCTATAGGAGTCTGGGGTGTATGCGCTTAATCCAAGACTCAACTAATGGTAAACACCCTGAAGGTTACCTTATCCACAAGGTAACCCAAGGTAGTTCCACCAACCACTAACGTACTATCCAAGTGGAACTCCACCACAACCGAGCAGACAACATCAACAGTGGCAATACCCACAGTCATGAGGGATGCCACCACTGACACAACAGTACCCTTACCGGCAACCTGATCCTTATGGATATTATGTGCAGCAACCAGTTTCTCCAAGTGACTCTATGAGTCACAAAACTCTNAGAGTACACATACGGTTATGTTAACACATACCGTAACTAACTAGATCAAGGTAGGCCATCTTCCCAGGAAGGTATTTGATCCTGGGAGCCCCTTAATCTATCTACAAATCACCAGGAACAAACCACATAAGGCTCTTCTTGACTCAGGTTCTGGAGTCAATTTAATATCATGAGAAATTTATCAAGCCTAGAACCTACCCCAACTTAAGAAGAGCAACATTCAACTAGAGCTGGCTGACCAGTCCATCACCATTCCCTTGGGATTGGTGGAGGATATCATTACCACTGTGTGTGGGTGGTCCTAGCCAGCCAATTTCCTAGTGATTGAAATCAACAACAACGAAGGGGGCTTCCCAATTATAATGGGAAGGCCATGGCTAAGTACAGTAGATGTGTACCTAGGGATTTGCGATCTTTCCTTGCAGATATCTAAGATAAACATATATGGAAAGATTGAGAAGAAGAAAGTTTTGTGCATCACATACAATGACTTAGAGGGTGATGACATGGAACAATGTTCAGTATTTCTTCCATGTAATCAGTGTGCCCAGGAAATACAAATTCAAATGTGCCTATATGTAGTAACCACACTAGTAGTAGACACCCCGTGGTTGACAGCTACTAGGAAGAGCAAACTAATATGCACAAAATGAACTAAGGAAACTCATGCTAACAACGAAGGCATAGATACATTGGAATATGAGTGTCACCAACTTCCACCCCTCAATCTAAGAACATCAATGGGAAGAATTTGGGCACTTTTACGAGATTCAAATAGACGCTCATTATTTTGGATCTCTTCCTTGCAATTCAATCATGGGGGAGATGGCCACCTATACCGACCATTTGGGGCCCTCAGCTCTTTTTGAGCTTTTGTTTTACACATTTCTTTAAGTTTTCTTGTTTTTGTTTTACAACATCGTTATACTTTTCCATTTTGTGTGTGTGTGTGTGTGATCCACATTATAAGTTTGTCATCCAATAAGTGTTCTTCATGATGGTATGAACTATTTTCATCTTGATTGCTAATGTTTGGTTTTTACCTTTAAGCATGATGTTGATACTAAGGTATTTTTCTTTTGATATGGCAAGAAATGAGTTCACTTCATCCATCCATTCACTAGTTTCTATGGTCTCTCTTGGCTTGGAAATGTACAGTCCCTTTCATAATAAGAACTCTAACGAATCTGTGATTGGGCACTTCTCAAACTAAGGAAGGACTCAAGGTTTGAAAAGGGTGTGACTTCAAGGGAACTTGATGATTTTGTGTTGGCCATTCTCTTGGGTGCTTGGATATTTTCTTCTTGAGTTTTCTTGCCATTCTGATGTTACCTAATTATTGGAAGCTGAGTCAATAAAAATAAGAAGTCTTTGCATGGTGTGGTTTTCATGCATAAAAATAAAAAACACCAAAAAAAAAAACAAAAAATGAAAAAACAAAAAAAAAAAAAAAGGAAGAGAAAAGAAAAAGCAAGGTGATAATTCAAAGCACACCCCTTAGACAAAATAATTCCTTGGGCTACAAGCACTGGTTATGGAACTAAAAAATGTTCCCTCTAACTAAGGCCCTTATTGCTTCCCATTTTCTCCTTGTTTTGTCAGAATGGTAGTGACTCTTGGAGAAGGCATTCTTGTTACTTCAAGAGGATGGATTGGCCAAATGCATTGATGCAAAGTCACTGGAAGTGGTTGGTTTGAGGCCGGGGTTGGAATGAGAATTACCAAGTCACATTAATCATGAAACACACAAGGGGATATACACCACCTTGTTCTTGAGACTCCATTCCATTCTCCTCTCTCCATCCTTCTCTCCATTATTCACCTCATTGCCAGTTGTATCATTAGTGTATATTTTGGTTGATGCATTGTTTTCTTTCTGGTAAATTCTTGTGGTTAAGACTTTAACTCTTGTTCCAAATGACATTCCCAAAGCCTACAGACTCTTTGAATGTGGGTTTGTCAGGGCATTAAGGGCATGAGCCTGCTTTGGGGAGGACCCACTGACATTCCTATTTGATGCACCAGTTAACTTCTTTCCCCTAACATTTTTGTAATATATTTTATTTTGTTAATTTCCATCTTGACATCCATTTCATCAATGTTATAGTTGTCCCTTTTTTTTCATCTTTTTTGTTCCTTTTTCTTTCTCCATTTTAACACTACCGGAGGTTTGCGATTAGTCATGGGGATACAGGGCCTAATTTTTTTGATTTTATCCTAGCCTTGATTTTTTCAATTTTCTCCTAGCCCCTACACCTTTAGGAGTCATCATTAATACATCCCCAGATCCGCAATTAGCCATACCACAACCTAGGCAATGGACCTACACCGAAGCAAGGTACTAATTACATGATGATTCATTTACCCTTGCTAATATATGATTATGTTGTGTGTGCAGATGGAAATCATGCACCAACGAACCAGATCTGGAGGAAGCACTTGGAATGGAGTAGTGCTAAAGCAGCTTTGCAAGGAGCAAGATCGATGATGCGCTTATGGATGGACAACGAAAGGTGCAATCTTGGCATTGGTAGCAGTAACACTTCTTTCTCTCTCTCTTTCCAAAGCTACCAAATAAGGCCTGATGTCAATGTAATAAGGTGTTCACCCTTGTTGTCATGAACACCAGTTTTATCAAGTCTTGTAATGATGATCCGTTCACATGTCAACCCATTAGTTCCATTCACCTTAATAATCCCATACCTTCCCAATATTTTTTAAGGAACTCAAGGACAAGTTTTCATTTAGTCATGGGGGTATGATGAGATGTGATATCGCATGGGCTATGATATCGCAGCTACTGTGATATTGCATCCTATGCGATATCACGTATGCGATATCATGTCGTCCCCTGTGATATCGTGTATACGATATCGCGGTGCGCCGTCATATCTATAAATAAGAGGTGGCTCTCCCTTGTTTCCTCATCCTAGGCTAGAAGTAGGGAAACTCTGGCAGACTGATCACTCCAGAGATAGAATATTTTCCATGTGCCCACAGTAGGAGTCCTAAAGTGAACAGATCTTTATTCGAGCAACATTGTACCTAAACATAAGTTGTGTACGAAAATAAAGAAAAAATTACTGGATAAACCTTGTAGTGCATGGAATAGGATTTTATTTAATGTTATGTATTACTTTCTCTCTCACCCTTATCTCCTAGTAATGCGGAATGAGTACGACTTGATTACGAGCATTTAAGGATGTGTACGGATAATCAAGAAATGGATGCTCATCGCACTTAGGCTAGATTAGATTCTCCTACCCTTTCCTCCTAGTTAAGTGCCTCAGTATGACCACTTCAAGCACGTGCGTTACACATGGTTATCCCAGTAACGATTAGTGTTTGGTAGCCATGGTTGCATTGGTTCAAGGTGTGTATAGTAAGTGGGAACGGATGCTGACGCTAGGTAATTTAGACTTAGTTCATTAGCTAGAGTTAGTAATTAGTTTCTCAACCCTCACCTCAATAGCATAGGAGATAAAACAAAAAAAAGCTATAAAAATCATATACCTCAGACTTACTTAACCATACATCGTGAAAACTACAAGTAAGTCTGGGAAGACAACGAATGATTAACCCTAAGTGTTCCATGGGCGTGTAGGCACTTAGTCTGCGGAGTTCAACCGGATTGCGCATGCTATGCTCGTATTTGTATGGTTGAGTGTAGGGGTATCTCGCCACTCATCAATAGGTATAATGAACCATGTGGGAAGGCATCTCACAATAGTGGGAATGATAGATTTGGAGAACATAATGGTGGTGGCTCCAAGAAAATTCCCTAAGGTCATTGGGGCTAATTTAGAGAATGAGTTACCTTTTAGTGAGGCATCCCACATTTGTCCTTTAGAGTAGCTCTACACATGCTAAATAAGGGTACCATTCAAGCCTTAAGGTTTTCAACATACAAGTGTATGACCACCTAGTGAATCCATCTCCCAACCATTTAGATTCAATATAAGAAAAAATAAGGAGCCTCTTCCTGCTAGTAGTTTTCAACCTATTATGCACATTGAAGGTGAGAGAGAAGCTACCATATTTCACATCAAGTAATCATAGGATCTTGGCAGTAACGTTTTGGACATGATGGAAGCCATCATGGGTGGTGAAGCTATAAGGGAAGGTCTTTTTGTATTTCCTATTCCCTTTCTAGATGATCCACCCATGGTCCATCTAAATGCTCCTATTTAGTCTCATGTCCATGTTCCTTTAAGGATTATTTCCTCTTCTGATAGATCAAGGCATAACATGGATGATTTTGAATGTGTTGTAGAAATCATTCAATTACCCTGGGAATAGTTACTAAGTAGAAGAAGAGTAGAGAGTTAATCTATATATGAAAATATTATTGAGAAATATTAGCAACTATGGTGGAGATAAAACTTGTTAAGGCATGGGCTAAATTGGAGATTGCTAATGCTAAAAGAAGCTTTTATTTAAGGGAGTTACAAAGAAGTGAAGATAAGGTATAATGGTTGTAGGAATAACTAGAAATTATTAAAAATTTAGTACTAGTGCATTTCTTGATCACTTTAGAGGCATGAATTAAGCATCTATAATTAGATCTATTCACATTGCACTAGGCCTTGTTCATAAAAGATGGCTTGGAGTAGCAAATATGTATGTGGAAGCTCTAGTCCCAAGAATGGAAGAATATGAGTTAGAAGAAAGAGAAATAGGTACTCTTTCTTTCTTAGTAGGTATGAAGGTTGGAAGATGAAAGTTAAGTCATGGCATAGTTTTGAGATAAATACCTTTGTATGGAGGAGCATTGGAACTTACAGCATGAGCTAGTAGATAATCCTACTAGAAAAACTAATGAGACATTGAGGAATCTATGATACATAAAATTGTAGCTCTACTAAATGAATAAGTTATAGGAGAGAGATGCGAGGTGAAGGTAAAATTGGATATCTTGCATGTCACACTTTGAAAAATGGTTGTAAGTAAACCAACCGTACAAGAAAATATGGACCTATTAGAAAACATGAACATCCTCTATCATAAAGTAGGTATTGTAGTCTTTTAGAGAAGACTTAAGAAAGTAGAAGAGGACATGCAAGTAGAGTGGAGGAGGTACCCATATGTGGTTCAAAGTTATACCAGTCAACCATGCTTGGAGTTGAAGGAGAAACTTCATTGAGAAACAGTTGAGTTGTACATGGTCCAATGTGAGCTCTCATAAGCAAGGAGGAATGATAAGTAGTTCCATGCTAATGTTGAGGAGTAATGACATGTACTTTTACAAGAGCAGGGATTGATGCATGAACAAATTTGGCAGCTTTGAGCAAGGGTGATAGACCTTGAAACACAACTTTAGATATTTCATAGGTTGGCACCTAGCTCTTTACACTTATTTTCATATTAGGTAGACATGTTAGAGGTTTTTTTTTCTTGTAGCGATCACACCTTAGCTATTTTCATTGAGATGGTACATGTTATATTTTAGTCTTGATTTGTAAATTTATGCAATTGTATTCCTCCACATTGATCATGTCTTGTGTCTAGTCCTAGTTTTATTTCTTGGATTCTAAAGCTATGGGACTAGGCTTACTTAGTCATGGAGTATTGATGAGTAGTTTAGCGGAATTTTTAAAGTCAATTGTAAGCCCTAGACTTAGAAAGTATTTCATACCTTGTGTTTGTAGTTTTCACATGCATGGTTGAGGTTTTCACCTTCTAGTATTGCATCCTAACTTTTATATTATACTTCTATATTTTAGGCATGTATTAAGATTTGTAGAATGTTTTTGGCTTCATTCAATCATCCTAGAAATCTTTTGACATGTTCCTTAGTGTTTTAGCTTGCATTCAGAGTCAAAAGTTGAAATGTGTTGGGGAAGTGATGCACTGACTATGCTATGTTAATGCACCATATACATTAGCATAGGAGCACTAATGCACTTGCTTAGTAGACTTAGTTTAGCCCCTTTGACTATAGTATGCTTCTAGGTTACCTCGGCTACCTTGACTAACCTCCTTAACACTTGGGTGCTAGCAAACCTTTATCATTGTTCTACAAAAACTATAAATACCTAGGATGGGCTCTCATACTTAGCTTAGCATAACTTTCATTTTGATTTAAATTTTGACATTTAGTTTTAGAAAAATATTTTCCTCCCTTGGGTAAGTTTATTTCCTTATTTTTTATGTGTTTTGAGTCATCACTTTCATAAGTGTGGCTAAATACAGTTAGGGTGCTATCTTGGTTACATAGCCTATAACTATTTGGTTCATGTAAAGTCTAATGAATGTGCAATGAATAAAGCTTATGGTTTTCCTTTGTTTCATATAATTGATGTCTTAAAAATATTAAATACAAGAAATATTTATTTAATTTCTATTTTTTTTTCATTTCATTGAGGTATGATAATTCATCCTTATCTAAGAAGGTGATAACTATATGACATGGTGTTCGACCATTGAGGTTATGACTAAGGATTATTTTATTGCTTTTCATATGTGGTGTTGCACTTTTCCCATAAGGGATTGAGACACATAAATGTTTTTTTGAGCATTTCACCTATTCCCATGAGGGATTTCAATGAATATGCATATATTATTATTTTATTCTTATATTCTTAAAATCCACATAAAATATCAAAGTATAAATATTTTTTCTATTTTGCACCATAGTAACATGAGTTTTCCCATGTATCAAATGTATTATAATCTCTATTATATTGATTGAATGCAAAAATATACATGAGTTTTCTTCACAATCCACTGAACATTGTCTTTGAAACTTATGATTGGATTGCACTATATTTTGTATGATATATCCTATTGGTTAAAATTGGTGGAACCCCTATTAGCATTGCTAAGTACACCAAGAATTTAATCCATTCTAGGAATAGAATATTAGATTTTGATTGTAATCCTATTAATAGCTATAGAATCAATGCACATCCTTATCTCATTAATGGCTTTCTTGGGTACTAACACAACTGGAAATGCACAAGGAAATATTGACTCTTTGATGAAACCATTTGAGAATAATTCTTTAACCTAAGTTAAAATTCCTCCCACTAAATAGGATTCATCCTATAGGATTTTTCATTTGGTATCTTTGTTTCTGGAATTAAATCAATTTGATGTTGAATTGATTTCATTTATGGAATTTCTTCCAATTTTCCTTTGAACACATTAGTAAATTCTTGTACCAAAGGTTACATCATTGTTATAAGTTCATTTGGCTTCTTCACTTCATATGTTGTAAGTGTAGAAATAATTATATTACCATGTTCAACCTCTTAATGTACTTGGATATATTATTATTTACTTAATAAGACTAATGAAGCATTTGTAGGAACATTTTCCTTGTACTACTACAAAATCATAGGAATTAAATTATGTGTCCCATATTTTCTTGAAATTTACCAAACATTTCTTACACCATCAAATGAAGTCTTGTTTTTAGAATTTCAAGTTCTTTCCAAAATAACATTAACATAATCAATTGTGATGATGTCACAATACACTTGGTCTCTAAAGAAACCAATCATGATAGACAAAATGCATCTATCTTTTACTTCTTTAAGATGATCTCTATAGAGCCAATGAACTCTATAGGGATTTAGGTATGGAACTATCTATAAATCAAGCTGAGCAATAGCCTTTGAAGAAATCACATTCTCTTGGGTACCATCATCAATTAAGATGTGTAACCACTTCCCACTATCATGACATATAGCTTCAATTCTAAAGAGTATTTTCCTCATAGGATCTTCATTTACATTAAGATTCCATTTAAAAGTGAAAGAATTAATTTCAATCACATCTTCTATCATAGTAGCATGAGGGTTTTCTTTATTGGAACAACCTTTCTTTTCCAATGTTTTTAAATCCTTACCCTTTAAAAATTTTGATTTCTTACATTTACATTACTTGTGTTCTAGCTCATCACAACTAAAGCATTTAATATTGGAATCATTACCATTTTCTTGATCCTTTTTCTTCTTGAAATAGTCTTTCTTAGAATCTTGGGTCTCCTTAGTCTTCTTCTACTTCTCATTTGTATCTTCTTTATCATTATCCTTCTTCTTTGCTTCCTTAACTTTAGAAGCTTTAAAGTATTTTTTCTTAGAACATTAGGGATCTTTATTAAGGCCATGAAGTTTCTTCTCAACTTTAAGAGTTGATTCAAAAGCCTCATCCAATGTTTAGAGCTCATAGAATGTAAGATATGGTTGATATTCTTTCTTCAATAAACCTTGGAAATTGAATGTTTGTTCATAATGATTTGAATAAACTTTAGATTGTTAGAAGGCTTTGAAAAAATCCATGTAGAATTTATTGACATTATTGTCACTTTTTCCTAAGTAATTGAATCTTTGGATTGCTTCTTGTCTATGATGAATCTTTTTAAATCTTTTCTTAAGCATGAACTTGATAAGTTACCAATCCTTGATAGGATCATCATTACTTAAAAGATAAGCATGGATATTTTTCTATCATCAAATTTTGTCATAACCTAAAGTTTGATTTTAGCATATGACACCTTTTGACTATCTTCTATATCATTAAGTTTTAAATAATTTTTCAACATTGATGAGCGGTGAAGTACCCCTATGCCCAACCATATGAATTACAAGCGTTCATACGTAATCCAATCAAATTTTGTGGATGGGACTAGTTGTGACACCTAGATTGTTATGCTTTGATCATAGTTCACTATCTTCCCACTTGGACTAGTGGTAGCTTCGTCACGTATGGTTTAGTCTAGAGTGAGGCATATGATGTTGTCTAATTTCTACGCTACTCTTGATGACAATAAAGAGATGAATTAATTAAACTAATGAATAATGAGAAACAAAATCTAACTAGCCTATGATGATGAGTATCCACACTTAATCATCTATACACATCTTGGACTTCATGAGAGTACTTTTGGGATTGCCAAGTGTATGTCACTGGTTGTGCCAAATGATACACCTTTGGGTTACCAAGTTTTTACACTTACATGCTTGTGATTAAGGCATATGTATTTTGCTTAATAATAGGAATAGTAAATAACAATAAATTGAAATGTTTAAATAAGGAAAGAATGAAATAATTAAAGCAACGATAATCTAAGTGGATGCTACAATGATGAAAGTAATCTTGATTTGTATTGCCAGTCATGTAACATGTCCAAGTATGTCACATTCAAATAAAGGTGCCGTATAATTACAAACATCACACTACAGCCATTCACTGGGAATAACAAACTTTAAAAGAAGAGAAACTAAAAACTAACTTGAAAATNATAACAAACTTTAAAAGAAGAGAAACTAAAAACTAACTTGAAAACTGACCCAAAATAAAAGCCCAAGTGTTTTATTTATAGGCTAGAGTATATACCTCAATGTTGCATCTAGGCCTTGATGTCGCGTACTTGATGTCAAAGCAAAAAAAAAAATGATTCACCAGATGTCAAGGCTTCGATGTTAAGGCTGTAATGTGAAGGCAAGAAAATCATGACTCGGCATACCCCCATGATTGAATGAAAACTCATCATTGAGTTAAACAAAATGAGAAACAAGTTTCTTACAAAATATTGGGTAGGTATGGGATCATTGACTAACTCAAACAATAAACAAAAATCTTGCATGGCACATTGGTGTAGTACAGAAATGGAACACATTATTACAAAACAAAACAAAAACAAGATAGGGAAGCTCATGTAGTGCTTGGAGGTGGTGGCTCTTCCATCAGTTGCTTCCCTTTATTTCTAGGTGGTTGAAACTTGTATCGATTAAGGAAAGCCTTAAACTTTTCTTCCTTCATCCTTGGGTCTTGCACCATCCAGGCTACTGTGTTGATGTGTGCTGGTGTTGGTACATCCCAAGGACATGGCAATTGTGGAAACATTTGATTTGCTTTTACGTACCATGCTGCAAACTAACACCATTTTTCCTCAAAAGCCCTAGCTTAATCTTTAAGCTCATGATAATCTATCAATCTATGAGCTAGGTTTGAGGGTACATATTTTTATCCTTGATAACTAGCTTTGACCACCTCTAACTTTGAGTTTGCCACTTGCAACTTTTGCAAAGCATCTTTTTGATTCACAAGCTCTTCCTCATACAATGCATTGGTGGTCACCACTTGCTTTTCTAGCTCACTTCAGGGACAACCTGTTGTTAACATGGCAAGGTTTTCATATCTAAGGTTAGCCAATGCCATGTACCCTTTTAAATACTCTATCTATAGGTCTTTGTTTTTGACTTCCACTTGTCGGACCATGGCATAATTGTTCAAGATGGCTTGCCATTCAGAATTCTACAATGACAAGGTGCTAATGTGGGCCTTGGCCATCTTGATTTCCTTATACATGCCAACTTAGTCATAGAAGTGTTCTTTTAATTTTTATACCTTTTGGCCTCGTTTTGCCATGTGTTGATCTCAATTGCTGACTTTTGGTGAATAGTGCATATCTCCTCCATGGAGAGGATTCTATTTTCCTAGGTTAGTCTACTCATATCTTGGTTAAACCTCACCAATTGTTCTCGTGATTGGTGGACACTTTCCTTCAAAATGTTCTTTTATTGTTCTATTGTGGCCAACTAGGAATTCTCTACTATGAGCTACTTATTTTCTTCTTTAACAGTAGTTAGTGCCTTTTTATACATGTGAGATTATGCATCTACCATAGAGGCATTCCAAACCACTATCTTCTTCTCCTGCTCTTTAGCTACTCTCTCCTTTACTATCTTGGCAAGCTCTTCTATCCTAAACTACTCTAGTTGGTCTAGTGCAACAAAATGGGTAGGATCCCATCATTTAGCACATAGGGTAGTTAACTCTTCTTGCAATCTTTGTACCTCAGCTTTTGCATGTTCTATCCTAACCTTTGTCATGACCAACTTTCCTTTGGTGGTGATGAGGTTTAATTGTGCTGCAATGACATTAATGGGGATATCAAATAGAGTGGTCATTACTTGATCCATTTGTAGTAAGCGATCAAGCACATCCTCATGCACTATAGGATTCATTGAGGTTCCAGCTAGGATTTTTGCATCTCTTGTTCCTACCAGATCAGTTGGAGGCACAACAGAAACATTGAATGATTCCTTGATGTGATCAATGCTTACCTCTACTACACCTACTACATCCTCATGTTTTAGCACCATGATTGTGGCACCTTCTCCACTTTCTAATGTGACTTGAAAGAATGCAGTGTTTTTAGAGATCTAGTGTGATCACTAGGATTCCCCTCCTTTTTACTGAATTGAGATCTTTCCCCTTGTTGGATCAGTTGATATGGTGGGCTATAGGGCATTATCCATAACTCAAAAGAGATTGGACTCATCCCTGCTTTTCCAATTGATGGTTTTAATGATTCTATGTAGGTGGCTCATTGACGACCTATAATCTTGTGGTTGCAGTGCTAGAGCCAGTGCTTGTGGATGTTGCTTAGGCTCTAGTTGCATTTCTGTTCTTGGTTTTGCCTTCTTTTTAGCTTCTTGCTCCTCACTAGAATCTTTTCTTGGTGCTATGATTCTTAGGAGTTTTGTAAAGGAGGCGTGCTAAGCCTTCCTAGGAATATCATTGGTATATTCCAAGATTTTAGCATGCTTGCATAGCTTTCTGACAAAATAGGAAAATGTCTTCCTAACTTCATTTTTTTGAATCACCATTGGATTTCTATAAAGTAATATTGGAAAAGGTTGATTAAAAATTTTCCCATTAGAATGACACTTTCCTTATCGACATAAGTCAAGATTTGATTGAGCCCTTTGGTAAGAAACATGGGGTATGTCTCAATCTTAAAGTAGGTTCTCTCTTCCAAATTCATTTCATGGTATGACTTGTCCTCTTTATTGTATGCTTGTCTTAGCCATAATTTCTTTGTTTTAGGGTCAAATCTGGTGGACAGTTGAGCAACCTTGGCCCCTTCATTGGGTAGGTTGAGAGCTATAGTAATGTCCTTAACCAAGTAAGAGACAATTACCTTGTAGATATTAATAGTGGTGCCCTCATCTTTTTTATGCTAGAATTGATAGACTTCACCTAGGTACCATTCATCACTGTTGGACAAGATAGGACACAATGGGGATGCTTTGAGTTGTGTCCACACCACTTCTAGAGAAAAATCCATGAACAGATCTAAGTTCATTTCCATAATGATTGAAGCCAATGTGTATTTCTTCAAGGTTGTAGCAAGGTAGTTGGGGGTCAATGTGAGACATTGTCCCTATTCAGGAGCTAGTATTTCTTTTGCCTCTCCTTAGGTTGATTGCCTGGTAGCAGGGGCCTCTTAATCGATACTAAAAGATTGAGCCTCCTATTTAGCATGTTCCTCATGTTCTCCTTGTTGGCTGGAGCCACTACGTGGATGTTTAGCAGCTCTCTGCAAGGGTTCACCCTGAGCACCTCTTTTTGGGACCATTTGTAATCAAGAAAAAACCAAGTGTTACCAAGGTTATATTTATTATCATTAATCAATTTATACCTTACTTGTAACCTTAGTTCATTGATCTCATAATTCATATGATTGTAGGGTTAGAAAAATTTTCAAGAAAAATCCCCAAAAAGTGTCTATCTCTTCTATGACCCATCATAACTAGTTCCTTTTTCATTACTTGTGGCTTAAAATAATGGTTATGGGCCTGTGGGTTACAAAAATTGGACATCTAGCATTATCGTTAGTGATTTTGCATTATAATTCCTAAGGTTTTTTTTAACATCTTTACCCTTATGATACCTTTCAGGAAATAGCAAATTTTAGCAAATGAGTGCAAAGTTTGCACTTCCTCCCATAACTAGAAGAATTTGGGTTTAGATAAATTCAAATGGCATGGAAATTAGAGCGTTAAAGAGCTAGATATCGCAAGTGGAAGATGGAGGCACAAAGCTCTAAGTTGTGATAAAAAATATTTCAACAACTTCCCTAGTAGAAAATGTGAAAAATGAAGTTCTAATTTCTGTAGGGGTAATATTTATGGTATTTTGGAGACCTGACATTGGGTATGCAACATTGGGTCAGACTTGATGTTAGGTACATGATGTTGAGGTCAAAAAATTTCAATTTTATGGGGCCAATGAACATACAAACAAAAGCTCTGGGTTTGATTGGAATGTTGAAAGTTAAATTTTGTAGTTTGGGTAAGTGAAAAATTAGGTGGAGGCATCGAAAGTAGGATAAGGTAAATTTGTCAACATTAAAAGTACAAAAATGAGCAAGAAAAAGGGCGTTGAAAGCGTAATTGGGGATAGATTAATTTTTGATAAGGGAAAAACTAGGATGAAACAAGTTTGAGTTTTTGGAAGGCAAAAAATGGTGTGTGCACATTAAACAAGTAGAAGTCATAAAAGTTACACAAGTGGGTCCTCCCCAAAGTAGGCTCTAGCCTATGATGCCATTGTGTAACCACACCTATAAGGTCTGTAGGCACTAGAGGGGTTGAATGCAACACATACCTATGAAACAAAACACACACATGTTAAAACTACTGAATTGAAATAATGACTCCATGTTACACAAAACCACAAGTTATGAGCATCCAAACAATGAGATGAGATGGATTGTAGAAGGGATAACAATAATTAGGACATGAGGTGTCATACCATGGTCATAATAAAATATTATGTGTTATTAATGGTTAAATAACCATGTGTCTTTCTTTCCAAGATTCAAACCAAGTCCAAACCACCTTTAAGTGACACCATATTATTTCATCCCATCGATAAACAACCATAAGACTATCAAAGTTGCAAGGAGTAACATCACTTGGGCTTTTTATCCAAGGGAGGAGCATTATTATGGCACAATTATTGTTGTTTTTTTTATGGTTCTAAGAATTTGTCAACCTTTAGGCATGGGTACATGTCTTTCTAGTGATACCCATAGAAGTTTATTCAGTGCCATTTAAAGTTTCTCTTACTCCCATTTTTCATTAGATCTACAAGGACATGGTTACAACCTCATCAACATGATAGAACATATAGAAGTAGCCAAAGAGAATCCATAAATCCCCCTGATGTCACACCCTTTACATTCCACCTTAGTTCTACACTCTTCCATCCAGACAAAATGATTACAATTTTATTATTAGGTTGGATGATGAAAAAGATTACCATTATGACTAGATCAAGAACCTCATATTAATGGAATGGGTGAATGGATGTCGTGGTCTCAATGTTTGAATAATTAGTTCCTTATGACTCGACAACATAGAGAAAACAACCTTACCTTGATGGAAAACATGATCAATAACAAGATTACATACAAAGAAAATTAAAATGACAACTAGAAAAAGTAGAAAAAAAAAATAGGACAATGATAAAAAATTGTAAAACAAAAGATAAAAAGCACTTAAAAACCCTGAATATTAGAATGGGGGATAACCCCCATGACTAAACATTTGGTCATGGCTAGGATTAGTAAGTGGATGAATAGGATCCATGTATGTATGAAATGTTGGAAACCTTTCATGCCCCAGCCACTAGGTGCTTATTGATAGTGTGATGGCTGGGTAGAAAAATTTTTGGTCACACACTTGATGGTTATATGTATGGTGGGTTAGGATATGAGGTGTGTTAACATTATGAATGGTTGGCCCACAAGTGCACCCTTGATTATGAGGTGGTATTCATGGATTTATTTGTCTCCCCATGTTTGTAGATTCATTGGTTGGATGTGTGATTGGAATATTAATGGATGGTGCCCTTGTGTAGGCTTAGAGGACATTAGTGGTGATGAGGAAGGTGGTGTGTCAAGTTGGCATTATGCTGGCTCAAATGATGTGGTGGGTCCATGCATGGTTCACCTTAGCTTACGACCTTTTCTCTAGAAGGGATGTTTCTGGCATTGCAGTTGGGACCCACTGGTATTAGCATGTATTTGCATATTCCTAGCACAAGTGGCACTCGTTCATTGATATTGTGGTGCTGAACATTCCTGAATTATTCATGATGATGTATAAGGAGGTGGATTATGAGAATATCGAGGGTAAGTTGGATGGTAAGAGGCATGAGGTGGTCATCCTTTAGGGGATGTCATGTATTGATGGTACTCGGGAGAGTGGTAGTGATGATTTGAAGTGGAGGATGCAGAATTGGTTGGAGAAATAGGATGTTGAACATAATAGCTATGCATTTTTGATGAATATGGCTGATGTGGTGGTGGCCCCACCCACAATTGTGGTTGTTGCCACTACGGTTGATAACTGTGTTGAGGTTGGTGGTAAGTCCCCCTAGGGTGGTACGATTGGTTGTGGGGTTGTCTATAATTACCTTGTGGGAAAGGAAGTTTCCCATGCATGTGCTTTTGCACAAATTTTGGATTTAAGGCACTTTCCCAATGCTCCTATAGATGTAACAAGATAGGGCATTGACCCTTCAGATGGTCATATATGCATAGGTCACATTCATCATCTTCGTCTATGGTGGAGTCTTTAGCCTCACTTTCACCAACCACTTTTTTTGATGGTTGAAAAGTGTTCCTGATTATTTCTTGGTTTTGTGTCCTTTGTTTATTGTGTTCACTAGGTGTATGTTGCATAATCTTCTCCATGATCATCTCAATAAGGGTTGTGATGTTTTCATTTATCCATTTAGACATCCTATTGCATTTTGCTTCTATATCATCAATAGACTCTTGTGTCAGAAAATTTTGTTGCAAAATAACCTTATCAAGAGTAGTGTACTGACCAAAATCGTTGGTGTAAGGCTGGAAGAGAAAAACAAACACCAAGAGATCATCGGATATGTGCAGTTGACCCTACTTTCGTGTGAGGGCAAGCTAGAAAAGAAAATGAAGGTAGAGTGCCTTGGATGGTTTGCATGCAAATCAACCAAGGACTTCCCCGAACGTAAGATAAGGCTTGTGCTGGGGTTATCGTAATTGATGTGCGAAATGTGAACAGTGGCACACAAAACACAAACAAAGCGTATACATAAATGTATTATAAACAAAGCACAAACTGAATTTAAAATAGAGTAATCAATATAATGGAAGGAAAAATGAATTGTATTATATTGCTTAGAATGAATGTGCACCAGTCAAAGAGTAGCTGCGCGTGTGGATGGCAAGTCAAGCACTAACCCTTGAGGTGATATGCTTGCAAGTGCTTGGATGCTAGGAGTTAGGTGTGCTCGAGCATCCAAAAGTTGCTGGTTAGTGTTTCCTAAGCCATCAACCTTCAAAATTGCCAACCCTGTTTATGTGGATGGATGGGGTATTTATAAGGTTTGGCTAGGTTTGGGCACGAAACTCATAGATGGATCAATGGCTGAAAAATGAGAGAAAAATGGATCATATAATAGGTGTTAGATGGACAGCTACATGTCAATTGGGCGTATGTAAGCGGGCTACGTTCTTGATTGGATGCACTATATCTTACAAAATATGTTGGCTTACACAAGCTATCTTATGCCCATGGAAGCAGATACAATTTGGAGTGTAAGATCTTGACAAGCTCACAAATGGTGAAAATTTACAATGAAGATGATAATGTACAACAAGAGAGATTGACTCGGGCTCGCTTGAAACTTCTCAGTCCTTGGATTGACTACTGTAGGATGTTGATTTGAGTGGTTTTGTGGTTGTTTGAGGCATCTCTATTTCATCAAAGGTTCTAGCATGAGTTGATTTTGTCTTGGTGTGTCCTTAGCATGTGTTTGGCATGCTTTTGACTGAGCGTGATTAGTACTCACGTTGCACTCATGCTACACTCACGCTACAAGTGTGACCTCAATGTGAGTGAGCTAAAATGACATATTTTACACCAATTTTTAAACTTTGAAGCTTGTTTCTTGAGTACAAAAATATTATGATTGTGGTTGACCTTGAGAGTGATCTACAAGTCAAAAATTAAGCTTGGATATGCTTTGTTTTAAGCCACTTTTGGTAGCTCATTTTGGACTCACGTTGCTAGCGTGAGTTAAAAAAACTTGCAATTTTGGACCTAAAATCTAGAATTATAGAGGCTGGAACTTGAAGTTGTTAACAATGAACCCTGAGGACAACTCACACCTTTGAAACCAAACCATTTTGACTCTGTTTTGAGGCTCTCAGAGTTGGTCACGCTATACTCACGTGGCTAGTGTGACCTCAGCGGACCATTAGCATGAGTGAGAAAATATGTACAATTTGTCCTAAAATTTGAATTCCCAAATGTTGAAACTTGGAGTGGTTAGCAGTGGCCCTTGAGGATGGCTTGCACCCTCAAGTTGGATCATCTTTGAATTTTTTTTGAAGCTATTGGAGTTACTCACGCTGAGGGAAAGCTAGCTTGACAAGCTGAGCATGAGTTACATGCCTTAGTCAAATTTTTGTCTCCCAAAAGCTAAAAAGGCTCTAGGTTGTTCTCATTTTGAAAGTGTTAGGCTGAAATTAGTGGTGTTTCAAGTAGTTTCATTTTTCTTACCATATATTTGGACCTGCTTTGATTGAAGAGTTGGGTCCCATTGATGTTTCTCAACATTCTCTCACTTACACATCTCTCCTTCTTCTTTTGCCACATGCTAGATTATCTCTTTAATCTGATGGGCTTGAAGCTCATATAATTACCATGGAGCATACATCCCAAGGGTCACCCTTGTTTCATTACGAAACCCATCTATGATGTGGTAAAGTCACTCTTCCTCAGAGAAACCATGGCTTGGGAATCGATTTAGTAAGGCATAATATCTATCTAAGGCCATGTCCAAGGGTTCATGTTGTTCTTGTTTCCACTCTTGGATTTGTCTCCTCAAATTATACACTCTTGCATAGGCTTGGTATTTCTCATTGAATAACTCCATCATTGTAGACCATCGATGGATGGAATTTGGTCTCAATGATTTATACCACACTTTGACTCTATCAATTAGTGTCCTAGGAAAGATCTTATGCTTTTTCCATCCAATTTCAATGTTATAGTTAGTACAAGCATCATGGAAGGCTTGTAAATGCTATTATGGATATGAATCATAGCCTCCTACAAATTTAGGAAGATTATTCATGTCAAGCTTAGGTAAATGACTCTTTTTGCGATGCCTGAGATATATCTTAATGATCTTTGTGATATGCATTAGGATCTTAGTGGCTAATAGGGTTTCATCATCATTAAATGAATTGTGAGGGAAATTTCTATGTTCATGATGACTTCTTTGACTTTTCCCATGGGTTTGATTCTAGTGTTTAGTTTGACCTTTTAATGGAGCTCTATCTCTATACCTATGTTCATCTTCCTCAGAATTAGACATTGAAGGGAAAGAGGAAGATGAAGAATTGGAAGAGTTGCCATGGCTTCTATGGTTTTTCCTAGGATCCCTTAATTTATTGTTTTTGGATTTCAAGGAGGTCTTAGGCCTTGAGGCCTTCCTTAGTCTAGGACCTACATCGTCTCCTCCAAGATTTTCTACCTTAGGTGAATTTAGTCTTTGGGTATTGTGAGGGTGGTCATGATCATAAGAAACCCTTGCATAAGGTTGATCACTCCAATCTTCTTCATCATGCATCTCATTATTTCTCCAATGAATGTGTCCGCTATGCAGTGCATAGTCACTTTTGTGTGAGAAAGACATTGTTGTTGGTTTATGGTGTGTGAGAGTTAATAGCTTCTCAAATATATATTGTTAATTCCTTTATGGGCTAGAGTATATACCTTGACATTAGATATAGGCCCTAATTTCATGTATTTGATGTTGCAGCCCCGATGTTGATTGTAGCCACCTCCTTCACCATGATGTTATACAAAACACTAAGTGACAAGGTGAAGGCATTAGGAGTCATCTTGCTTCTCTCAATATGATCCCTATTAAAATAAATATCTTTGCCAAAAAAGAAAACATCATAGAATTCATCATGTCCTATGGGCATTATACCATTTGTGTAAATATCATGCATGGTATTAATGGTTAGTTAGAAGAAATCAAGACTAGAAATGCCTAGAATTGCATTCACAACTTGGGAAGAGACCTCAACAACAATTTCCGCTACCATTGATGTAAATTCCCTAACAATAGTATCAAAAACAACGATATTATAATAAAACTCTCTAAGCAACACCTTAAAACTAGGAAATTGATGGTAATAAAAATATTATAGTTCAAAAGATTGAAATAATCTAGTAGGACTTGTTGTCTATGAGCTAGAAAATTAAGAGAACATTCAAAGATAATGCTAGTGATTCAAGTTGCCTCAAACCCATGTTGTGCACTCGTGTTATGAAATTGGGGCATGTAGGAGGGTAGCACACTATTGTAACTTCCTCTTGAATGCTTCTTGGATGGTGGCCTAGATGTTCTTATCTTCTTGTGGGCCATCTCTAAAAAAATCTCTACAAATGGTGGAGCCCTAGTCATCTCTCTGTGGTAGATCTGAGGGAATATAATAAAAATGATGGTTTTGTCTTTTATAGCAGCAGAGAATTAAGGGTTTTGAATGCAAAATAAGATGTATTTTATGAAAGGAAGATGTATTTTCCATATTTGAAATTTAAATTAGATGCCTTTCTCACATAGTATATGTCTTGCTCATAGTGCATAGAAAATAGAGAGATGTCTTTCATTTTTGAAAGATGTCTTTTGTCAAAACTAGGATTGTGTTTGGTAAAGGCTGCCAACAAACTATAGTCTTAATGAAAGCTTAAAAATAAAAGAAAGCTTACCTATACTTACTTATTATACTATCAAGAAGTGATGGAGTTTAGAGAGATAGAGAATGAGTTTCCTCTTTTGAGGATTCTCCTCTCAATTGAACTTCTCCAATGTCCAAAGTGTGAATTCCGTTTACAAATTTTTTAATGAGTATGTCTTGATTCCTTTGTCCTTGTGGTTTAATTTTCCATTCTTTTTTGATTTTTTTGGCCTTTTGAGTTAACATCTAGTTTCCCCTATGATCCTGCACAAAAGCCTTTCTTAGTGCATTTTCATAAAAATTAAGGAGTTCTATGATATGACTAATTACTTATATGATAACATTTAAGATTGCAATCCCATTGTTTATGTCCTAACTTGTGATAGTAATAACACCTAATTCTCTTATGATATGGGTGCTTCCTTTGATTTTGATGTGTTAGCTTTTTTTTTGGAGAATCATTTGATTGGGATGCGTTTGTAGATGATGAATGTTCTTGACTATAGCATCCTAGATCACTCTTATCATGTGGACTTCTTCCTTGTCCTAGGACCATTTGAAGGGAATCCTTTCCCTTTGCTAATCTTTCATTTATTGATTTGACTTTTGGAACTTCCACTTTAGCTTATTCTAAGGATGAGGTTAGCTTTTCATTCTCAACCCTTGGGTCTGAGAGTCATTTAGAAAGATTAGAAACAATCAAATTCAACAATGATATTTCCTTATCTTTAGACTTAACTTATTTATTTAACTTAGAGAAAAGACTTTGAAATGACAGAAGCTCATTACATAAAAGATCAAACCTTTCATCATCATTATGATCATCGTCTGATAATTTAGTAGCATCATTAGTGAGGGTCATGTAGATGAGATGAGAATTTTTTGCATCATCCTCCACTTCTTTCACTCTACTCCCCATCATCCCAACTTGTATAGAAGTTGGTCTTCTTTACTTCTTTAATGGACTTATTCTTGGGCTATAACCTAAAATTGCTAGGATATTTGGAGGTCATATGGCCTCTTCCTTCACAAACCCAACATTTTACATAGGAGAATTCTAAAGTAGAATTAAAAAAATTCTGACCTCTTTCTTTACCTTTGAATGGATTGAATTTTTGCTGATGTGTTCCTTTGTTCCTTCTCATTATTAGTTATTGTAGCTTCCTAGTGAGAAAGGTAATCTCATCTTCATCACCCTCATCATGGTCATTGATCTCCTTCTCCTTGGAGGAAGCCTTCAAGGCAATGGGTTTTTCTTGGATACCTCCTTCACTTATGAGATTCATTTCATAAGCAATGAGAACACTTTGAAGCTCTTCAAATTTTAGCGTTTAGAAATCTATGAATTCTTCTATTGTTGTCGCCTTAGTTCTAAACTTTGGTTGAAGAGTTTTGATGATCTTAATGATTACATTACTTTTGGGCAAGTACCTCTAATGGCTATGACAATAGCATTGGCTCTAGAGAAGTAATCTTTTATCTTTTCACCTTCTCTCATTTTAAGCTTACTGTGTTCACTTTGCAAGACTAACAATTTTGATTTCTTAGCAATAGAGATACCTTCATGTGTAGCTTCTAAAATTTTTCAAATTTCTTTGGCTTTTTTACATCCTACTAATTTATTAATTTTGGATTTATTCAAAGCACACAATTTTTTACTCTAGAATCAAACATGAACTAATCTTTCTTCTCTTATGTCCATTTGTTGCAAGGCTTGATGATGCTAGTGGAGTTGTTGATAGGAGAAGTGTAGCCTTCAAGGATTGACTCCCATACTTCAAACCTTGGATTTGAAGAACCATTACATTCTAGCTTTCTAATAGGTGAAGTTGAGTTCATCAAAAATGGGTGGCTTTGTGTAAGATGCCCCTCCATTGTTCACTCTTAAAGTTGATGATGACAAAGAAGAGTACCAAGCTCCAATACCACTTGTGGATTATTGAACTTAGAAAAGGGGGGGATGTGGGGAAGGGGATGGGGGTGGAATGAATAAGTTTTCTAAAATAAATTCTTTGGACAAGGCAAACACACCAAAATTAATGTGGTTCACCAACTAGAATAGTCCACACTTGGAAGGTAGATTGCAAGCACACCTCTGAACTTTGTTGCTCTCAAATGTGGTTTGAAGGGTACCACACCCTGTACAAGATCAAAGCTACACTTTGGAGTGTTGTGATTCTACACAACCAATAAATTTCATAGGATCCCAACAAGTTCAATCAAGGTGCCTTCTTGCTAGAGGAACATCAACCCCAAGGGGCAACAAGGGTGAACAACAATTATAATGGATGAATGCAACTTAGTTATCTGATCCTTGCACTTTGAGGTACAACACACTTTATAATGAACAAATGATAATACAATGAGGATCAATAATGATTACAATGATTGAAAATTGATTACAAAATGATAGTACAAGATCTTGCACATTTTTCAATGAGAATGTTGTCTTCTTATAGCCACTATGTTTCCAAATCCATTTTAGAACTCATGCAATGACTAGCTAATAGTCATGGAAGACATCTTCTTCATGTCTAAGATGTCTTTCTTTATTTTCCTTCATTCTAGAAAGATGTATTTGTCTAGGGAAAGACATCCTTTAGAAATAGGCTTGCATTCTATGAAGACATCTTTGTCTAAGGAAATACATCTTTGCTTGATGAAAGATGTCTGTTGTTTCATAGAGATGCCTTTGCCTGTGCATCCTTCAATTCTGCCAAGATGTCTTTTTGTTTCTTGGAGACATCTTTCTTCACCTTGCTTTGCATGATGAATTTTTTGTTCCTTGTCCATGTTCATCAAACTTCGACAAACATTCTTGTCTTGATTCAAGTTTTTCTTGTCTTGCATACACAAAAATCACACATACACAAAAACAACCTTGTCTTCCATTATTCTTAACATTTTCACATGCCAAAGGTCCATAGGTCTAACTTTACAATTTGACTCTCCTATGCATCTTAAAGTTCAACAAAATTAAGAAATGAACCTATAAGACTTTAGGGATAAGGAATCACCAAGAAACAAGATCAGAAATGGGCATAACATACATCCATAACAAAGTCTATTGAACAGGGTAGAAAATATTTTTCACTTGTGCTACCAACCATGCATTAAAACTTCATGCATAAGCCTAGATATTTTACTCTAATCTACAAGTGTCTACAACTACCAAGATGCATTGGATAATAAGATACCCATCCCATAACTTGTTGGAGTGTTTATATGAAAAATCCAAACATATAAATGGTTGAAAAAAAAAGACACACTACCATATCTTATCACTTTATTTTTTACTAAATAAAAAATATAAAATCCTATTTCTGAAAAAGAAAATGCATTCTTAAGACATAAAATAATTAAATAAATTATAATACTAGAATTGCTAACCCTTACTCTTCCAAGAATTTAAATAATATATAAGTAATAAATGATAATCAACTTACTTTTCATAACCTTTAGAAAGTTTAAATAAAATATGATAATAAAACATAATATAATATCAACAAACATATTTGGCATATTATCCATGTCTTAGTCTCAAATCCATGGTACTTATTAACTAGCCAAATAGGATTAGTAAGCTTAATTAATATAAAAAAAATTATATGAATATTAATGACATTATCATTGAGCATATGAAACACACATATTAACACACTTACCTAATGACCATCTTTTGATAACTAAGATGAATTAAAGTACTAACATGGATGACTAAACATGGGTGTTACACCAAAATATCTAAATTTCATTATTTATAAATTTGTATTTCTCAATTTAAAATTATACTTTTTATTTCTTGTACCTCATATTATCATTTTTTCCTTCCATATTAGCTTGTAGACTAGAATAACATCAAAATTTTCTAGAATTTTCATCATATTTTTCTTATAGGTAGAAATTAAGGTAGAGACATATGCATAAAGAAGTAGATGCACTACATGACTTCTTATATCTTACTAGCATGTTGAAGGTTTCACGTATATATCTAATTTTACAACTCATCAATTAAGAATCCAAAGATAGTTGGGGATAAATTACATCTTTACTTGAATTTAATTTTTCTCTAAAATTGAAAATCATCCCTTAAAAATTATTATCTTTGAGCTCAATGATGACTTATGCATATAGATTTTGTTTTATTATCATCAATTTTATAGGAATTCCTAATTTACTTAGACAAAACCATAATTTTTAGAATTCATAGAATCATATGTTTTTGCAAAGTCAACAAAGCAAATAAACAATTTTATATGAGGCTTTTGTATAGCTTCCATTAAATATTTAAGTGTAACTAACTATTCAATTATAGAATGGTTTTCTTGTAAAACTAGCCTCACATATTACTTTGACATTAGTAACTTTTTTCCATGTGCTAAGTCTTTTTTCAAGAATAATGTTCAATAGATTAGCAAAGATATCACTCATACCTATCATGCAATAGTTGCTCAAATTATTTCTATATTTTCTCTTATGTAGAAGTATTATCTTGCTAACTTTCCATTGGTGGTACAAGTAAATTTTAATAATTATGTTTGGTTAATAATAAATTTATTTATGAATAGAAGTCCTTGTTAATTTAAGAAATGTCAACATAAAAATCATTAGAATCAATAACTTTTCTAGTAGTCAATCTGTTAACGTCTTCTGTTACTTTCTTTAGAATAAACTCAAGGGTTGCATTTAAAAAAGTATAATAAAAATTAAAAGGATTTCCTAAAAGGAGATTATAATTAAAAGTAAAAATTTTATGAAAAGAGATATTTAGTGATAAGAAGACTTTGCATTGAAAATGCTTCCAAAAACTTTTTTTCTCCTTTATAAACATGTATGTAAAGTTCTTAAGTTCTTTGACAAAAAGTCTCTTATTTTTATTGATTAAGCATTTGTACTACTTAATTTGATTTTTACTTTGTTCCCTATCAGCTATTTTAATATTCCTTCTATCTTGTACATATTCACTATCAAACCAAATTTTTTGAACATCATTCTTATGATCATTACTAACTCTTTTAGATATCTTTAATAAAATTGGATTTATTTCCTCAACATGTCCTTCAAAATTCCATTGATTTGCATCATTTCTTTATATTTTTCTTTGGTCTCTACTATTATTCTTCATGTATATACTTCTTATTTTGCATTTATACATCACAAAATACATTTATTTGGAATAGAAACTCTAAATAATGGCAACATGATTCTATCAACTCATCTCATACTTTAAAATCTATGATATACTGAATATTTTTAATGAAAGACAAAATAAAATCAATGTAGGAGTTACCTTGAGGTCTTGTAAAAGTGAATGTTGAAGAATGTGGAAACCTTATTAGACCAATGAAAATCAATATATCTACAGCCTTTATCTATTTCAATAAATGTTTTTCCATTCTATTAATACTATTGTTTGTTGAGCATTGACTCCAAGGTTTCCATGAGCTTATGTAGTAATTAATAGATTATACTAGAACACAATACTTTAGAAGAAATGGAGTATACCAAAACATGATACTTTAGAAGAATTGCAAAGGAATAGGACAAGGCCTTAAGAGTAATTTGGATTCATAACCTCTTACTTAATATGATAATGAGTTAACCAATAGTGCAACTCATCATTGGCTATAAAAAATTATAATCCTCAAGAGTAGCCCATAATAACTACAAAGACTCAAATACATAATTTCCTTTACTTAAAATATTTAAAACTACAACAAATTAAAAATGATAACAATGAGTTGTCACTATGAGAGTGTTGTTCTATCAAGGCTTCATTTTTTATAATTTATATTTGTTTCACCAATCTTAAATACATCAAAGTAAATTCAATCCACGTCTCGTTTACCCTATCCTGTAACCAACCTACATCTATCTTGAAAATGGAATTTGATAGTTCCATCATGGGTAGAAATTTTTTTAATTTATGGATAAGGTACATTAGGTTTACTTTCTTTATAGGAGATGAATACATGTTCAATGTTCCCATTATAATTTTACAGTTGATTCTAACTTGTCCTTAGGTTGGTAGATGATTTGCATATCTCATATTTGGATAATGATTTTTGATGGACCTTGTAGGTTTTTCTTCGAGGTGATTATCCTTTGCTAGTTATGATGTTTTTGTGTCCTCATCACCATAATTGATTTTTATCATTGATATGATTTGATTAAACATTATTTTCATTCTTTGTTAGTTCTTCCCATAATATCCATCTCTATAAATAACTAACATTAAAGAAATGTGAAATATTCATATCTTCAAGTAATCATATCTTGTATGTGCTATAAAAAATTGTTAATTTTTTTCAAAATGGATAAATTCACTTGGTTTCATCTTGAAATACTCATTATGTAGCTAAAATCTCATTAACTATGATATAATTATGTATCTTTCTTCAAAGTATAATTTCCTATGGTATGTCATGAGTGACAATGTAGACCATACATAAAACCATTGAATCATGAGAATTATGCATGAACTTATTGAAATCCATGAACTAGACTAGTGCTATTTCTAGATAGCTAAATGTGATAATGGATTGTTGCCTTTCCAACCATATTTGTATTGGCCTTTAATTTATATGGTTAAGTATACTAGTGGCATATGATTTTTGATGTTGTAAGGTCATGATAAAATAATATTAAATACAAAAATTTATCTAATTAATCTAATGAATAAAAAATTAAATCCTAAGTTAGCCTAGGCAATGAACATTTTCTTCCAATTACTAAATGATGATGTGTTAATGTTTAGAATTGGTCATACTTATTTGACAAATTTAATGTGCATTTTAAAAGTAATATATTAACTTAGTACATACAAGTAATTAACAATAAAAGTAAATTGTTGATAAGAAAATATCAAACTAAGTCAAAGTGTCACAATAATATGGAGTAATCTTGGTTTTTATTATCATCATGAATTGTGTCTAGGTACGATGCACTTGAATAAGGACTTTGTGTAATTAATTCATATCATGCTATGTGAATTCATTGATAGATATTGATACTAACTTCTATGAAAATAAAAATTATAGAGCTTCACTACAATTAATCAAACTAATGGTATAAATGTGGTAGGTATGATCATATTGATAGAATTTACAAGCATTTCATCAACGTTGAAGTGTCAATGCATCCTAATTAATGTTAATATTGATACATCGATGAAGCTACATTGATGTAGATATCTTGATGTAGTTGACATTGGAACTATTGATCACACCACCATGACTAACTAAAATCTCAAATTTTACTTAAAAAAATTGGAATAGAGTTTACAAATTTATGGGAGTAATATCTAAATGATTAATTCACTAAGATGACTTGACCAAACTTGAACACCATATTATAAATTTATTTGTGTCTTTTAAAAATCTAAAAAAAAATTGGAGAAATTTTCCTTATAAAAATGGTAGGATTTCAAAAATGGCCAAGGTAGATACTTTATACTATTCTTGTTGATGGAGGCTCTCCCACATTAGTGGTTCTTATGGCTAAAAATTTGCTACTATTGCTACTTTCTTCATGTAAATTGCTTCAATTAGGACTCATATTTTTTCCTTCTTTATTTTGAGATCATGAATGGTCTAGGTTAGATTTCCTAGAGTGGAATTTATTGGCTCTTATCAATGATAGGATAGAGTTCAAAACATCTCATGTGCATTAATAAATCAAGCCATAAAATTATTTCATTTAATGTCAAATGCTTAAATTTAGCCTATAGCTCTTGGTAGTCTACCATCATGTTGACTAGGTTCTTAATAATATCTTTGTGATTAGTGAACTTTCTTGTAAGATTCTCTAGCTCCACATTTGTAATATGTAGTTTCTAAAGTGCTTCATTGTGAAGCATGTGCTCATTTTCATAAAGCAAGGAAGAAGTGACAACTTTTTTTCCAACTTGTGTCTAGGCCTATAAGTAGTTAGCATTGCTAGATTTGCATAGTGTAAGTTGTCAAAATTCATATACTTGGTCATGTTCTTAATTTGTATCTTCTTAAATTTAATATCTATATAGTTTACTATGTTGATTCCATTCAAGATGGACTATCAGGTAGGTTTAAGAAATTGCTATAGGATTTGGTTCAAATTTATCTTTACTTTCTAGATTTATTTCTTCTTGATTTATTTTTAAAGGCCTACCTAGTCTTGATTAATATTTTTGAGTTGCTCATGCTTGATGACATTGTTCTACCACGAGACAATCTTAATTATTGATTTTTGTTAGATAGCTTTGACCTACATCATTGAGAAACTTTTATTTTCTACTACCAAGCTGTGAACATTTATGTTCATGTGTGCTAATTACTCTTGGAGATACTTCAAATGGTTCTCAAGTTGGTTCTTTTTCCTTTAAATGTTATGAAACCTTCTTTTCTTAAGGGCAAAGCATTCATTTTCCTATGTCAACATGATGATGTATTAGTTTAAGGAATAAGGCTTAGAATTTTCTTAAAATGCATCCCATGTGGTCTTCTTTTTTTCCATATCCACTTGATGTTACTTAGACTTTAGCTAATTGATTACATTGTCATTAGATTGGCTAAGTTGGTTGATGGTAATGTATAATAGATAGTCATAAAGTTACATTACTTTATCTTATAATTGTTGGTTCAACAGTCTTGTATACTATAGTTGAGTCTTAGAGATAATCAACTTTCTCTTGACTATGCATAGTTTAAAATATATTGCAATGATATCTTCTAGAATGATGAAGATATCTAAAATCATTTTCCCAACATAAACTAGTCTATATAGTACTTCCTTATGAAATTCAACACTCATTTTTTTGCATTCAGTCGATCTAGCCCCTACAAACATTTGAATGTTAGGGATAGTAGCAAAATCTAGGACCAATGTTGCATGGACCTTTGAGGATCTTCAATTCTATCTATGGCCACCTACATAATGGTTTCTTGCCATTAATGTGACATAATTATCATAGTTTCCACATTCACCTACTCTAGTGTGACAAGGAAGAATGTAGCATTATTAGATATCTTAAGATATTTTTCAATAGGTAACGTAACTACTACAACTCCTATTATAGGATTTACTTGAACTATGATACTTATTTTTTGAGCTTGGAACAAGTTGAATAGGTTATCTTGTTACCAAATTATGGTTTGGAAGACATTATAAAAGTGGCTTCTTATAGGATGATAAACTTTTGAGTCATTTACAAAATCTTGATGAATAACATTATGTATACTTGAATTGGCTTTGATATCTATGATTGTAGTTGCATGAATGATAGTAGTTGTGGTTAAACCTATTGTTACAAATACTATGAAGGATGTTGCAATAGATATAGTAATTGATTGTAGAAACTCATATTGAATTTTAAGGGTTGGGTTCTCTTTCATTAATTCATATCATGAAACTACTAGATCTCTTTGGAGAATGTCATTTGTGTAGTGGGTGATTTCTACCTTGTTGTAGAGGTTTATGATAAGGAGCATAAAGGGGAGGATCTTTGTGTCTCCTTCATTCTTCTTGAATTTCTTTTTAATTTAAAAAAGAAAAAAAAATAGCTAAGGCAAGATGGCTTGAAACTTTCCAATAAGGGCTATACATGACCTTGTAAAAAATGAGGTGATCTTGCTAGGCCATATCATAGGATTTATATGACATATTGTGATCTTGCAATATACCTTATTGGCTTGGGTTATGAAGCCATACTTCTTCTTGTCCACTCCATAAGCTCTATGCACCTGCCATTTATGTTTTTAGAGTTGTAATTAGTAAACACTTCAAGAACTTATATCCCAACATTTAAAAGTCCTAGGATCTTTGTTATGTCATCAATGGAGTAGGAAATTGTAATGTATTTAATATTTATGGTCACATCCTTTTGGTGGTTGATCTAGAAGAAAAATGTCTTACCTAGATACCAATCCTTATTATTCAAGATTGTTGACCAAGCAATAGAGGCTCATAATTGCTCTCACACCTATTGTGATGTAAAATTTATGAATAATCCAAAGCTGGAATCTGGCATGACTACTGAATAAATTTTCTTCTCCTTGATTTTTGCTAAGCATATGTCTATGAGGGTTATCTTAAGGTTTGACTATGGTTGAGGTTTCTTGTCTAGCATATATGGCCCTATTTGTGGAGTAAAAATCTACTTGACTAACTAAACTTCTTATTCCTTTCTTATGAGTTCCATTTCACGGAACTCTTATGGTTGTTTTTTTTGTTATTTTCATCCTTGTTTGTGTCCACCTTTGAATATTTTCTTCCTTTATTATGATAGGCCTCTAGCTTTTAGAATACATATTAGTGCAATTTGAAATTATTTAAAAAATAATTTATTAATTTAAAAAATAATTTATAGCATCTTGTCCTTAATCATCATTTGTAATTTTGACCATATGTTTAGAAACAATGATCGTGTAACCTCTTAGTTGATTATGATTTGTTATTTTGGAAGTCCTAGGGTAACCAAATTGTTTGGTTATTTGTTTAATTTAATCGTTTTTATCATAGTTATCTTAATTTTTAAAATACTAGGTGTTAGGTAAATTTTTTGATCATGTTGTAGCTATTCCCAAGATGTAGAGCTCAACTTTGGAAGCTCATAGGTTTTTGAATGGTGTTGATTGTGGGTTTGGTTTGGAAGAAATGGCTCTTGGAAGGTTGAGTGCTTTAGAAAATGGGAAAAACTCTTATTCTAAATGTCAACTAATTATGGATGTGTATATATAGGTTCTTTTTACTTGTATCAAGGTTAACATGTCAATAGGGCAATGTTGACATAGTAACATCAATATAAACAATTTAGTTGAATATTTATATTTAAGTTTCTAGGGATTTTTAAAAGAGTTTTGAAGTTAAAATTGATTTTTATGACGGGCTATAAATCATAGAAGAGTTTTTTAAGACTACTATAAGGGCTAGAAATGCTTGAAATATGTTGAATCGATGTATTTGATGCATTTGGAAACTTGAAAATTGGTGTTTTCGAATGATTTTGAGCATAATATTGAATGAAACTAAGGAAAATTCGGTTGGTAATGATGCATGAATATCAAAGAGTAGGGTCATGATGTTTGGAAAGTGTGGAGCTAATTCATGAACAAGATTTCCATTAGTTATATAAGTGGATACCCTCCAAAGTAAGCTTATGTTTAGTGAATACTTAGAAAATTGGATGTTGATGCAATCCTTGTTCCAACACACATGAAACTATCATATTTGGAATTCTATATTATACTAAACAAAACCATTAAATTCATAAATGCACATAGCAATGACATGAAATGAAGTTATAAAGGATTGTAGAAATGGGATGGGGTACCTTTACATGGTTGAAATAGGCCTTGTGTATAGAACATGATTAAAAATAGTTATCCATTTCTATCTATTAGGATTTTGAACCAAGTCTATGCCTCTTGTAGTAACATCACATTACATCATCTTGGGTCCACCGCCATGAGAAAAACTAATAACCATAATAAAACAACACTAATTAACAAAAAAATATTAAATTTTTTTTGCTTTTGATATTAATGAGACTCTTTCTTGCTGTTGAATTCCCAAAAAAAATTCTCATAAAACTTGTTTTAGATAACTGCTAGTTTTGAGCTCTACCAAGATATGGATACCTCCAAATAGCTATAATTGGATTTTAAGAGCTAATGACTTGATGTAAATAGATTTTTTGGTAAATGACATGAAAAAACATCATAGCAAGAATCTTTTGGATGAGCTTTGTGCTGAGATGAGTTACTTATCACTATAGGGCTCATTCTCTTTGGCTTAGAAATATTAGAATATAATCTAATAAGAAAGATCTTAAATTTAACTAGAAACCATATTCATGAAGTTCATAAAATCTATGTTTCTAGACATCATTCATAAGATGAGCTGGAAAGAAAATCCTATCATTTTCTAATGGAGTTATCAATGAAATATGCATTTCATCAATTGTGTTAATTTCCTTGCAAAAACATAACTTCAAAGCGGAAAAAATTGCAATGGGTGAATCAAAGCTTATTAACCTTTGAAATTTTGCATCACACCTTGATGGGATATTGAAAAATGACCTTTATTACCTTTCTAGTCTTTGAATGTATGATAAATTTTCCAGTTAGTATCTCATAATTAAGTTGCTTTTATTTCCCTCATGTAAAATTTGGCTCTAACGTCCTATACAACTCATAGCTCTTTTTAATGCTTATATTAATGAAGTATTTTTTATTCCTCTAGAATTTTAGCTTGTCTTTTTCATATACAATTTTAGGTATGAGCTTGGTAATAACATGTCTAACCATATTAGCTCTCAACTAGAATCTTGACTTGTAAAGTTCTATTTTTATATATATAAGACACCATTCTTCCATTGATTCAAAATATATTAGCTTTATCTTCTTAGCATATTCATGATCCATCGAGCTAAATTAGGTTAGCTTCATCTTCTTCAACTATATAGTTCCCGACATTAATTTATTTTCATAGTTGATAGATATTAAGCTTGAATATATGCAAGTATTTTGAGAAGATAAATGTATATACATATTGAAATTTTGTAGAGCCTTATCTTTCTATTTGTGTGACATTTTTTCCAAAAGGTTTAGAGCTACTAGGATGAAGCTAGGGTTCTATGAATCATTCCAGTGTTTAGAGATTGAATTTTCTTCTAAGTGAAAGCATAGGTAGCTTTGTAATTCATAAGCTCTCTAACTCTACTCTTGAATGGCTATGGTGGTTTTGGAAATTAAGAAGATGATCCTTTTTAATTTTCTCATGCACCTTCATAGTGTTCAATATTATTATTGCCACTTATCCCTAGGGATTTAGTCTTAATTTATTTCTTCAGCTACCTTTAACACATTAGCCTTGAGTAATTCAAAGCTTGCTTTCATCATCATCTTAGCCTTGTTCCAATAAAATGGGGTTGGCTACATGAGTTCATTTTCATCATTTTCCATTATGAAAAGATAGATATTTATTTATTCATATTTTTTTTTAAAATTATGTTTGATTATTTTTCCATGTCTTCTTTGCTATTTCTTTTGGAAAATTTCTTGGAAAAATGATGTAGTAACCTTTGTTTATAGGCTTATTATTTGATATTCTTTGCATATGACCAAAAAATTTAAGTTTTCATTCTTGTAGCTTATCTAAAATATACGCTTGCTTTATCTTTTAAAATTATATTTGAACTTGACTTTGGTGCTAATCTTATTTGTGATTGCACAAGCTAAATAACTAATAATTTTAATTGGATAATATGGATAAAGAACTATGTAGAACCAGATTTTGGTTTTAAATAGTGGTTCCTCTGGATTGAGTTAACATGGAAGATGAGCTTTCTAGAATCAAATTTTGTTTCTAAATAGCCTGATTTACTTCATCTTGATTTTTTACTAGATGTGAATAGTGAGCTTACATATATGTCTAAGGATCTAGAATTTAGAAGGGGGGTTGAATAAGTTCTTAAAAATAATAGCTACAGCCACAAAAAACCAAACACTAGTTTTACATAATTCCCAAACTTGGGTATGTCCACACTTAGAGGATAGAATCCTTGCACACCTCTAAACTTTGTTCATTAAAAATGTGTCTTAGAGGGTACCATGACCTTTGTAAGATTTGAGCTCCACTTTGAATTATTTTATTAGCATGAAACCACTCAACCTCATAAGTTTCAAATAAGATCAAAATGTGATTCAAAGGATCCCACAACCTTCACAAATGTGAGCTCTACACGGAAGTGTTTTTTCATCACAAAACCACTCAACCTCGTAAGGTCCCAACAAGCTTAATGAAGATTCCTTTTCACAAGAAGCACATCAACCCCATAGGGCTATAAAGAAAAATGAAAAGAAAGAAAAATAAGAATAAAGTATAACTACACTTTACAAGTTACATTTTAGCTCTCACAAAACAACATACAAATGATATACAATGATGGACATAAGTACTACAAAAGATGTATACAATGATGATCCAATTGTGTGAACAGTGCTATAAGATTCTTAGGAATTCCTCTTTGTTTTATACTCTTTGAGGTTTCAAAAGCCCCTTGAAGTTCATCCAATAGCTTGATAACAGCTACCTAGGATGTCTAATTCAAAGTGGAGATGTCTTTTTATTAACATTGTCAATTTTGGAACAACATCTAACTGTAGATTTCTACCCTTAGATGTCTTCCTCTAGGCATCTATCTTGAAACATAGATCTCTTCCTATAGATGTATATCTTCAAAGATAAACGTATGCTATTTTTCATAGAAGCCTACTCTACTTTTTCACTTTGAAATTCGAGGCATTCCCTTGTCAATTTGACATCTTGGTAGTCTTCGAAGCATATTTGTTTAACTCGTCGACTCCTATTATATCTTAGCTCTTATCTTATTATTTCAATGTAGCTCTCATTTTGAAGTCTTATATCTTCTTGTCATTTCAACATAGCTCTCATTTTGAAGTCTTGGATATTCTTGTCATCTCAATTTAGCTTTTTTTTGAAGCCTTGAACCTTCTTGTCATCTCAATGTAGCTCTCATTTTGACTCAAAAATTTCTCTTTGTCCCAATCTAATGTCTTGATACATTAAAGCTCTTAATTGTGCTATTGTCCTAATCTCATCATGCTCTTGGTATACCCTTGGACCTACAAGGAAATATAAACACATTTTCCACATTCTATATTTTCTAAGTTTATGAAAACTAAAAGGTCTACAATGTCCCCTTTGATATTATGTATTGAAGTAGTTGTTCTATTTGTGGATCCTTTTGATACTCATGCTTACTCACTAACATGTAAGATGATCTAGGTAGAATCAAATTTTGGTTCTAAATAAAGCTTTAAAATGACATACATTTAATGGGATAGAAAGAAAATTTTTTTAAGGGTACATGTAAATGGAAATATAAGATTATGGTCAACTTCATTCTTTAACATTTTTGACATTTATACTTGGTAAGATTACTATGGTTTACATGGCAAAGAGCAAATTAGAATCAATTTTTGTCCTTGAAGATTCTCTTTTTTGCACTTTAGCTTTATTTTAAACTATTTTGGCTTCTATGTTAGTGGGCTTAGGTAGAATCAAATTTTAGTTCTAATTAGCTATTCTAGATTTTGCATCCTTTTTGTAGATGACATGGAATAGTTAGTTTTTAGATTCAAAATCTTTCCTAAAATCTATTTTTAAATAACTATGTTGGCTATTGTGGATCCTAACCTACATGGCTCAAAGCTTCTATAGAACTAAATTTTGGTTCTAATTATGAGTTCTAATGGCCCTACTTACCTTCACTCATGTGTTAGAGACCTTTTAGGGAATCTAATTTTAATTTTATACTATGTAAGATTATTTTGAAAATAAATCCCATTCTAAGTAATCTTGATTCATTTAATTGAGCTTCATTTGCAAGAAAACATGTCAAAAGAGTCATAATTGAGTGTTGGCTTTGTTTATGACGTACATACAATTTCTAGAATCATTTACTTGAGCTATCATTTTGTACTAATTTAAAGGCTTGAAGTTGTCTTTTAACTTTTCAAAGCTAACAATGATAAAAGAAGGATTTAGAACCACATTTTAGTTCTAGATAGCTTTTCCTAGTAAAACATTTCTTTTATAGCTAACATGTTGGAGAGATCATGTACATGTACTTCTTGTTCCAAATGGAATTATTATAATTAGCACTTAATAAGAACCAATTATTTGTTTAATAAAATTCCAATGAATCTATATTTTCTCTTCAACCCTATTTCATAAATTATTATTATCATAGTTGATCTAGTCTAGAGCCCTATTTTTAAGATTATATTTAATTGTAAGGATGCATAATAATATGTTTTCGAAGCCCTTCATTCTATTTATTTTAAAGATAATTAGGATCTTAATTAAGTGCTTCATTTCCAATAGCTATTAATCCTTGATCATTAAACTTAATTCATCCTTAAAATAAGGAAGACCTTCATGTAGATTATTGATGAGTCATGTTTTGACATGCTCCGATCTTGACATCGGGTATTCGATGTTGGAGCCCTAGATGTAATATCAAATATCCAATATTGCAGGATATATACTAGCCTATAAATATAGCACTTGGGCTCACGATTCCTAGATAGTTTTTTCATAGTTTTTGCATAGAGTAGAAAAGCTCTTGTAGTTTGTTTTCTCTATAGTTAGAATATTTTTTGAGTGCCCACAACAGGAGTTTGAGTGTGTACGGATCTTTTTTTGAGGACTGATGTACCTGAGCATAACAATGTGATGGGAATAAAAATGAACTCTTTTGATAGTCCTTGTAGCACTGAGAATATATTAATGTTTTCTATAATTCACTTTACTTTAATGCACTTTAATTAAGCAAAAAATTTGTAGTTGTTAATGAACACAAGCATGACTACTTCAAGCATATATATAGTGCTTGGTAAGCCAAAAACACTTAACGTTTGGTAACCTAGTAGCACTATATGTGTTCAAGATGTATCTAGGAAATTGGATTAGTTACTTGTGTTAGGATAGCTAGGAAATGAATGAATTAGATCTTAAATTACTCTACCTTTCATTCTTATTGTAGGAGATTAAACTTATAAACATAAAATGATAAAAATCATGTACATCAATTATACTTAAACCATATCCTTGAGCTTCACAAGTGTAGTTGTAAAGACAACAAATGTTCTCAATGCCCATTTCACTTTCTAGAAGAACTAGTACACTAGAGAACTATAGGTCCATGGAATTCAATTGGATCATGTGTGAATGCCTTAGTGATTTGTATGGTTGGACGTAGGGGTACCTCATTGCTCATCATTGGTGCCATTGCCAAGACCTTTTGGTTTTTTTGTGTGCTATCTAGGATTTAGTGGAAAATATTCAAAATCATTGGAATGAACCCTAGAGTCATATCATATTTTACAATTGCTACAATAAAATTTAAAAACACATTATGTTTTTATCATCTAATTGAAAATGCCTTATTCTCATAGTAGTGTTTCTCTACCCAAGTTTGATGGAGATCATTAGTCAATGCCTCAACAATATCAAGTGGTATATGCTCATCTTAATGAGTATGTACCTTATTTCACCTTCATCCTACATCAAGATGAATAGTTTTAGTGGCATGACATGGAGGGAAACATCGTATTGCTACCCAATTGATCCATTCATGTAATGTTCCAACAAATGCTTATACGATGGGGTCTCTAGGAACTTCATGTTGAGTATGTTGTGCAAGATAGTGATGCCAGGGATTACTGTCCCACTAAGGCACAAAATCTCAAGGATTACCAATTAGAACAACATTATGAATTTACAAAGGGAAAAAGATTTAATGATTCTCCATTACTGCTATACCAAAATGATGGTGGAGAGCCCTTCTCTGGGGGTTTTCTATTTAGTGAAATTCCTCTCTTTGACTTTGGTGAATTACTGCTATCACAAAATGATTCTAGCTTTGAATTTCATTATGGATGTTGAGGACATGGTTTCTTTTTCATGCAATAAGCAATGAGTCCACAACATCCATCCATCCACAAACTCTATGGTTTTCCTTGTTCTAGAAATGTGTAGTCCCCTTTTTTCATTAATAAAACATTGACAAATTTGTGACTTTGGTAGTTTTTAGAATTGGAAAGGATTCAAAGGTTTAAATAGGGTGATTTTAAGGGGATTTAGTATTCTTTATGCCTTTCTATTTACCTAGGTGCATGTGTGTTTTCATGGTTTTCTTAACATTCTGTGTTAACTAATAAAAGGAAGCTAAATAAGTCATTGCATGGTGGGGTTCTCATAAAAAAAAAACAATGGGAATTCAAAGCACATCCCTTAGATACAATAAATACATATGGATTTGCATGGTGTGGTTTCCATTTCAAAAAAAAAAAAATGATGGGAATTCAAAGCACACCCCATAGACAAAATAAATGGACTACAAGCACTAGTTATGGGACTAGAAAGACATGTTACCCATGCCTAAAGGTCCCCTGTAACTAAGGGCCTTCCTCGCTTCGTACTTCTCTTTTCTTCTTTAATAACAAATGGTGGTTGTTTTGTGGAAGCACTCTTATGTCTTAGGGGGATGGACTGGTCTTAGAATGGCAATGCGAAGTCACTAAATGTGATTAGTTTTGGTCTAGACTAATGATGGATTTTATCAAGTCGTTTAACCATAAAATTCACAAGAGACTTCATGTGACCTTAATCAAGAACTCCATTCCACTCTCTCTCATTTATCTATGCTTTTCATGTCTCACTTCATTGTCGGTTTCATGTTCTTGTTCGATGTCCTAGTTTGATGTATCAAAATTCTTAGGTAGTTTCTTCTGAGTTTTTGTACTTAATCTTCTGTGACCATTAATCACCCATGGAGCCCATGAAATTATGCAAGGGCATGAAATGCCTGTGCCTACTTTGGGAAGGACTCACTTGCATATATTTTGGTTGGATTAGTTAAGTTCTTTACCCATAGACACTCTTACAATCAAATCCTTTTGTTTATCTCATCAATGACATCCAATTGTGCACATCTTCAAAACATTTTTTTGGTGAACTTTCCTTTTTATTATTATGAATTCTTACATCCTCTTCAAATATTTTCTTGTGTTGAACTTTTTCAAATATGATGGACCACTTATCTATTTTACCCTATCTGTTAGCCTTCTTGCTAACACTCCTAAAGGAATCAATCTATCACAATCACAACCTAACCAAGTGTAACCACCGATGAGACAAGGCATTTAACAACTATGTGTTACACATTGCATACTAATTCATGATTCCATTGTGATTGCAGTAAGAAGTATGGATTGGATGTAGGACTATCTGCACCAATGGTGATGTGGAAGAACCACACAATGAGGCCCGTTCATGATCATTGGATCTTTTCTCTTGCTCCTCAACTGCCAAGAGGAGTCAGATGTCAATTTTGTTTAGGGTGTTCACTTCTCTTATCATGAACACCCAATTTTGTAAAATAATGTAACTCCGTACACTTGGACACTTAAATTTTGTTTTTTCTATCTGAGTTAGTTTGTATGTCAGTCAATAATTCCATACCTTCCCAATATTTTATAAGAAACTTGTTCCTCCTCTTCTTCACTTGAGGATGAGTTTTCATTCAGTCGTAGGGGTATGATGAGTCATGTTTTGACATGTTGAGACTTGATATTGGAGTCTCAACATTGGGTACCCAATGTCGGAGACCTAGATTTGATATCGTATATTTGATATTGCAGGGTATATATCAGCCTATAAATATAGCACTTGGGCTCATGATTTCTACATAGTTTTTGCATAGAGTAGCAAAGCTCTTGTAGTTTTTTTTCACTAGAGTTAGAATATTTTCTAAGTACCCACAATAAGAGTCTAAGTGTGTATGGATCTTTGTTCAAGCATTGATGTGCCTGAGCATAGCTGTGTGACAAGAATAAAAACAAACCCTTTTGATAATCCTTGCAACACTGACAATAGATTAATGTTTTCTTTAATGCACTTTACCTTAATGCACTTTAATTACGTAATTAATTTTTAGTTATTAATGAACACAAGCATGACTATTTTGAGCATACATATAGTGCTTGGTAACCCAGAAACACTTACTATTTGACAACCCAGCAGCACTATATGTGTTTAGGATGTGTCCAGGAAAGTTGGACAAGTACTTGTGTTAGGCTAGCTAGGAAATGAATGAATTAGATCTTAAATTACTCTAACTTTCATTCTTGTTGTAGGTGAGTAAATTTATAAAACATAAAATGATAAAAATCATGTACCTCAATTACACTTAAACCATATCCTTGAGCTTCACAAGTGTAGTTGGGAAGACAATGAATGTTCTTAATGCCCATTTCACTTGCCTAGAAGAACTAGTACACTGCAGAACTATAGGTCCACGAAATTTGACTGGATCACATGTGAATGCCTTAGTGATTCATATGGTTGGGCATAGGGGTAACTCACTACTCATACATTAACATTGAGTAAGCTCATAATTATTTTGAGACTAGTCCATGATATTCAACATCCATATCATATTTCTCAAAGCTTTTAGTTATGAATTTGCCTATACCTTAAGATCTAGTTATTTATTTTACAATGTTCTATAATTGTAATAATAGAAACATACATTAGTATTACTTAAACTAATTAGTTAAGAATTAGTATTTATGTAATGGAGCTTGGTCATTAGTTAGAGGATTACTTTCAAGCATGGGTTACATGTCTTTCGAGTCTCATAACCAATGGTAATCTTACCAGATAACAATGAAGTATTAGCCTAGTGGAAGACTCTTAATTTGAAAGCTTCAAGTAATGGATTCAATTCCAGTGGTGATGAGACGCGATTTACACTAGGCCGCGATATCGCGGCCGACGCGATATCGCGTCTTCTCTTGTGATATCGCGTACGCGATATTGCGTCCCGCTGCCATTTCTATAAATAAGAGGTGGCACTCCCCTTATTTCCCAATCCTGGCTAGTGTAGCGAAGCTCTGGCAGATTGATCACTCCAGAGTTAGAATTTTTCCCCATGTGCCCGCAGTAGGAGTCCTAGAGTGAACGGCTCTTTATTCGAGCAGCTTGTAACCTGAACCCAAGTTGTGTACGGCAATAAAGACGAACTTGTTTGGATAAACCTTGCAGCACGTGGTTTCATTTATTGCTTTATTTCCTGCTTTCCTAGTGCGTTCAAGTACGACTTGATTACGAGCGTCTACGGACGTGTACGGCTAGTCAAGGAATCGGCTGCTTGACGCAATGCATGAGTACGACTCAATTACGAGCATTGGATGCTTGGTAACCCAGTAGCGTATTCCAGGATTCTGCGCTTGGTAACTCCCGGGTCTAATGTGTACGGCTAGTTGAGGAATCGGCTGCTCATTGCTAGGCTAGATCGTGTGATAAGTACGACTTAGTTACGAGCACCCACGGGTGTGTACGGCTGGCTAAGGAATCGGCTGCTTATCACACGTAGGCTAAATAGGTGCCTCAGTACGACCACTTCGAGCACTTGCGTTACGTGTGGCGATCCCAGTAACGATTAGCGTTTGGTAAGCTGCAGTTGCATAGTTCAGGGTGTGTCCGGCAAGTGGGAACGGATGCTGACGCTAGTTAATTTAGACTTAGATCTTAGTTAGAGTTAGTTTAGTTTTCTCAACCCTTTCTCCTGGTAGCATAGAAGATAAGCCGAAAATACCAAAAAAATCACATACCTCAGACTTGCTTAACCATACACCGTGACACATACAAGCAAGCCTGGGAAGACAACGAACGATTAACCCCAAGTGTTTCTTGTGGCGTTAAGGCATTTAGTCTGCGGAGTTCGACCGGATCGCGCGTGCATGCTCGTATTCGCATGGTGGAGTGTAGGGGTACCTCGCCACTCATCAAGTGGGAAATGTTAAGTTATAAAGTTCTAATTAGAGTATATATCTTGATCTTTACTTATATTATATTTATTTTTGAAACCAACACCCAATGATAATCTCACTAGAAGAGTACCTTTAGGTATGAATCACATGTCTTTCTTGTTGCATACTAAGACTAGTCTAAGGGAACATGTACTTCTTGGAAATAGCTTACATTCAAGTGTGAATAAGATTTCTTTCTAGTGGTATTTCAAGAATGGGTTTTCAAGTTTTAATTGATTATTAAGTTTTTTACCCTTGTTATAAGACTACCTTTGGGAATGGGTCACATGCCTTTCTAGTGACGTAATAAGAAAGTGGTTATTTTTAAATAATTTCTCAAGGATGATTATACAAATAAATGGTAGTGTATTAATATGAAGGTAGTAGAACTTAGGGTAGATGCTTAAGGACTCAACAAACCCATTTGATATCACACTCCTTTTTTCTTCTACTTTGGATGATCATGGGTTACTTTTAGTTTGAAATGTAATAAAGGTTAAATTATATTCATGATAAGGCTCTCTTATTAATTTGAAATAAAGAAGTGGATGATGTGATCTTATTTCCATACACAATTATTTCTTTAATAACTTTTAATAGTTGTAACATCCCTACTCTATATACCCTTTACTCAGTATGTCTATGATTTGAATTCTTAATGTCTTGTGTACTAACCCATGTCTATGCTTGTTAACCCCTTTCCTTATGTTGAGTATGCTTTTCTGATTAGAGCTTTATGTCTAGCTATGCCCTTTTAATGACCTTTTTCTTTTTAATATATTCTAAGATTTTACTTTCTTTTTTATTTTCTTTTAATTTAAT